>JAPMOR010005261.1:189267-240431 GCA_026543865.1 Argiope aurantia
ACACACACACACACACACACACACACACACACACACACACACACACATAATATAACATTTTTTTAAGCAGCTTCGTGGCCGAAGAGAGAGAATACACTTTTAAATTTCTTAAGCTTCGCTCTTATTCCATCCTGGGAGCATAATTTATGTACAAGAATCGAGGACGACTGACGTCCATTCATACGCGATACAAGAGCAGACGAGAACGGAAAGAGACAGAAATATTTTCCCCAGTCATTATATACTATGAGGTTCTGATAGGGATTTCTTTGCATGTATCAATTTATGTAAGGGAATTATAAGTATCTTTTAAAAGAATTTGCTAGGCTTTACTGTTTTTTATCCCTTCACTCGGAGAGTGTGAAAGTGCAGATTGAAGCATTTTTCCAGAGCTCGTGGGGCATTAATTAAATAAAAAAGATGGAATTGGTTCAGGAAATAAGAGAACATTTCAGAATGAAGCTAATAGGAGTTAAATTGAGATAATAATCAAGAAATTAATTAGGATTTAATTTATTAGAGATATCATTACATTATATATATATATATATATATATATATATAATATTTTAATAAAAATATAAATATAATATTTTTATAATATAAATTTACTATAAAAAATTTATGCATTCTGATGTTAAGTTAAAAAGACAGACGGAATGTACGAATTCATAAGAAAATAAACCTATCATTCGATTAACATAACATTTATTTCCTTAGCTGCTTTCTGAAAACAAATCATGGCCGACGATTTGAGAAACAGCGATATGAATAAAAGACTCAAACGACCGCGAAAATTCCAAAATCGACAATACTGTGTATTCGGAATCGCAGAGAGAGACGAACGAATAAATAGATTCACGAGCCATCCCCAGACAGAGGTATATTTATATAAATCCCGCATGTCCCTGAAGCGTGGAAAATATCTCTAGCGTGTAAAAAGCGTTTTCTCTTCATGCGGAAATCGAGCCACTGTGAATGCGATAGGAGGCCATTATGAGTCCGTACAAAAGCTTGAGACAAATCGAAAAGAATGGCGCCTGCGAACGTTAGGGGAAAGAGCGGTTTTCCGTGACAAACTGCACAAAATTCCGACTTTCGGACGGACACTCGCAGCGATTCTGCTTGTGCGTTTTGAAAAGTGAACGAAAAAGAGATGCTTCGCGGAACTCGCTGCAGTTTTTCGCTTTTATTTCTTTCTTTTTATTCCTGTTGTTGTTGCTGCTGTGTTATCCAAATAGCTTTCGATAGAATCCGCTTGGGAAAAGTCTGCCTAGACGGTGGTGATTCGCACAGATTGGGGGGGGGGGGGCATCAATGCGCTGAAATCGCGAACGTGTGGCATTTGTTTCTCTGAAATAAGCCCTTACTTTTTCTTTCTTTTTTGTTCTGGTTACGGTGCTGCTTTAAATTGCACTCTTAAGCTGATGTTAAAAATGACCGAAACAGGAGGGAGGTACTATTTTTATGGCTTGTTTTATTGCGTGGTAAATAAAATAATACCCCCCCCCCTCTTTTTAATGTAATTACCAGCTTCTCTATGTCTTAGAGCACACCAATAAACATTTGTGGGGGAATTTCCATAAAAGATTTAAACGGATAAATTTTTGATTTCGCTTTGGGGGTTCATCGGTAAATTGATCGCATTCAAATGCAAATAGGATCGGATTTGGTATATTTGAATGAAAAAGCAGTTATTTTTTTAGGGGGGTGGGTAGAGAAAAAAAATTCCCGCACTTTAAATGAAAAATGGATTTCGTTATCCACGGCAGTCTTTGGAGTCTTTTTCCCGAAAATGTCGTTGTTTAAGCGGATTTGATAAAAATAGTGTTGAGTTAGGTATTCTTACGTTATTGCACTATTAGATATCGACGGTTGGTGTCTCCTTTGATTTTTTCAAAGTTATGAATAGCATCTGCTGTTGCACTCTTATAACTTAAAAACTGTTTCTTAATCAACGAAATTCTAAAATGATTTTTACAATTCCTTGAAATCTTCGCTTTGAAATCTATATTGTTTCCAAAATGTAATATCATCATATCGTTAATTTTCTCTTTAAGTGTAAGTTGAAGATGGGTATGCTTTTTTATACAACTATGGCTAAGGTAAAGTAAGGAATAATTCATAAAATCATGCCACAACTGACTTGTATTTGTTAAAATGCTGCTATATAATTCCTTTGCGTGTGTGCATGTTTACTGTCTATACCTTATTAACAGCCTTTTGATCAATATTATTTCTTTTAAAAATCTATCTCTCACAAAGAGAATAAGCAAAAACATTACCTTATCTCTTTTTTACTTTTAATTTTATTATTTTTATTTTCACAAATTGTACATTGATACAAATTCGAAATTTTTGATATGGATGTTAGAAGAAATATGGCAGCAACGGTTAAGCAATTAACATGAGCTTTAATGTAACATAGGATATCATCAGGATATAGTATTTACTTTTAAAGGGTGATCCCAACTCATGCGATTTCTCTGCTAATAATAAAGATGAATAGGCGTGTGTGCGTGCTCTATAGACTAGACTGCTTGATTGAGAACGACGACAAAAACGATTTTTACATCATCTTAAAATTTAAAAAAAAAATAATTACACCAATTTTTTTACCGTTGATTCATTTTTATCATTAATTATTTTTTAAAAAAATAATTTAAGCGTATTTTTTTAAAAAATCATCAAAATGCCAAAGTCGAAATGCAATTTGAATCGTTTTCATTGCTACACCTAATATTTACTCCTGTTTTTCCTTTGTTGACGATCGGATTATGAAATTTAGATCTGTTTTTGCCATGCTGAGTTGATCACATTATCAGGCATTGTTTTAGCAAAATTTTTACTATTTTTACTACTTTTTTTACAATATAAGATTTTACTAAAACAATGTCGAAAAATGTTTAAACTGTGCCCATTTTCACACAATGCTTTTTTTTTTCATGCGATATAATTGATTATATTAAAAATATAAACTGAAAATTAGGGAAATGAATGATTCAATTAACAGATTATATATATATAGCTTCTAAAATAGTATGAGTTTTATATCTATCAAAGTAATGAGCCTGATATTACGGCAATAATGTACAAAGGAATCACGAAAAAAAATCCTATACTCTAGATATTAAGAAGTCAAACAAAGGCCCAATGTCTATAGTTAGGAAATGAAACCTCAAAGTAATGTGTGTTAATATCTTCAATAAGCATGATTTTGAAGCTATGTATGCAATAATGCAATAAAAATTCACGAATTTGCCAAGGGAAATAAATTTTTATTCAGTGAACTCATATTAAAAATAAATAAATAAAATAAGAATAAGAATAGCAATTAATTAAATAAAAATAATATGAGGCAATATTGAGCAAAACAATAAAAGGAATTACAAAAATGTTAAAAAATAAAGTGCATTGATGAATTAAAACACGCATATTAAACTTTTTAAATCAAGCATATTAAAATGTTTGCTTTTTATTCAATGTATTAAAAGAAAAAAAGAAAAAAAAGGAGTATGTAAAAAGCTAATTTAACATAAATATTCGTAAAAGCATGCGAATGATGTAAATCATAAAACCGTGAGATATATTTAATATTTCGACAAAGAAAATGGATTTGATAAAAGTTATGTCTAAATTAATTTTGAAAAATTTATTTAAAAAGTTACAGAAAAATAGTAAGGCAATAAAACTGACGTCTTATAACCCTATTTTCTTAAATATTGATAATAATAAAGATAAATTGATAATAATAAAGATGAAGTAAAAATATTTTTTGTGAGGCTTTCTTCAGGATCATAGTGGAAAACGCAAAACATTTCAAATTTCATTTCATCTCCTTTAGAGAATTGTAGGAATTTTTTTGTATCGCAATTGATCCTAATAGTTGATAAGGAACATGTATGCCTAGTTTCATTCGAATCTGTCAAAGAATGTGAAATTGTATAAGGTCCAAGTAAACCATCAAACATTTTCACTTATATATGAAATGATATCTCTTAATCTAATTTAATTCTTAATTATTTTCCAAATTTTTATCTTAAATTAACCCATATTAACTTCATTCTAAAATGTTATCTTATTTCCAATCCAATTTCAACTTTTTTTATTTAATTAATTCAACACGCGCTCTGTGAACCTGCTGAAATCAGCAGGTTCTCACGCTCCGAGAGAAGGGATAAAAATTCTTAATGTTTACCACATTTTTGTTACATGTGTCAAAAAAATCCCTATCTCATTGCAAAACCACCGAAGGATACCATTTTGGTCTCTTTTATTCTTTCGCACTTGCATCACGATATATATTGAAGTATCTCGTCGCTTCTTCCTTGTAATATGTAACCATAAATTTTTGAAGCAGAGTCGTGGCGAAAGAGACGGAAAATTAGAATTTTTACTCCGTCTTATTTCATCCCGGGAGGCAAGATTTATGTACAAGAGACGTGGACAAGGCATGTCCGTTCACAGCGCGACACAACAGCAGATTAGCGTAAAAGAAAGGGAGAATAATTTTCCCAGTACTTATAAACAATGAGGTTCTGATAAGGATTTCTTACACGTGTCGACCACAGAATTTGTTTAGGTCAGCAGTTTTTTATCCCTTCACTCGGAGCAAGGGAACCGCTGCCGAAAGCATTTTTACAGAGCTTTCTGTTGCATTAATTAAATAGAAAAAGTGGAATGGGATCAGAAAATAAAAGAATATTTTAGAATGGGCTAAATTAAGAATAAACTTTGGAAATTAATTAAAATTGAAATTAGATTTTAAAATATCATTACATGTGTGTGTGTGTATTAGATTTCAAAAGCGAAAAAATCGGTATTCAGTAATCTAAATGTTCTCTGTAGGTGGGCCTTTTACTACACCTGTTACCTCATCAAACATGCCGGCACAATAATGATATGATTTATCAAATTGCGGCAATTTAGAATTTTTGGAGTTATTCCAAATACAATTTTAGATAAGAATGTCTATTGAGCGTATAGACAGTCTTTCACATTTACAAAATGAAGAGAAATGCAACAAAATTTGTTTGTATATATTGTTTTCAAGTGGACGCTCAATTTTGTTTTGACTGACCTCGGGATGCTACTATAAGTCGTGTTTGAAGAATCCAGGCATCACTTCATATTTATTTCTTGTCGCATCTCTTTTGTAAGTTTTAAATAATCTTTTCATTGAAGGAATGCTAAAATATAAAATAATTTTGTTTATACTTTACAGAAGAATGCTTTCAGCTTAGAAGTTATTTAATCAAATAGTTTGGTTCAGGATGCCATATATTGCTAAAAATAATTAGTTCGAATTCGTTTGAGTTTCTTGAATTAAAAAAAAAATAATATATCTAAAAACAATATGCAATAATACATTTAAATTATTTTGTGGTTTGGAAGAAAGATAGAAATATTGCTACGTAGAGAGATATGTAAATCTCAAACAGAATTTAAATATTTATTTATTTATCTATTTACTTTGATTATGCTAACTTGAAAATTAAACCTTACATATTTCCGTTTTTTGTACTGATTCATTTTTACAAGATATGTAAGCGAAAGAGAAATATAGAAATTGTTTGTTATCTAATTTTAGATTAGGATTTTTTTCTGAAAATGAAAGGATTTTAATATTACAATAACAAAAAATAATTTTCTATGTAATACAATTTAAATGATTTTTTTAAAATCCTCCATCTAATCTAAACTTTAAACAATTAGAAGCAGATCCAAATATCAATACGGTCCAAAATGTCTCCCAACTTATATCTCTATAAATTTCTGTCTAAAAGCATAAGAAAATGAAAATTATTTCTCTTGCATTATCTCAAAATCAGAAGAATATTAAGTTAATTATCATGTTGATGTTTTATGCTTATGATGTTGTTTTAGTTTGGAATTTTGAAGGATGGGCAGAAAATAAAGGAACGGTTGTAAAAAGTTATCTCCCGAAGAAGAAAATGGGAATCAACGTGAAACAGCAAGATTAGGTATCGGAAGTTTATAATTTCTCTTTAATTGTCAGTTTTTCTAACTGGCAAAAAAAGTGTTGGATTTCAAGCAGTTTTGAGATGAAAAAAAAATCATTTTCTAAATATAAATGCATGAGCATATTTGATAGTCACTTGATTGTTTCAAACCGGTTTAAACTGATTTTTCAAGAAAATAAATTCTGGTGTTGAGTAAAAATTTTAGAACTTGATTGATTTTGAGATGATTAGAAGCTATCGCTTTTATAATTATTAATGATTGTCAAATATGAGTCATGTGAGAATATGATGTTGCTTTTCTGTCAGATTGCTACTACGCGATTTTTAAAAAAATGTTCTCATATGATATCTCGAAATTTGCGATAACAGATTTCAATTCTTTTATAATTTGAAAGTTTTATTAAAAAGATCTGAGGCAGAAAGACATATGACTTGTAATTTAAATGCGATTTTATATTAGAAATAAATACATTTTAAAATACTTTTAAATTTTTGCAATATAACAAGAAAATCATGCCTAGTTAGTAAAGATTGAATCTTGCAATGCTTTTTTCACTTACCTCTCAGTATACTGTATCTATCAAAATTTACAATATAATATACAATATATTATTTTTTGAACCTCATCGTCATTAAATCGATTGATTTAAAGAAGTTTTGATTTCATGCTATCAGTGCCACTTCTATTTAAAAAAGATAACAATTATTGTAAGATTCTATAACGTTTATGAATATTTTTATTGAAAATATTTATACTAATAGATTATAAGCTGATTAAAAGGGAGAAAATATTTAAAATAAAATAAAAGTTATATTTTAGTGCTCTGATAAGAGTGAATTTTGAAAAACAATTCTTATTACATTTTTTTTTATTTGAATACTAATTTTAAGAATTTTTAAATACTTCTAGTTTCTGTTTCAAGTTTGTAAGGATGGTATCTTTCAATACAGTTTTCACTCACTTTTCTGTATACTATAGCTACGAAATTTTTCTCTCTCTGGCAATATAATAATTTAATATTTTTGGATCCTCATTGTCATTCAATCTATTAATTTAATGAAATTTTGATTTGATACAATCAATGCCACTTGTACTGAAAAGTTAACAATTATTGTAAGATTCTGTAACATTTATAACTATTTTTAGTGAAAATATTTGTACTAATATAATATATATTTTTTGTTTGTTCGTATTTTTTGCGTTATCGTTCCGTTCGTCCGATGGCGATAAAACTTTGCTAACTTATTGCTTTGAACCTAAAAAAATCCATTTTTTTCACATGGCCAGTTGTATATTGGATGCTCACAAGTCAGACTGTCAAGAAATTTACTGGATTTTACTTGAAAACAAAAAATATTGTCAACCGTAAAATATACTTGAATCATTAAGTCAAAAAATAGAATAAATATTATTTATACATCTCCTTTTTTTATATCACTCAATTTCAATGAATGTATTCATTATCGACAAGAAAATAAATATCATTCTTTTTTTTTATTCCTAACTAAGCAAAATAGTTATTTCAAATTTCAAACGATATTTCCAAAATTATTTCTTCTGCGGCCGCAACGCGCCGCGTTCCAGCTAGTAGATTATAAATTAAAGATTAAAAGATAGAAAATATTCAAAATAAGAGTTGTAAAGTAATGATAATACACTCTATTATTTGAATACTCATTTTAAAGAATATGTAATAAAAAAATATTCCGAAACGGCATTTTCAAAGAATTTTCTATTTTTTGGAAAACTATGCAAAGTGTGCATGAAACATCTTTCAATTATCTACCATTAGGAAACCACGAAGGTCAGAACGCTAAGCTACTGGATTTCCATTTCTCTCTGTGATTGGGGTTCCTGGAAAAAAGACTTCATAGCAATTGAATTGTTTTTAACAACACACTCTAACTTATTGAGAACAGCTATCAACCGTGGCGCCGATGTACTATTTAATGAAACCTCCGGCTATCATAATTCCTAGTTAATCAAAAAAGGAGGAAAAAAAGACCACAAACTGTAGGACGTATAGGGCGTCGGCCGTACGTCCGCCGGAGTCAAATTTTATCTCTTCATTTCGTCTATCAGACGACGGAGCAAATTATTGCTTGGAATGGGGGAAGCCACACTTTCCGAGATGAATAAAAATGTAGGATAACTTGAAGTGAAATGGTCACTGATAAGAACGAGAGGCGACACTCAGTGGAAGTGTGGGAGTTACTTTGTTATATTATATTATAAATTTATGCGATTAAAAATAATTATAATTGGATGCTTTAAAGAGATCTTGTTTTCGGTTTCGTATTTTTATTAAATAATTAATTTTTCCATCAATCTATTTATAATCTTTAAAAGGAAGAACGTTTGGAGTACTTTTTGAGATAATCTTTGCATGATATTATGACAACATTAATTTTGTAGGAAATTCTTTTTGTTATCAGATTATATATAACCATTTGTTTTCCGGAAGAATTTTTTTTATTTGATTCTAAACTTAAAAAGTATTTTGAATTAAGTATTTGAATGTTATATAGCTCGATGATTTTTGTTTCCATTGATAGCCAGAAACAAAATCCTCTTTCAATACAAAATTATTTTTTGATATTGATATAAATGGTAGATGAAGTTACTGAAGTTATTTCTTTTAAGATTTCTTAAATGCCAAAATTTGATACTTTATATCCAATGATTGCCTTGTAGGGCATTTTGAATGGTTTTTTATAATCATTCATTTTGCATTACTTATGTCACAATTTAAAAATACTATATAAGTTTACAAATATTAGCATGTTAAAAATTATTTTTAATCGTAAAAAGAAAATATTATGTCCCTTTTGATAATGAAAATAGAAAAGAAATTGGTCTGCATCGTTTATCAATCTAATGAATACTTTAGTATCAAATTTAACTTTGATATTTAACTTATAATTCCGGAGAACGAGACAATAAAGTATCAAGAATTATTTTATAAACTTCACTGTATAACAGTTTTGCATTATCTTATGTTACTGTTCTAAAGAATTTCTATTAATGTCGCAGAAAAATTTCTTTTAACAATTAAAGACAAAAGGAAAAAAATTATTGATTCCCACCAGTATCACAGGAATTTTTTTGAGGTTGAATAGTAGCAAATAACCTGTTGCCTATCGCAAGTATGATAATTATCAAATTAGAAAAGAAATTGCTTTCTCATTATCATTTTAAATCTTAAAGTTATGCTGTCATAAAAAGAAAAGTAGTTAAGTTTGATATTTTCTAACAATTTTAATTATAATAATAATAAATAGTTTCATAGAATTTCTAGCATTACGTCTCTATTCTTTAAAATATGTCAAAATGTCAGTCATTTTACAAGGAATGTTTTATTCAAAGGAATACATGATCGTTTTTTCGCATCATCACTTATTATATTCTATTCTAGAATACTCACTGTTCAAGAATATTCACTGTTATTTTCCTAGATAAATATGATGTTTTTGTTATTTCATTCTTCCATTTCTTACTATTCTATTAACAAAATACGGATAAATAAACTTGTATCTGAAATAAAATTTTCAAAATTAATGCTTGTTATTCCAAGATTAGTAACTAAATAAACTTTAAATAAACATATATTTAAAAATTAGTTTTTTATTGGTAATTCTTACACATTTTAAATATTTTCAGTAAACTGCAATATGTCTTTTTTAGAAACGTAAAAAATTAATAAGGAAATTAGTTGGCGTCGATTTTATGAACTCAAATAAGGGACAAAATTATAAACAATTTGTAATAATTAAAAGATTTCAATTATTACACAGAAAAATAAAATTAAAGATTGCAAAGCGTTTTTAATGCTCTTGTTTCTGTCCCTAAATTAACCCATTACAGAATAATTCAATTCTTCATCATTATCGAAGATTGATATCGATTAAGAGTCGTAATGATAATGACATCGGTAGAGAGTTCAGTCATCGGGTTGGAAATAATCAATTACTTGAAATTGTTGTTAATGTAAGGATGGTAATAAATGAATTCCATGACGATGTAAACAATAGAAATGATTCAAATATATCTCTCAATAGTAGCGTGATATTTGAGATATTTTGGATTTCTGTAGGTATTTTTTTTCTTTTCTGTAAAACACAAAAACAATTTTTCCCGGAAAATAACTCTAAATTACATTAAAATACGATGCAACTAAATGGAAACAACTTAGTCTTTTCTCAATCGTTCTATAAATATCATTCAAAATTCGTCATGTTTTTGAAATCCATTATTACTTTTCTCTGTCAGACCGAAAAGCATTTTTCAAAAAATCATTACACTTCTACTTCTCTTTACAGTTTACGTAATTAAAATATCAACTATTCATTAATTACATTAATGATCTTTAATTAATTAAAGTAGCTATAACATTTATATAAAGTAGCTATAATAAAAAAAAATAACATTTTTTTTGTGCCGCGTTATTTTTTTTTTTAATTCTTGAACTCGAAATAAAAAAAATTAGAAATGCATAAATGGTTTGCAGAAACTAACAATATTTAAAGGCACTAATATGTCTTTCTTTTTAAAAATTGCGTTACTTTCCACAATTGAAAACAATTTTTAATTACTCTGCAACTTTTCGGTGGTCGGAACCAACAAGAGTGGAGGTTGGATGGAAGATTCTTTCATTTGTTTTTCTATAATGCTGTTTACTTATTAATTATCTCTTATTTATCCATCAATACTCTCCAGTAGTTTAATTATATGATTATAATCCTGTTCCTCCTTATTTTTTGTAAGAAATTAGTTAGGGTGTGTATATAAATTTAATAACTATTTATATGTCAAAGAGTTTTGAAAATTTGCATTCAAACTATATGAGCGCTTATTAATAAATGCCAGATGATCCCAACCGTTGCTTGACTTTTATTAACAGTAGAAAGAGTTGTCGGAAACTCAGAGCTAGACACATTTATCAAAGCGATGCTTGTGGACCAGAAAGTCGATAGAATGGTACCAGGGAACAGATTGCCAGCTATCAGATTGGAAACAATCTTTTATACTGTTTTGCTGTGAAATAAACTTATATGTCTATAAAAATTTAAACTTTTATTAACTTGCATAAATTTAAAATTTTATTTATCTAGCTTGAATCGACCTTTGAATTCATTATGACTGTTATTTTAAATAAAAACCAAGCTTAAAATAAATTTCTATGCACATTTATGAGTTTCTTCACCCCGGCTGCGTATTTTTATGCTTTCTTTTACACAAGATCTTACAGTTGTGGGCCGGTGAAATATTTAAATGCGTCTCTACAGTGAATGTTTGCACTGGAAGTATAGAAGCAAAAACGAAAGCATCCCACTTCGTTTACAGTAAAATGTCTTCTGAGCAAACCGCACCCAGTTCAACAATGCAGGAAGTACGGGAGACCGACACTAGAGTTCGTTCGTTCGTTCGTACACATTACGACGGGAGAAAAAAAAGTTATCATTTGTTCAATGAAAACATCCAAATAAATAAATGAAACAGGAAATATAGCCAGCTGAAACGGAAGATAGACAGTCCCAACAAAAAATAAAAATCACTCTTTCTTTCCCACTTCATCTCTGATCCAACGGACAAATATCAAAGAAGTGGTGGGGAATTAAAATATAAAAAAGAAGGTTTTGGTGACTGATAGGGGTATACATTACTGCGGAATCTGACGCGTCAACTTAGTATTATTAAAGAATGAGTCATTGACGCTGCCATCTTTGGTAGTCATATTTGAAAAGTTCCGCCAAGACTTCCCGAGGCCATGATATTAAAATTTGGAGGCCATATTCCAGCGTCCCATTTGAAATTCCAAACTTCGGCGGAGCAGTTATGATAGGTAATCGTCGCTTGGAATAAATAGGTCTGGGTGTTAGGAGTGGAAAGACGAGAGATATATTACCGTCTGGAGAAAGTTTTGCGGAAAGTAAGCACAAAGTGATAAAAAGCGTCTGACACGTGCGCTAAAGTGTTCTGTCAGTATTGTATGCCCAAATTTTTTTCAGTAGGTCACTCACATCAATATGGCAGAATTTTCACGTACTGAAGGAATCGTTGAGTTTTATTCTTTTGATCTATCTTTTGAGTGTTGTAAATCTGTCTTAAAGATAAATTTGAGTAAATTTAGATTTGTATTGTTTCTTTAATTTTTTGGACTGCCTGAAGTTATATATAACCGCACATACACACAAAGGGGTTTTTGTTTTCTGGTTCAAAAGTTCGCCATATTTTTTTTTCATCTGTTGATGGTACTTTATATATAGTTTTTCTTGGTGTTTAACTTCTATAACCTATTTCAAGGAGTATATTTAATTCTTCTCCTTAGTTTAATTTCTATAAACTACTTCAAGGGGTTTCATTTTTGGAAAGACTAGTAGCATATCTTTAGGTTATTAACTGTTCATGAAGAAAAAATTAAAACAAATTTAATGTCCTAGGAGGTTTCCCTTGCGATCAACAACATTCCATGTTATTTCTCGTATTAGTAGCTTTTATTTTTCATATTATAATTTAGTAAATCTTAATTTTCATTTCATTATATAAAAGTTTGGTGTGCGTTAAATTTTTGTATTTCGTCCGCTGTGAAGGGTTATATAGGGCAAATGAAGTTTCCTTTTTTTACACTGTTATTTAAAATTTAAATCATTCAAAACATATAAGATATATTTGTACATCTCTGTGACAGAATGTTTCTCGGATTTATTTTTTTTACTTCAAACTGTTAATTTTCCAAAATTACATCTTTAGAGCATACTAGATGGATTTTTGAAATATGGTTAACATACCTCTGTAAAATTTACCAGGTATTTTAATGCAAATTTAATGAAGAAAATTATTTAAAATCAAAGATTATGCGATGAGATTTATTTTCAGTGTTTGGTATATAACTTATAATTCTTTAGAAATATTACTATATTTTGTCTACTTAAAAATAAAGCCAAATAATTCTGGATAATTACGATATTTCATATTTTTCAAGTTGTATTGTTTGAGAATGAATTTTTCTAACATTTTTTGCATGAATAACTTCATTTTTTTAAAAATATATTTACGCACAAGCGCGATTCATTTTCGATAACTTACTATATAAAATTGTAATCTAACTTTTATCTTTTCTATTTATCTTTAACTTAATCTAATTATATCTAACTTTAGCTATCTTTGATGATCAGCTAGTTTAGCTGGAATGTTAGATTTTTTGGCTGTTAAACGAATACGAAATGGATTTTTTAAAGATTCCACTTTGTTATTTGATAAAAATATGAATAAAATATAATAAATTATAAATCATTGTGTGTGCAATTGATAATGAACACGTTCTGAGAAATAAAAGCAGAAGTAACAATTCTACTTCGAAGTCAATGCCCAAGAAAGCAAGATTTTTCTCTTAATTTAACACTGGCCAAAGCTGGTGAATTATAGTTTTATGAAATGGTGAAATTAGTAACAACAGTAAAAATATTGCTACAGATGGTGAAAAAAATTAAATTTTAAAAATTTATTAACTTAAGATGAAAACAATTTGCAGGAATGAAATTGACATCATTAAGAAGATAATTTTTTGAAGAAAATAATGTAAAAATAATTTTTAAGAAACATTATTTTCGGAGAATATAGCAGAAAATAATTTTGGTAATAGATGGTGTAAAAAAATTAAATTTTAAACATTTATTAGCATAAGATGAAAAAATAAACAGGAATGAAACTGATATCTTTAAAAAGATAATTTTTTGAAGAAAATAATGTAAAATTATTTCTATGAAACAATATACTCGGGAAAATATAGTTTTTAAAAACAGCTTAAATATTAATAAACTAATATTTAATAAACTTTTGGACTAAAATTGACTGTGTATTCTCTCTTGTTTTAAAGAGCACGTATGGCAAATTTCATTAAGATGGGACAAAAAAAATTTCTGAATTTGTATAAAGAAGCATAGCACAAACAAACATGCATCTTTATATACATAAATTTTCAATGCTTAAAATTATTGCTATGATTATTAAATGATGATTATGATTATGATTTCTGTTTACAAAAGAATTTGGCCGATGTATTGCAACTGTGACAAACATTTTCAAATTATTTTAAAGTAGTATCTGTTATACCAGTAATGATCATATTTTGATTTTTTACTATTCCGTTTATCAAACTCCTTTAACGCTTATTTTGCATTTAAATGTCTAATGGCATTTTAAAGTGTTATCAATTTTTATCAACTTTTTAATATTTTGAGACTAATAATATTTTATTAGGTAATACTTTCAACATTTGTTATTTCATTACTTACATACGATTTTCTCACTTGACAAATTTTCATAAGTTTGGTTTACTTCCAATGTTTTTGTGAGTATAAGAATTCAATATAAAAAAATTCGTATGATACTTTAACAAATCCATTTTATTTTTTTAACCAATAGAAAGTAGTTTTTCTTCTCTTCATTAATTTTTTTATAAATTTTTCGTGACCTTTGCGTTTTTTCTTTTGTTATTTCACTAACCCCCCCCCCCCTTCCACTGACCCTCCACCAAAGAATTGTTTCTTGGCCGGTGAAAATCACAATGCTATACAGATATGCACTGATAAAATTGCATTGCAATAAAGAAAATAATGTCAAATTTGAAAGGGCTTTTATTTTAAATCGTGCGTTTTTAAATAACAAATAAAATTTATTCCATAATTTCAAACGATTTTTTTTTGTTTTTTTTTCTCATTGAATATTCAGTAAAAATAATTTTTTCTTTAAAACTTGTTGAAATATGATTAATTTAAAATTAATTTAGGTCGAAAAATGTTTTTAAAAAATCTAATAGATTTTGCAGCATTTTAACGTAAATATGTGTAACAAAAGCGTGCAAGCATAACATAAAAGCAAAAATATGAGAAAGATTATATTTTTGTTTTAGTTTCCGATGACTTCCTAATTTGGATCTAAGAGAAAACCTTAAGAAATCGCCCAAATGACCAACTATTAAAAAAAAAAATTGGTGTTTTGAATGTCCGTTTTCTAAAGAAATAATTACTTGGAAATGAAGAACACTCCCCCACTTGTTTTCCGACTGCCATTAATCAAGTCTTTTGTGCTTTAAAGAAGGTGCTCTAAAGACATGATAATGAAATAATTTACGCGCGTTTTCATAAACATTTGCATTTCCTTCCGAAATTGTTTAAAAATTTAATAGCTTTCTTTATAAACTGCTATTGAATTGGACCTTTCAGCATAAAGCATCATCTTTTCACAAGATAAATGAACACAGCAAAATTTATTTTGATAAAAAGTGGTATTTTAATTCAATTTGTTATTCTGCTTTATTTGATTAAGAAACATAAACTTTAAGGCATAAAGTGAAGTCTTTGATATCGCATTCTTTAATACGCTTTGTGTTTATTCAAATACATTGGTGGCAGCTGTGCTGTTATGTTCACAATTACCTTTAAAAGTAATCATAATTATTCTCGAATAATTCATATTTGTCTATTGCTAAAATCAGTGGCCTAGTAAGAAAATGTACATGCATATTTATCAAAGAACAATCGGAATGTTAAATATTTCTTTTATTAAAATATCCTAAAAAATTGTTGTATAAAATAATTGGATTTATTTACATAATAATGCAACGCAGGCATTATACAATGCATGTCATGGTTCCACTAAACACTTGTACGATTTCAAAAATAATAAAAGACACAAAATGATTAATATTTTCCAGTAAACTTTTCCTTACAAAAATAAAATGTTTGATTTAACCTATTTGCACCACTCTAAAAAATAAAAGATCGACCCATATCACCAAAAAAAATTTTATTTTTATTATATAAAGATAAAAAAAATTCAAAAGGATTTTTTAAAAATGAAAAGTGAAATTTCATATGCAAAGTATTTATAATTTTATTTGGTTCAGTAAAGTTACACATTGAAAATAATCTGTGGAATTAAATTTAATAGTTATATAGTTATTTATAGTTAACAGTCATATAGCCACACATCATTACAATTAGTTAGTTCTTTTTTTGTGATTAGCAAATTGCACACCAATTACTAGCCACCGAGAGGAAATTATTTCAATATGTATTAAAAATATATTCGCCAATAAATGTTGATGGAAAAAGTGTTGTAATTTTTCATGTTGTTGTTTTATTTTTATTTATTTTGTTCAATTATTTCTTCTACTAATTTTTGCTTGAAGACGAGTAATGATTTGTCTTCACAAATGTCTTCACAAACCTACCTGAAATAATCGCATCATTTGGAATTTGATCTTATTGTTGCAATCATGATTTTCCACAAATTGTGTGTATGCATGATGTGGCTATGTGCTCTAATGCTATGCTCATATGCGCATAAAATTAATGCGTATATCAGCGTTTTGTTGATAATGACCATGAAAATTCTGCTCATATATGAGCTTATGATGGAAATGGGTTAAAGACGCTTTGGCTGACGCCATCTATAAACGCAATGGCCTCCATTGACAAATTGCTGATTCGCCAAGAATATTGACGGCATTAATTTCGATTCATAAATTGCTTATGAAGTAATTGTGATAGACATCACGTTGTCATAGATATTATAGCCATGCTGATTTAAGAGACTAAAACTGTTCTGTTTATTGTGTGCATGAACCTATCTAATGGTGTCAGTTCCGTGGCACCATAATACCATAAAAATGTAATCGCCCGAGTTATCAATTTTCTATTTTTTCGCTATGGTATTGCAATTGCTTTTTTTTATAAAACTGCAAAGGTAATAAAGAATCTCTTCTTATTTTCCCATTGGTAAAAAATCACAGATTAAATATTTGAAAAAACGATGATAGCGGTATTTGAATATTATTGAAACAATGAAAGGTATTGTTGAAAATTATGCAGAGTTTTCTAATTGTCAAAATTTTGAAGAAAAAAATTGCACGGTTGCATTGAATCAAATAATTTAAAACATTGTTAATGCGTTCTTAAAAAGTGAATTTTTTTAACTTTAAAAATCTTGTAAAAACTATACTTGTACTGTAATGTTTTCCGAAATTATTCCAGAAAAACACTAAAATTTTGTTTAATTTTTAATTAATTCAAATTTTATTTAAAATATTAAAAATTTACTTTGAACTTCTCATTTATATCTTCCAAAGAATATTTATGCCCTGTTTGGTTGCTCTAGGGTAAATATTTTTTGATTGTGAATGAATGCATTGCTGTACAATGAAATGTATCGTTGAAAATTAGTTTTAAAAAATTTAATTGTCAAAATTTAGAAAAAAAAATTGCACGATTACGTTGAATTAACTCATTGAAAACATTATTAATTCATTTTCAAAAATTAAACATTTTTAACTTTAAAATCTTGTAAAATGTATACTTGTTCTGTAATATTTTTCAAAATTATTCCGGAAAAAACACCAAAATTCTGCTTAATTGTTAATTAATTCAAATTCTACTTAAAATACTAAAAATGTACCTTGAAGTTCTCATTTATATCTTCCAAAGTATATCCATGCCATGTTTGGTCGCTCTAGGGTGAATAGTTCGATTTGTATAACCTCAAGAGCACTAACATTCAACCACACACACATTCTCCTTTATTATGCACTACCTGCCTCAGGCGACCAGTTGGTTCAATGGGAATACTGGTTATATTCCATTTTAGTTAAATCATTTGGATATAATTTTATGTTAATGATTGTAGGCCATTAACACCCTGTTATTTAAATTGTCTTAATTGCTTTTTTGTGTTTGTGCGTGTGTACATGAAAGTTTTTAATGGAGACAGTCCCAGAAAATCAAAACGCCATTAAAAATTTAAATATCTCATTCATCTATCTTCATTTTTTTATTTGCTTTATAAATTACACTTATATTAAATATAATGTTTCTTTTTTCACTTTTAAATAATAGAAGAAAAGCATTCAATTAAATATTTGATGAAAAAATGAAAACGGTTTGAATTTTATAGCAGCAACAATATAATCTAATATTGGAAATTATAGAAAAAAAAATTTTTTAAATATTGCTAAAATTTAGAAAACAATTTGAAGAATGTGTAAATTGATACCATTGATAAAACAATTTCTTAAATTAGGAAATAATGTGAATATCCTTTTTATATTGATAATTGCTGTGAAAAAAAATCAAAACTCTCACTTAATTTTTTTTAGAATTCTAATTAAAATTTCAAAAAAAAAATTGCTTTTAGTTGTAGCTTTTCCCCCTCCAACGTATAAATTGACAAGTTTGATAACTCTAAATTAAACAGCCTGAGGGTAGGGCGCAGATCGTAGTTAAAACTTTCTTAAAATTAAAAAAAAAAACTTAAGTTTTGTTTATTCAAACATTCTCTTCGATAACGGAATTCTTAAACGGCTCTTATGTCCATGTTCTTTTAGTACTCTTAAACAACTTCATTCTTAATACCATTCTATAATCGAGAAAGTGAATTTAATTATTTCGGAATTTATTCCATGATCAAAGGATTTATAAACAGAAAGTATATAACCTTTGGATAATCTGAGTTAAGTTTAATATAAGTGTTTTCTTTTGACATATTTTGACGAATCGACATCGTTTTTGTACCAATTATGTTTGTTAGTTGATAACGCTGAATCTGAATTCAATTTCCCTTCTCCAAATTATCTTAATAATTCGATAATTTTAAATTGAAAGTTACACAATTATTTTACATTTAATATACTAACAAAACAATTTATGTAAAAGGTGAAATCGGTGAAATGGAAAAATGAATTTTTGAAAAGACTTTACAAAAGCCTTTACTTTTTCAGATATTTTATTTAAGATTTAAAAATCAATGCTTTATCACTAATTTAATTAATGTATTCTATCGAAACGATATATTTTATTTGTATTCACTTCAAATCTTTGTTGGGAAAAAATGGGATATTAATAATGTAGCATGTAACATGAAAAAATAAAAATGATTTACAAGCCAGACCGTTTGGCCTAAGGCTACCAATTTTGGTATGTAGCTACTTCTTAGTTGACAGATGCTCATAGGATAAAATTTCTATAATTTTAATTAGAATTTTTATTTAATATTAATGGAAAACCGAACTGTTTTTGTTAAATAATTTGGAGCATATTATTGCACAAAAACTATATTAATAACATCTTAAATTTAATAAATAAGCTTTTTAATCATAACCAGTTCTTAATTCAGCAATTTTACTTAATTACTCAATAATTTTTATTCAATTTACTAAAAAAAATTAATTAATTAAAAATTAAATTTTTAAAAATAAAACAAATATAATCGGATTAAACCTTATATATAATTTTTTTGATTATTGCAATGCTTTTACTTTATATTTTTCACAGCTAGAATATAAAAATATTCATGTGATATTTCCTTGTCACTAAAGAAATAGAATAGAATCTCTAAAAATTAATCAGATTAATTTGTTTGGATAAATCATTTGATCTTTTTGCCTAAAGTTGATAAATAAAGAAACATTTCTGAAAGTTAGATAAACTGAATTATGCCAGTAAGGGAATGAATTTTAAATTCAGAAATATGCATTATAATCCAAACACACAAAGGTATGCATTCAACTCCTTTAATTTTTCTTTTGTTTCTACATACTAATGATGAATCTAACTGAAATCTATTTGTGGTTCTTTAACAATGACGAAAGAACATATTCACAAGATAATCTATATAAAGGATAAGAAAATATTAAAAAAAATATTTTCTAAAAATGAATTTTTTATTGACACTTAAAAATGACTACTATATTAAAAATTGATTTTAAAAATGCTTTATTAAATATGTATTTCTCTGATTTTCAAAATAAATAGCAATCTGAACAACAATGTGAAAAAAAGGAAAAAGTCGGATTAGACTATGTTTTTGTATTTAAGGCACAGTTATAATTTTAATGCAAATACTCAGTAAAAATTTATTTTTAAAAAATGTCAACAGCAAAATCATTATTTTTTTTCTAAATTTCTACTCAGGTTCTTTAAATCTTATATCTTATTTAAAATAAAAACATAAACATGTAAAACAAATTGTAGACATTGAAAATTATAGTTTTATCGTCATGCAATGCGTTTCGCATTGAAATTTCAGGAATTTTATTATTGAGAAAATGAATTAGAAAATTCTTATGTCGAAACACATACAATAAGCAGTTAATGTTCGCTCTTTTTATTACACATTTATTTTAAAATCATGAAAACTTAATTAGGGGTTCCTAAACGTTCTACGTGAAAAAAAAATTCATTCCATAGAACACGACTTTTTAAAACAATCCACCCCTGATAGTTTCCTTTACGTCTACAAGTTCTATACAATAATAATTTTATTAAATATACTCTTTCATCATGACATAATATGTTCGTACGTGCAATAATTTTTCGGCAGTCTGTTTCAGCTACTTCCTATTGAATAAGCATTCCTCATCTGTCAATAATTATGAATATTCGTTGCGCTATTCTTCCCTATCCGATGAGCACAAGTTTTAAATTTGTATTTGAACCGTTCTTTCTTGATCAAAACCGAATGCGCTGATTTTTGAAAATCGATAGTTAAAAGAGTATACTTTGACTATATTCTGCTCAATAAGTGTTATTTAGAGCATCGCCCTTTCAGCCATTTTTAAATTCATTTTCAATAAAAATTAAATTATTGATTAACTAAATTACTTATCTCTTAAATCTTTGATATTTAGAAGAAGAGATTTAGTTTAGTTTAGTTATATTAACATCCCGTTTTAAAGCAACTCTAGGGCTATCTTGGAACGGACCTCGTAATTTTGTACCGCGGTCAGATGAAGAGGACGACACCTGAGCTGGCGCCCCCTCCCCTCTCGAAAATACCATATCACACCAGCGGGAGGACCTTTCCTCGATGGCTTTAACGTGCACTCGACCAGCTTATACGACGGTTTTTCGATGAAATCGGGTCTCGAACCTGAAGCCCTCCGATTCCGAAATCTTACCCCCAGGCCACCGCGGCCCTTAAGAAGAAAAGAATATAAACCCTTTCTACGCTTACGGTTTAAAACTACCGCTTGAATCACGCTATTTTGGCTGACTATTTTTGAATACGACTATTTTTTTCTGACGATATTCAAAAGAATACAAAGAGCGTAACTCCGTTAGCAAGCAATAGCTATCAGCTAAAGAGAGAAATTCAAAATCTCTAATTATTAATTAAATTAATTAAGTTATTTTGATTAATTTTAAAAGTTTTTCCCCCTATCCTGGGCTTATTCGGAGTAAAAACTGATCTATTGATGGAAAATGAAATTAAAAATTTGATGGTAAAATAATGTGATAAATAAAGGATTAATAAAGATATTTTCATTAAGCAATTAATGATATTAATTAAACTAAAATTCAGGTCAAAAGTTAAATTTTTTATAATTTTTTTCATTTATTTAAACAGATTTAATTGACTTTTACTAAAAAAATAAAAATAAAAATTCAGGATTTTTAATTAATTGAATTTTTTGCTTATTAAATCTTTGATCTGAGGAAAAAGAGAGTTTGATAAAAAAAAATTTATTCAACAGTTAAGAAAACTAATTATTTTTAAATTGTTCAGTTGTTGTTTTATGCAATTTTACTTTGCTCTCAACGCGCATTTAAACAAATTAAATCATGTTTCTTTTTGTGCAAAAAAAAAGATTAAAAAAAAAATGCAGTGCTTGGTAACTAAGAAAATCTGAAAAAAATGCACTATATACAGTTTTTATTTTCAATTTATTGAAGATAAAATAATAAAAAAATTTAAGCAATTTGTGGATTTATTTTTTCGCACTGAAATGTTTAGTTAATAACCACAAATCACATCATTGATGACTATAACTAATATATATATATATATATATATATATATATATTATCTTTTATGTTTTGTGAAATTTTTTCCTTGGAATTTCTAATTGTGCTTAGTATGCCCTAATACGATGAAGAAGACTTTTTTATTTGAAATCAACAGGTATAATTTGGAAAACAGAATTACGTGATTTAGAATTTCTTTTTCGAAGTTAAATTTGATTTTTTAAAAACTATTCTTAGCCATAAGTGACAATCATTCTTCATTAAAATACGAAGAATTGAAATAGGATTTTTTTAAATTCAAATTCTAATGCAAGATGATGATCGTTGAAGTAATAATTATGAGTTTAGCTAATTTATTGTTCTTGTTTTACCGTACCCTTGTGCAGAAAAATAAGGTCAAGAAAGAAATTTGTTTTTCTCTCGAAAGAACAGAGAGGAAGGGAGTAAGTGGTGGTGGAGTTAGTAAATATAGGATTGATAAACAGAAACCTTTCACGGTCAGAAGAGGGATGTATATTTTCGCTATGATTTGTATTCGAGCTTTTCATGAGGTACACGTTTTATCTGTTTTAAGGCGACACGGTACTCGAAAAATCATAATCGGGTTTTTTTTATTGGTTTATATGATAAATTGGGTCTTTCTAAATGTGCCTGCAAATTTTAGAGCTGTAGCTTTATTTTTTATTAAGTTATTGAAGAAATTTTGATTCATGACAAGAGAGTTAGCTATGGTGCCACGCCCACTTTTCATATTCAAACATCTGTAAGAACGCTTATTTGGCAAAAATATTGCAGTCGTCAAATGAGCTATTAGAGCGATGTATTCGGTGCATGACATAAAGCTCCAATGAGACTCTGCATGGTGACATTTGGAGTAAATGCTCAAAAGTTACAAGTGCATCGATCAAGCAGAATATTAGAAATAGCAAGCAGAATAACCTAAATGTAGATTTTATCAATTTTGATATGCTGATTAATTTTTTAAAAGTGTTATGATAAAAATTTGTGAAGTTTTGATCTTACGTTAGTTTTTCTTTATATCTTCAAATACAATGTTTTGTTTCAATAAATTTTTGCATTTTTTAATTTTAAACAATTTGGAATAACTTGAGTCACATTTTGTAAAAGTTGCAGGCAAATTGGATAGATTTTATATTATGATTTGGAATCCTTTTTTTTTTTTTTATGTTGAGTTTTTGCTTATATGTTACATTTCGAAAGCCTAAGATTTTCTTAAAAATGGAGGTAGAGATGTGAAATTTTTTGTGAATATTTAGAAATATATGTTTTATAAAACTTAGTATGGAATTAGCTTTAAGAGTGTAGACATTTTTTAAAAAAGGTCCAAAGACAAAATTTCTGCATTTATCAGGTTTTCTTGTGTTTTTTATGATAAAAAAAATTATAAAAAATTAAATACTGTTGGCTAGAGAAAATCCATACTAATTTTATGTAGTATATTAATAGTATATAATCTGGAAAAAAAATTCAGAGAAAAATCTTCATATTTAAAAAGACCTTAAAATTTTAAAAAAGCTCAAATTTTTTTTAATTAATTTAATTTATTTCAAAAAATTTTTATGGGAGAGTTATAGAGTACTATTTTACATAAAATAAAAATATAATAGAATTTTGAACATTAAAATTTAAAAAAAATTTAAGGTACTTTATCGCCTTAGCTACAATACAAACCTTTTATACAAAAAAACTCATTTTAAACTTATTTATTCGTACAAATATATGAAGGAAAATATTTAATAGAGAATTTCAAATTATCGCTATTAAAACTAACTATCCGACTCTGGCGGCCAGATCTCACTAAGATTATTAAACTATTATTAAATTATATAACTATTATTAAACTATTATTACAAAATAACGATTATTAAACTAAGATTATTAGGTTATTAAACTATCAATATAGAATGCATTTTTTTAAAATTCAGTTTATTGGATACAACTTAAAATAGGAGACAATTAAAATGTTGTTCATGGAACATAATTACGTTTTAAAAGTATAAATAATAATTAGTGAACCATCATAGCAATACATTTACAATCAAACTATCGAAACTTAAAATGCATATAGATACAAAATTCTATTTCTAGGATTCATTTGTAATTATAGATTCCCTGAGGGTAACCATTCACATTTCTTGCTGCATTAGCATTATTAAATTTTAAATCCAGCAATCCAGGTACTAAAATATAATTAAAAAAGAATTAAAATTTAAGGCAAGAAGTAAAATAAATTTAAAAAATTCTCTGTAATAAACTATTATTTCTTGCGTTTCTGGGTGTATTTATTATATATAATATTATTTTATGCTCAGAACTATTATTGAAAATTTACAAGAAAATAACGATCAATATATTGAATTAAAAAAATATGTTGCTAACAGATTTTCAAATTTTCCAAAATTAATTTTGTTAATTAAAGTAAAATAGAATCAGTATGAATTATTAACTATTTTTTAAAGAAAGTATTGTGCAATTGGTTTCTTATATTCGAAAATTCTTACATTAACTCTACACTGCGAACTGTTTCATAATTACATTGCCACGATTTTTATGATTTCTCAAATAACTTTGGATAGTTTAATATTTCATAAATAATATTATTTACTTAGAGAATTTTTTTATTTGAAGAAAGTTGATTTTTAGAAGTTAAGATAATTCAACTTTTTATACCTTTCATAATAATTTTATTTATAATTAAAGTTTATTTAAAAAAATGTTTTTTCTGCATTTCATACATTTATTAGATTTTCATAAATGTTAATGAAAAAGTAAACCTATGGGAGAATAGAAACTTTAACATGAAGCAGTGAATCAAGATCAATAATACAAAAATTCATATGATTTAATTTATCTTTATGAAGACAAAAAAAATTAAATTGTTCCTTCTTCATTGTTTTCAAAAATACTATAATATATTATTATTTTTTTTTTGAAGATAAATGTTGTTACTCTTTTAACTAGTCAAGAAATTAAAAATGCGATGAAGATAGAACAAGTTTTTTATATTGTCCTTAAGATGAATAAAGGTCAATTCGAAAAACCTTTCTAATTACCCTAATTACTCTTGTCTCTAAATCTTAAAAAAGTAATTCATCTGAGTAGCTCATTATTTTACATACAATATCTTTGTAACGCTAATTGTTAGTTTAACCATTTTTCATTTTGTATCTTAGGGGATAGAAAAAATGATAATTGATTATTAAATATAAAAATATGCAAAATAGTTCGTTATTATTCTGCCCGAGTATATGAATTCTGCTTATCTTATCACACTATCAATCTTATCAACAAAAAAAAGAGAGAAAAAAGAATTTTAATGGTTGGAAAGGTGTAAATTTCATTTCTCTAAAATGATTGAATGAAGGAATTTTTGAGCGTTAATCAAAGTCTGATTAAAAAGAATAAACTAACAATATTATTTCAATTTCATGTATGATGTACAAGTATTTTTTTGATTTGTGGCCTTGAACTGCAAAAAGTTTCAAAAGCAAGTGTTTGTTTAAGATATGATTTAAATTTTATGCATAGGCAGATCATTTCGTTTATATGAAATTAATTAATATCGAAATTTTTTAATGATAAATGTTTACTTATATTTTACTAGAAATAAATGTAAATTGGATAATGTTTCATTCTTTTAGAAAAGGATAAAACAGTTCAGAGAGAATAAATTTTTAAATGTAGTATAATAGTAAGCTAAATATAATACTGTTATTTCAATCATTTTTTAATTGGAAATAATAACTTAACTGAATTATAGAATAATTTTCTTAAAATCAAAAATCGACTGGTTAACCTTACAGTGCATGACTTTTTACTTTTTTTCTTTATAAAAAAATTTATTTTAAAAATCTGCATATAATTCAAGAAAATTATTTTAAAATATTAAAGTATTTTTTTCAGTGAATTTTTTTAAAAGCTAAAATATGCCAAATGGTTACATTATAAGTTAAACAATATCTCAGTGACACAAATCACATTATAACAATTCTGCAATAAAAATAAAAGTCCTCCCGCTTTGCCATTATATTCTTTATGAAGCAAAAAAAAGTGTTTTGATTGTATTTTTAATGGCAGAATTATTCATATAACAGCCGTCCTGGTATTTTTCCACGTTTCCAGTTAAAATCTAATTCTATTGCCGCTATTATAATCTGTCGATCTTTTCCAGAAATTTTTATCAAAAAGCATTTAAAAAGGTATTTCCAAAAAGTCATTGTTAGCTTTTAGAGCATTCATGTGAAACTTCTAGTGGAAATAAAAACATGTAGCCTAATGACTACACGATGCACTGAACGGTTAAAACAAATAGACAAAATAATGAAACCAAACT
Source organism: Argiope aurantia (assembly GCA_026543865.1). Taxonomy (NCBI): domain Eukaryota; kingdom Metazoa; phylum Arthropoda; class Arachnida; order Araneae; family Araneidae; genus Argiope; species Argiope aurantia. The sequence continues at coordinate 215,407 of JAPMOR010005261.1, forward strand.
TAATACAAGAGAAAAATGAATTTACTAGCAAGTTTTTTTTTTGAGATAATATTTCGGGCCACATTTAAAAATTCAATGAAATGGCATTTTATTTCTAGAAAGATTTTCTTAATGTAGATAATGGATAAATATAAGAGTAAGCAAAAAAGTGAAAGAACAAAACTACATTGATGAGCTTTACATATTTTTTACACAAGAACAGAAGAAAGTTGATATAAAATTATTATTTACTTATTTCAAGCAAAGAAAGCTTTTGGAATGAATTAATTTTTTATCCATCCAGGATCGTTTTTCTTATAACTGTTGCGATATAAAATTTGCTTTAAGTAATGAAGTATTAATATATAGCACTAGTTATCTTTTTCAATTAAATTTAATTATTTTACAATTCATATCTGTGTTTTACGATTTCATTTTATTGTACAATGTAATTTTTCTAACTTCCTGTGTTTTTTTATTTTATTCTATTATTATTTTGATTTTTTAAAATATTCTTAACAAGTAAATAAAGAAATAATGTATTGGAGAGTGAATATTTAAACGTGAAATTTACAATTTTTATAGCTAAGTTTACTTAATTTTAGCAAGTGTTTTTTGAAGCGGCTTATCTTGAGTTATAAATTGTTATTTTCATTCTGTTTGATATAATTGATAATTCAAACAGTTGCTTGTAAATTTCAATGCCGAGTTGTTACAGGCTTCCCTTCAGACACCCACCGATCAATCGCTTACTGTGGCCGCGGTGATCTAGTGATAAGGTCTCGATTTCAGTGCTGGAGAGCTCCAGTGTTAAACCTGGTTCTATTGAAGAACCTCGATGTACTCAGATCTGGTGCACTTTAAATCCGTTATGATCAACCGTTCTAATAAATTTCAAAAACTTAATTTTGACATTTTCTATTCAATAGTTATATTTTAAACAGAAATGCCTCTATTGGGTTTGCCTCAACAGATTTGTTCATTCAAAAAATAACAAAGATTTTCAATCTTTTAATATAACGGTATCTCATTTTAATACAAATATTTACTTCTTTTGAATTATTAAAATAAGCTGTTCAAAGAAAAATTCTTTGATATACAAGTTACCTAGCGTGAAATTGCATATATCTAATATATATTCTAATAATTTTTTTTAATTTCTTATTGCTTTTCATAAGAATATCGTTATATTTTAAATTTTTATACATAAAAACCATGATACACTTTTTAGTTAATGAGAAAAACTATCAGTCGTGCTTGCATTTTTCGGCTAACCATTAAAACAAATGCTTAGCTATTAGTCGATATCACCTTTATTGTTTACATTATTAGCCTTTCACTCCAATAAAAATTAATTAAGTTCAAATGATTGTTATTTATTTATTTAAAGTGCAAAATTAACAGAGCATGTCCTTTTTCGATCTAAAAAAACCGTAAATTATAAACACTTTAAGAATGATATTGAATACTTAAAATCAAAGAAATTTTTTAGTAATTGTCATTTGTTTATTTTTTAAATTCCATTAACTTATCCAAACTCTGTGACCATTATTTCAAATATTGAGTAGTTAATATCAAAATATTTAAATAAGTAACAATAACTATTACTTTCAATAAATAACAAGCAATGCGAATTGGATAAATTAAATTTAAAATCATTATATTTAAAAAATAAAATATTCCACTCAACAAATGTAACTAAATTGTTGAATATCCAGAAAAGGTTTTCATTCAAAGATTTGAATTTGCTATTAAGATATATCTAATATTTATCACTTTATACTGGAATTGTAATTTCTTTTAATTTTCACTATTTTTATACGAATATTTATTTTCTTCAACTTCTTTACTTTAATTAATTGTTTTATATATATTTAGAATTTTTAGAGATTTTGAATTTTCTCAATTAATTCATTTTTGTCTTACAAGTTGTTACTTGTATATTAATTATATTGTATTAATTGCTGTAAATAAAATTATACGAATCATCTTAAAATTATTCGCCTTTAATTAAGGAAACTATTAAATTAATTATAACATTTCTGAATTCTGGTGTAAATATTATAATTATTTACATCATGACAAAATGCGTTAAAATATATAAAAGACATTTCAGTCTCGAAAATATCGAATAATATTAGTGTTCATCTGTGTTATTTATCACACTCAAAACAGTGTACAGTATAATTAAAATTTTCTTCAATATCTTTGTTTTCCAGAGAATTAAAATTATATAAATGTACCTGAAATATATGCAATTGCATATTCTTTTATTTAAATACAATAATATATTATTGTATTTAAATACAAGATATATTATTGTATCGATATAATATGTATTGTACCCTGTAATTTGTTATATTTTATATTTCATTCAAAATTAAAGAAATGAAGGAAAATGCACTATCTTCTGTCTCTAAATATTATTATTGTATCTGTTGAAAAATCAAATAAGGGTAAATATATAATAAGTAATATAAACAGTACAGTATTCCTTTAAATACTAGATTTTTATCCTTTCTATAATTTTTTCTTGAAGAATCCAATAAAATGTATAACAAGCAATATAAACAGTACAGAATTCCTTTAAATATTGGCTTTCTATCCTTTCTATAATTTTTTATTCAAAAATCCAATTAAATATATAATAAGTAATATCAATAATACGGAATTTTTTTTAATATTAGATTTTTATTCTTTCTATTATTTTTTTCTTGAAGAACCCAATTAAATATATGATAAGTAATATAAACAGTACAGAAATCCTTTGAATACTGGATTTGTATCCTTTCTATAATTTTTTCTTAAAGAATCCAATTATATAATAAGTAATATAAACAGTACAGAATTCTTTTAAATAATTGATTTTTATAGTTTCTATAATTATTTTTCTTGAAGAATCCAATTAAATATATAATGTAATATAAACAGTACAGAATTCTTTTAAATACCGGATTTTTATCCTTTTTAGAATTTTTTTTCCTTGAAGAATCCAATTAAATGCATAATAAGTAATATAAACAGTACAGAATTCCTTTAAATACTGGATTTTTATCCTTTCTATCATTTTTTTCTTGAAGAAATCCAATTAAATATATAATAAGTAATATAAACACTACGGAATTCCTTTAAATACTGGATTTTTTCTTGGTTTATCCAATTCTACTATTTTGGTTATCTTGAAAAGTAATCACTAGAAATGAAATTTCAGCAAATCAAACGTTAAAATTATGCTTTAACTACCAAAAAAAGTCTCATTATCTGTATATGTTGAGAAATAATTCTGTGAAATCAAATATGCGTCCAATTTCTTGTATAAAATATAGCGAAAGGATAAAATCTATAATTGTGTTTTTCCAAGAGATTAAGGCGAATGCATTACTGATGTTCGCAGAAACAATGTTTGATATTTAAAACTCTGTTTCCCACATCTGAACAAATTAAATGAGGCCAGTAAACTTTCTCACGGTCTGCGTTATGTTCGAAATTCAAGGAAAACAAATCAATTTTTTATCTTTCAACAATTCCATATTTACAAACAAGTAATGAAAAATACTTAAAGGAAGCTAATTCTCAATAAAGATTTTCTTCAAGATGCCCAATTACAGTACAATCTGAACGATACTAATTTGTCGCACTCTAAATTGGAACTCAACGAACTTTAGACTAAAAGTTCAGTTACTTTATCTACAAGGAACTCGTATAATTTCTAGAGGTGGTTCAAAAAAAATATCTTCTCGTGAGAAAATAATAATTTTTTTCTAAGCAGCTATTGTTATTTTTACTCTTTTTTTTTTCCTCTATATATCATGTTTTAGTTTACGTTTTTATTTTAAGTTTATTTAAAGTTTTCATTTTAATCAATAAGTAAAAGTTATTATTAATACGTTTAATTTTGTTTGACAGTACGAATTAATTTTCCACTAATAGCCTGTTATTCAAATCTACAATTTATTTAGAAATAAAATATTTAATTAAGAAATTATATTTGATATTGGCAACATCAAATGTATTATTTGGATCATTTCACAATCAATATCGTTATGAGAATCTTTTCAAAATTTATATAATTTAAAAAATCCGTAAGAAATAGTGTTATTTATTTTTGAAGTTGAAAAGCATATTTTTAAATTATGTTCATAATATAATGGATCCAATACATGCTCATATTACTTTTAACAACGCCAATTTAATTTTGAAAGTCAATGTACTTACTGCAAATGGAATCAAGAAAGTAATGTCGCAGCATAAGAAATTGCGTAGTCTCTTCAATATACAGGATAAGGCATAGTTAAATAATTACATAGTATTCACAATTACGTCTATCATGCAATTATGACGTCACATATACTCCATTATCTAATATTTTTGGCCTTTTTTTAGTAGAGCTAAATTGAAAATAATGTATCAAGTTTTCACCATTTCATCAAGAGCATTCACTCAAAAATGTTAGATTTAAATGCTACGTAAATAAACGATTGTTTATAGTCAATAAAGAAGATAAATTAAAAAGAATTTTGTACTGACTCAAGGAAGATTGATCGTATTATTTGTTATATATTAACTTATCTCATTGTTTGAAATCGATGTTTTTCTGCCTGAACAGCGTGACCACAAGGAAGGTGTGAATTGAAAAAAAAAAAGTAAAGTATGAAAAAAAAATCACTAATTGTTGAAACCAGAATTAAAACAAGCGTATTGTATTCATTGGGGAAAAAACAGTTACTTTTAAAAGCATAAGCTAACAAATGCACAAATACAATTTTATTTTGATATTTAGCATTTTACATCTAAATGATTTCCTTGAATTTGCTTTATATCACAAAGTTCTTTTTATGTAAGAAAATGTGATATTTCAGATTATGACACTGAATTCTTTGAACTGATATTAATATTATGTAAGGTGTGATAATACCTGTATTGCTTGCTTGCGCATGGCGCAATTTCGCGCATGATTCAGCCTCGTTACTCATTTTATTTATTATAACAAAATAAATAAAATGAGGATACATAATATATAAAATTATTGATTCCAAATATTGTTGAAAACTGAGAGTGGACGATTATAAACGAAACTTTCGATCGTAGCTTAGTTTGAAGTTTAATCGCACAATTGTTGTATTCATAGTATTGTAGTCTTTATTATTTAAAATCATCAATTTAATTATTGATATTATTTTTTAAAAAATTTCTAAACTTTAACTAATAATCATTGTGATTTTGTTTATTGAAATCGCTTATATAAAAAGAAATGTTTTATTAGTTATTAAGAATTTTTTTAACTGTTAAACATGAAAATATAGCTTTATGGATGTGTTCAATCTAAAGGCATTGTTCTTTATTCTGTGATGTGTACCTAATTGTAGACAGTGATGGATTTTCAACAAGGCAGCTGCTTAGGAAAGCTAACTGAGAAAGGACTGAAAATAAATCGATTTAAAAACTTTATTTCCCTAAATTGCAGTCCCACGAGGGGGAGGGAGGACATTCCGTAATTGAGGATGAGGAGCTTCCAGCATGGCGGTTGGTTCTCGCCACTCCTGTAGGTATAGGAAAAGATGGGGCGTTGTCTCCTTCTATCGATAACAGGACCTACTTCCTTAGGAAAAGGTTGTACCGTGGATGTACCGGTGATGGCCCTTTGGATTCAAACACAGTTCCCGAAAGTGTTGCTGTTGCGGCGGTCTCGTCATTCAAGTTTTTTCGTGTGCTTTCAGGTAGGTCGAAGTAGTCAGTCTATGATTTCCTAGATTGCAAAATTATAAATTTTACAAATGATAAAAATGGTAGGATAATATTAACCCTTTATCAAATATAATTGGGCAGATTTTTATACGCTTCATTACACGCACAGAATATTTATAAAATATAACAGCTGCTTCAAAAATATTGTATATAGAATGGATCCAGGATAGTTTGGAGTCATATTTAGTTTTAGTTTCGAGTCAAATAAATATAAATATATATTTATAAAAGTGGTAAAATAAAATTAATATTTTTCCGAAAATATTATCTAGGACCGCAAAATGTCTAAATTCGACAATGATTGAAGACAAAGTTTTTGAAGAAACCCAATTTCTGTAATGCTTCTATCAACTTAGAATTAATCGAGTTTCACTTTATATTTTTCAGGCTTCCCAACGGGTGGTGGGAACATCATAATTGAGGATGAAAAGCTTCCGGTATGGGGGTTGGTTCTCTCCACCCCTGTGGGTACACGAAGAGGGGGTGGTCTGGCTCCTTCCATCGATGACGGGACGTACCTCCTTCGGGAAGGGTTGTACCGTGGCCTGTGATGGCCCTTAGGATTCAACCACAGTTCCTGCCAATGTTGCTGTTGCAGCGGTCCGGTCATTCAAGTTTTTCTGTGTGTCTTCTGGCGGTTCGGGGTAATCCGTTTGTGATTATATTTTACGGGCATGATTTATATGTTCAGGCACAGGCAGTATCGTATAATTTTAAGAAAACTATAAAAAAGGGGGGATCTTTGAGTTTTCGTTTCAGATTACAGTACACTTTCAAAATGTGAAGATCGTGTTTCAAAATAGTATTTATTTGAATGTGTCATTATTTTTTCCGTTAATGACAATATCTAATTAGATAACACATTGCAGATCACGTTAATCTATTTTATACAGCTTTGGTTTACTTTTAGTTTATTACATTTTTAATTCCAATGGCTCATTGAAACTGTTATAGTTATTTATAAAGATAAATGTGTCAAAAAAGAACGATTGTATCATAAAATGCATTGCGCATTTTTGAGACGAATTAAGATTATTTAAGAGAGGAAAAGATAACTGCAGCAGGGTGTTCGAAAACTTCTGATGCCCAGAATTTGCATAGATAAAAAAATTAGTTTTTTGGGGTGGCTTTATTTGTTTACTCGATTGGAATCATCCTACTTTGATACTGTGAGGATTACCAAACGGATATTTTATGCATATTTTTAATATTTTATATAACGGAATTTTATGAATAAAATTTTAAAATATGTCATGAACATGCTATTTTTACTTACATTGTGAAATTTTTTTTGTTGTATGAATATATATCGGTATAATTTTCATAATTAGGTTGTTTATAAATATTTTTGTTGCGATGGCTTCTATTTTCTTACTGCTAAGATTTCTATAAACAAAAATAATCTGATTCGGAATTTGAAGTACAAATTGTGTGCAAACTATTATGTAGATCTATTTAAAAATGGATCTTATATTACATTTTAATGCTAACTGAACGATTTAATATTTTATAATATATTGAAGCCGTTTTGACGAGAAAAAAAAACAGAAGAACTCTGAATTTTGATAAATGTTTTTAACATCGTAAAAAATGATTATTGAGTGTATAAATAAATTTTCATACTGAAATTGAAACTTTCAGATCAATACAAATTTTTACATTACAGCACACGCCCGAGTATCAGGCCTAATGTGGTGGAAGGACTGGCCGGATAACAAAAAAGGCGGATAGAATTCATTTCTTTGACTACCAATACCAGAAGACAAAGTTGTTATACCAAAACTTACTGTTATAATATGTATTTTCTCACTTCTTATTGAGTACTGAACTCTCCATTTATCTGAATGTGAACGCAGCTGTGACCCAGTGAATCATAAAAGCAGTTATCAGTATCGTGTCGAATTAAAGTAGAAGGCTCTGTACTGGTAGTTTATATATGTTTATATATTGCACCGCACGTTTCAAGAATTTATCAGAGAAAAAGTAAGTTAAAGGATATAAATATTCACATATTAACACAAATTCGTAATGCTGAACCGAAATGCAGGAAACATAAACAAAACATTAACATAAATAATAGGCCTAATTCTTAAGAAAATTGGTTCAAACTAATTTTATTTTTCTTTATAATTTAATCTTTATAAATTATTTTAATTAAGTCTTGAAGTCTGAGTTAACTTTTTAGATCTGTCTTTGCATAAAATATAAAGTTAACTTTAAAAAAAAATTTTACTAATTGTTTTAGAAATGAAGAAAAAAGAATGTAGTTCGACTCGCTCTATTTGTCATAGCCAGGTAGTGACTGAAGTGTGTAGTATCACTTTTAAGAACCGCATGTTTTTATTTTTCAAAATAAATATAAATATATCGAGGAAAACGCATCAATTGAGTCAGTTGCAAAAATGTATTGTTATTTGGATTTATTTACTTTTTCCATTAACTTCAACAGTTTCTTGAGGAAGTATATATTGTATAAGAACATAAAGAAAAAAATTGGAAACTGTTTTTTTATAACTAGACAAATTAAGGTTTGTTTAGTATTAATCTAATAAGAATAAAATGAAAAATGTTTTAAAACTACACCGAGTCTCTTACATCATCAACTTCGTAAATTGGCATTATTTCTTTTCACTTCTTTTCGAACTTAAAAAGTCCTTCTAAGATGTCACTCGCCATTTGTCTTGCGTGATTTTGCTGGAATACAGCAATCTGGAATGCTGATGATTTATTGCAAGAGATTAAATATATAATTATTGACAATTATATATACTTCCACTAGAAGAGAAAAACTGTATTTTTTTTTGTAAATACTTTATACATAATTTATTTTAAGAATAAGTGAAATATTGTCAAAAGAATACGAAGATCCTTATATTTGGAATTTTAGAGCAGATTTTGTATGCCTGTGAAAAAAAAAAAGTTTTTCAGTTTTAAAAGTTGGTCAACATGTGGATTTTTAACAAGATCTCGCCATTTTATTTTATTATGTAAGTATATTAATAATAATTTTTATATTAATTTCATTATAATTTAATGATTATTTTACTTTAGATTAGTATACAACAAATTTTCTGTTCAATAAATTTTTATCTGAATTTACTCAAATTTCTGATGAGTAATTTTTTTAGATTTATATACAAACAATTTTCTGTTCCGAAAAAAATTTGAATTTTTCTTTAAGGTTTTTTTTTATTTATACTATTATATTATTCAGTAATATGATAATTTCTAATACAAGCCTGCAAAAAAGTTAATAATTCAATTCTTTTACTCTTTCATGTTTTTAATATTAAAATTCAACCAACCATTTTAGGACTATTTTTCCATTAGCTCGTACAATTAACTGCTTTTATATTTATTTTGTAAAGTGGAACAAAACGAGTACATTATTGTCAAAGAGTTGTTCATATTATTCTTAACCCTTCTTTGCATGATTTTTTTTGTGTGTCAAATAAATCAGGGTAATATAATTCATTCTCTAGATTAAAGGAAAAATGTTTAAAAAAATCCTCGTATAATATAAATATATAATATAAAATAATAAAAAAACAGTATGATGGAAATATTCATCCTCATGCAAGTTTACGTGTTAAGTTCAGTACAAAATCTTCAATGTTCCTCTCTTCTAAATTTCTCCACTCATTATCGCTTCTATTAGCAAAATATTCTCAGATTAATTATAAAATATATTCAAGAAATCACACGTTTCTTCCAATCACAACAAACAGAGTAATGATACTTTCACACCCACTATAGTAATTGTGATATTTGATTTTTTTTTGTACAGCTACGTTCCTTATTACGCAATAGGCGTGAAAAAAAGTTGCTAGCAACGACCAATTTATAATACACCTGTTATGGAGTACAATTTATTATTCACTAAATAGTATGATGTAAATTTCCATCATCATGCAAAGAAGGATTAAGATCAGTTCTTTAAATAATATATGTATCGTCAAACGCACCTGAAAATGTAATCATTTATGCAGAAAAAGATATTAAGAATGCATTGATAACGGAAAATTTTCTTGGCCAACTATTCTTCTAAATTTCTAATGAAATTTCCATGGCAAAAAAATTGCAAACAATTTAAATGATCTCAGTATATATCGATTCCATTCTGTTTCATTTTTTTTGGCGCAGCATAGACAACACCATGGCTCTTGTGCCAATAAAATCCAAAAAAAATTCCAAATTCTGTTCCATTTTAAAAAGTTTCTCATTTCATTACAGAAGAAGGCTATAGAATAAAAAAATTTTACAGTGTGCAACATTTTTTTTTCTTCTTTTTTCTTTTTTTACCTTGTGCAACCTCATGCCATTTGAATAAGTTGAAGCTATTTAACATCTTGGTGTGCCTTATTTAGTTCTGTTATAAAAATATCTATTAATTTTTCTAGACATGTCATAATATTTCTTTTTCTATACCTTTAATAATAAAATCACTGATTCGAAACTCACTTATGAAAAAAAATAATACTACCAAAGCACGTTCCTCAAGGGTTTCAAAAATAAAATAATAATAATAATCCATCCGTCTTTTGGGAACTAAGATCAACGAAGATACAAAACCGTGGAGGAACGAGACCGACAAACAACGGTTAAAATTGAATTGCCTTTTAATTAAAGAGTGTTGTCTCTTGACAGAAAAAAAAATATTCAAATTGAGATTATAATTTCATATAATTTGATATCAAAAAGGTCGGCGTATCACTCTAAAAACCGGTTAGAAAAGAAGTTAAATTTTAATTATTTGCTTTTTGACAACTTGCAATCGGATATAACCAACTATCATTTGCAACTTTGTTTCAGAAAAATGCATTTGCAGATCAAGTCACGATAACAATAATAAGATAGGTTTAAATAAATATTCAAAAACATCTGTGCACCTCCCACTAAAGCAGGCAGTTTGATATTCCGATGTAATACACTTCATTCAAGTTAATTGTTTAATAAGATACATCATTGATATTAAAATTCATCAACCTGAATTCTTGACCTTCTGATGAGTCATTAAAATATTGATGATGCTTTTTCATTAAATTTTACCATATTAGGAACGAAAAAAATAATTTGTAAAACTGGGTTTATTCGAAAAATTCAAATATGTTACTAAATACATAGTATTGTAAAATTCTACCGTATTAGGAACGAAAAAAATAATTTAGAAAACTATGTTGATTTGAAATATTTCATAGTAAGACATTTTTTAAATAAATAGATTTAACTGAACTACTTTGTTTATAATTCATTAACCTATATTATTTTTCGATTTATTTAAAATCCTGGAACAAAAAAAAAATCCTACTTGAATGTGCCACATAACAGTTTTCCAATTAAAAAGACGATTGCGAGGGGAACAATGTAAATAAATTTTAATATAAATTTTTCATTATTAAAATTATGAATATCGAAATTGATTTTTTAAATAATAGAGAAGCTATTAAAACAGAAAAAGATATAAATACAACTAAAGAATAACATTTCTATATATTCTCTTTAGATGGAAAATTAAATGTAGTTTAGAAAAGTTATATTTCATATAGTTAATTGAGAAATCATGACAATTATTTTTTTTTGTTCTTTTATCCAATAAATACATGTCATTTCTTTAAATTATTTCTTCAATTATTTTTTTTTCTTAATGTAACATTTAAAACCTAAAATGAGAAAGAAGGTTTTGGGGTTAAAAATTAGTCAAGTTATAAAATCTTAGATTTTAATTTTTGAAACGATTATTTTAACACTCTAATTATTCTGCAAAACAGCTAGAGAAATGCGTCTCACTTTAATTATTTTGATTTTAATAAATGGAATCAAATGTAGCCAAAGTTATTTACAATACTGCTTCAAATGGTGGGGAAAAATAATAATACTGTGGAAAACATTTTCTGGTAATTATTTTGCATACCTCAATTAATTAATTTTTATGTTTTAGAAGCTACTTATATATTAATTATATCGCATTGATTGCTGTAAATAAAATTATTCGAAACATCTTATTCGCCTTTCACTAAAGAAAACTATTAAACTAGTCATAGCACTTATGAATTCTGGTGTAAATATTATAATTATTTACATCATTACAAAATGCATTAAAATGTATAAAAGGCATTTCAGTCTCGAAAATATCGTTTATAATATGATTGTTCAATTGTGTTATTTATCATATTTAAAAAATACTGTACAGTATATATTAAAAAGTTCTTCAATATCTTTGTATTCATCAAATGTAGTCAAAGCTGTTTACGATGTTGTCTCAAACGGAGGGAAAAAAACAATACTGTGGAAAACTTTTTCGGGTAATTATTTTGCACTTCTCACATCTACAGACAAAAGTGAAAAAAAAAATCCATCCTCATATAAAGGATTTCCGTAATATCTATCAAAGATGTCTGGCACAATTGTACTACAATACAGTTTATATTATATTTATATTTTGGAATCAAAAGAATTGGAATGGATGGGCTTAATAACTATTTTTAAAAAACAGAGAAGAAGTTAAAACTTTTAGCCTTTTTGACACCGTACGATTTGATAAATACAGACAAAAGTGATTTGCAACATAGTTTCACAGAGACGCAACTACTCAACGGGCAACAACAACAAAAAAAAATTAAATGAAGAGCAAACTTTTTTTCCTCCGATAATTTTCTCATTGTTAGATTTTAATTTTTGGAAACGATTATTTAACTTTGTAACTATTATACAAAACAGCTAAAAAAAACATGCTGCGTTTTAATTATTTTGATTTTGATAAACGGAATCAAATGCAGCCAGAGCTATTTACTATACTGTTTCAAGGGGTGGGAAAAAAAAATTTCAGATAATTATTTTGCGTATTTCATATCTACCGGCAAAGGTGAAAAAAGAATCTGTTTCATACAAAGGATTTACATAATATCTGACTAAGATGACTGGCCCAATTGCATTACAAAGCAGCATATATTATATTTATATTTTGGAAAATCAAAAGAATTGAAATGGCACAGCTTAATAACTATTTTTATAATAAAAAAAACAGTTTAAAAAAGGAAGTTAAAACTTTTAGCCTTTTGACACCGCACGATCTGATAGATACAGACAAGAGTGACTTGCAACATTGTTTCACAAAAACGCAACTACTCAAAGAGCAAAAAAAATAATAGTGAAATGAAGAGCAAACTATTTTTTTTCTTTCCCGATAACTGTCTCGCACCCACCCACGATGCCGATAAATTCCAGTCTCTTACAATAAAGTTCTCCGCATCACTCTGTTAGAGAGTTGGTCGCTAACTAGACAACGTCGTGGAAAAAAAACGGAACATCCAGCGCCAAATATCCCGTACTCACTTCCCATTGGCAAGCAGTGGTCGTCACGTGACCAGAAGTCGGATAAAAACAAGCTCTACCGGCGGAGTCGGTGCGATTATTAGAGGTATACCGAGTCCGTAGTTCTTCGCATCTTTATTCCTCCCTCTAGCAGTGGTTGAGCGGACGAACTGCGCTCGCGTGTGTGACAAGCGCAGGAAATATCCATCAAAAAGAAAATTCTTGTGCATAATGTAGCTTTTTTTCCCCCGGTCTTCTCTTCCGGATAAATATAACTTAAAGGATAATTTATTTTTTTGAAAGTTTCTTTGAACAAGTGTGTGTGTGTGGATTTTGTTAGATGTCTTTTATACATTTTTGGTGCGTGCTGGATTGTACAAGAGAAGTGACTCTTTAAAATTTCGATGCGTGCCAGCGGATCCATTAGGAGACATATGTCTCCTTGGTTACTTGTTGATGCCACATGTTAATATTCAGGTAAATTTTCCTCATTTTTTTTATCAGAGAATGTCACTGATTTTGTGTTTTTCTTGTATGAAATTATGCGTTATACAATTTTTACTGACATTATGAAATGCTCTTTAACAGAAAAGACAGTTGTAGTAGCGAGTTTTAAACATTTCAATGTTCTGAACTGAACATAATATCCATGTGCGAAAATTGCATAAAAATTGACGTCGATTTGAAACAAATATTTCTTGTAAAAGTTAAGTAAAAAATTCTTCATCTGAATAATTAGCAGTATTCAGTTGTATACATATAGTTATTTTATTATTATAATATTATTTATCGAAAGAGGCATGACAACAACATAGCAATATCTTAAGCATATTTTATCACTTAGAGTGTCACAGATTTCGTACTTTACTTGTGGGATATTATGAATTATAAGAAGTATTATTAACTTTTTGAAAAGGTTTTTAGCAGAAAAGACAATTGTAGCAAAGAGTTTTAACATTTAAATGTTTCTGTTCTGAACATAATATTCATAGACGAAAGTTGCGTGAAGTAAGATAAAAATCAACATCGGTTTGAAGCAAATCTTTATTGTAAAAATTATGTAAAAAAAAAAGGTTTTATCTGAATTATTGGCAGTGTTCAGTTGCATACACATAGTTATTTTATTATTATGAGTAATATTATTTATCGGAAGAGGCATGGCAACAACATAGCAATACTTACAGTATATTTTTATAGAATATTCTGGCATTAAGTAAATAAATGTTTAAGAATGAAAATAAGTAATAAGATGTGTGTCATTTATGATAGTTTCATATAAAAATGTTACTGATTTAAAACTGAATCTTAGATTTCTCCTGATTAAAAGTTAATTATCTTTAAAAATTGATATTATGAGCTATATGGATTTTTTCTGATATTTACTGATGAAAGCTTTATAACAGGAAAGGCAATTATAGTAGAGAGTTTTAAACATTTAAATGTTTTATTCTGATCATAATATCCATTGACGAATGTTGCATAAAAAAATAACAGCATCAATTTATTCTAGTAAACATTAAGTAAAATGAAAGTTTCAAATAAAATAGTAATGATTTAAAATTCTATTGAATCTTAGATTTCTCCTAATTCTAATATCTAAAAGTTAAATATCTTTAAAAAAATTGATTTTTTTTTTCATAATGAAGAATTTTAAAAGAAAGAATTTATTAAAATGCCTTTGATTTCATAATTTAAATTTACCATTTATAAATGCTACTATCCACTTTCGTCTGTTATAAATAATAGATGCCCGTATCAACCATAAAATAGCATTATTCTCTAAATTCATGTGAGAGTGAATTACTGATTTGGACAGAATTTTATCGGTTTTATTTATTAATTTTTATAGAATTTTATCGTTTGCTACATTTTTTATATTTTGCATTATTTATCACTGTTATTCTACATACTGTATTATTATATACATTGTATTTATACAACTAAAAATTCTGAAGAAAAATCGTGGAATTTTTTTAAAAAGTGTCACGTGTTTTCATCAATAAAATGCCTTTCAGTTTTATCATTTTTTTTCGTTACATATAATGAGATTTATCATTTTTCATTTTATTTCTTGTTCTTATTGAGTATTTTTATTATATAATAATTGTTCTAATGTGATTATCAAAAATACTTTTTAAAAGTATCTCTTATTAATGTTGAATTATAATATATGGGTGTATTGTAATATACTGCAAAGATTTCAGAATTTTTTTTATATCTGTATGGAAATATAACGGTCAATATAATTTTAAACGTTTTAACTAAATGTTTTGAATATCGCATATTCTCAGCTTAAAATTTATTTAGATGTTACTTCCTTAATAAGTGTCAATGATTTTGAAAATTATGATATTAATTCTTATAAGAAAAAAAAAATAAGGCATGGTCACTTCGATGTTTCTTACCTGCTAATTGAAAGTTTGATCATGTTTCACAGTAAAGGGATTTAAAAGAAACTATCTCCACGCTTTACATTCCTGCGGAGATCAACTGTAAATCACGCTGGGACGGACATAGAAAAGAATGAAACCATCATTTCTCGTCGTGTCCATTTTGTTACCTTTCTGACCAATAGAATTGAACTCTATAGGTATTAGACGATCTGAGGGTATTTGAATGGGGAAAAGGTACTTTGGGCAATAGTGACTTGCAGAGTGTGAGGTCTGTCTCTCACATGGCTATCCATCCCCCTTGGCATATTTCTGTGAAGACGAAATGACCTACCTGAAATAATTCAAGGTCACCTCTTGCGCTTGACAGCCAACTACCACGGTCCGAGCATATTTTCAAAAGTATGTCAAAATGCATTTTCTCCTCAATTTGCAAAACTTTTTGTAGCTGACCGTTACAATCATGAAAATTTGATATAATTGCTAACAGAAGTTAATAATTACTATATTTAAAAGAAAATTTTCGCTACGATATGCCATTTTTTGGTAACATTTCTGGCTTTTCTGTGTTTGGAATTTAATATAATGTAGTTAAGTTTTTACTTATAGTCAAAAATAGTTTTGGTAATGTTACAGAATGTACTTTATGAACAGCTTTTCTAGCAGGAAGATAAAAAATTTTAATTGATCTTTCTATCTTCGACTCATTGAATTTACTTCTGTAATATTCTGAATGTAGTGTCCCGTTATAATACGGATTATCTCCAATATTGATTAGTTTCTTTAAAGGTAAATTTCAAATAAAACAAATGAATTATAATTTTATGATTCCGTTATTTTTCTTAATACCGTATCAACTGAAATTCTATGAGCCTCAAAAAAATGGTTGAGAATAAGTTATGTATTTTTATCGAATAAATTTTAAAAATTTCACATAAAATAATTTTATATCTTTATTTAAAAACGAAGAAGATGAAGGTTTTCCATGGGACTGACAATACTTTTGTCTGCCCTCATTTCAAATAAAATTTATTTTATAAAAGTATCGTTATATTTAATGTAGTTTCCAGAAATTTTTATTTACCAATCGCTTAAATGCTTAAAGATAAAAATGAATAATATTTCATATTATGAATTCATATTTTATCGGATATTTAAAGCTAAAAAAACCTCCTATGAACAATATTTTATATAAGTGTTATAATACGATTTTAAAAAATGAAGTGAAATCTATAGACATTTTTGAGAATTCTCTGTATTCTAACTCGAATTAATATGACAACCCAGAATAGAAGGAGTCATCCAATTAAACAATAAATCAAACAGCTAATGATTAATTTAAATGTTAATTTTTAAGGTAATATAATTAGAATTTTTTTGTAAGTATTCTTTGATGGATCATAAGTCTTTTCGTTTTGATAAAAAAAAACTTTGTGGAAAAAAAATTAATTAAAAAATCTTACCCGTCACCCGTAGGAAATGAGAGGACAAGTGTCGATCAAAATGTGGTCAACAAATCATGTAAATGGAACAAGATGAAAGAAAACCCCGACCAGACTAGGGTCCAAGGTCCGAACTCGTTAACCCGAGTTCATGTCATGAGGTCCCATTAATTTTCCACGTGTATGTAGGCCGAATTACTTTTTGTTCGGAAGAGAGAAATAATTAAAAAGAAAAAAGAAAGACACGAAAAAAAAGTCGAAAATGGCTATTGGGTGTCGATAAACCGTGATTGCCAAACTGTAAACACGATGGTAAGCGTTTTTAAGTCTCGCACGCACAGATGTGTACCATCATTTGAGCAGCACACGCCACCTGTTCAATTTTGTCAGATGACTGGGGTATACTTTCTATGTTTTTCCGATTAGAGAATCGCAGTTTCATGTCTGTCTGTCTCACTAGGGCATTGATCTCTGGGAAATGAATTTTTCTCTGTGTAAATGCACATCTCTATTAATCTGTAATAAAAGTAGGTCCTTTGTTTCTCCGTTTTGTAAGTGTGTACTCAAATGTTCGGTGTTCATGTTTGCAGAACTGAGTAAACGCAACTACGAGCGATAAGGCATGAGAGAAATGATTTATTATAATTTATAATTAATGATCAGGGAAAAAAAGGTTTTCTGGTGCACGAAACGTAAATAACAAGTGCGATTTTTCCCCGGTGGCTTTTGTGTAAATTCTAGACCATCACAAATACTGTACATCTTGAAATATTATTTATTCCATGTACAATATGTACTCCCGAGTATCGAGCCTAATGTGGCGGAAGGACAGGCCGAATAGGCTGACGTTTTGTTAATTCATTTCTTTGGGCACCAATACCAGAAGACAAAGTTTTTATACCAAAAACTCACTGTTGTAATACGTAATTTCACACTTATTACTAAATCTTCCATTAATCTCAATGTGAACGCAGCCGCGGCCCGGTGAATCATAGAAGCAATTGTCGTTATGACGTCGAATTAAAATAGAAGGCTCTGTACTGGTAATTTATATACTGTACTACAATTTTTAAGAATTTATTAGAGAAAAAGTAAGTTAAAGAATATAAACTGTTCACATTTTAATATAAATTCTGTAATACCCAACTGAAATGCATTAAACGTAAACAAGGCATTAATATAAATCGTAGGCCTAATTCTTAAGAAAATTGACAGAAATAAATTTTATTTTTCACTGATAAATAATTACACAGAATACTGTACATACTGTGCGGTTATAATCGGGAACAGAGACAGCAATTGAGGTTCATTACTCACTGGCGAAACAATGAGCAGAACGCTGCTCTTTTCCTGTCACAATATGTATTTTGCACACTTAGTAGAGCCTGCTTCCAATGCCTTGTTACTGTTGCCAATAGAGCGCCTTGCCTTCCTCATTTAAAACTAGAAAGAAACATCAAAGAAAACTAGGTCTGATGGTACGGAAGCTGGTTAGTCGCGAACCGGATACTCGATAGTGTATTGAATGTGCAAATTAAATAAATGAAAATAACATTTATAAATTTTCATTTCTATATCTATTTTATTTGAACATTTTTTGAAATTTTAAAATAAATATTTAAAAAAAATATGTACATTCCTTTATACATCTCGTGGACATGAATTTTTGCTGTCACTACCAAAGTCAGAAGAATGAAGAAAACTAACATTAAGGGCGTTGTTTACAGACATTTGTAAGTTCTGAAATATACAGAGATTTGGGTTATGAGGAAATAATTATATTTACGACAGGAATCATTGAAATAATGAAATCTAAATAATGGGGGGGGGATTCAAAGCAGTGCTAAAATTAGAAATATATATTCTTCATAATATTTTGAATGTATTGAATAATATAAAATGAGTTTCAATATAGATTCGTAGATTTATAAAATATAAGGTGAAATCGTGAAGAATATTTTTTAAGAATTTTTCTAACGAAAAGGATTACTTTAAGTTATTTATTTGACAAACGTAAAAATAACAGTCTTCAGGTGTCCGCCTTACAGTACTGTGACACTATATACAGAAGCCAAGCCAACAATGACCAAAAGATTGGCTTTTCATTCCAAGCTCGTTAGAAGAGGAAATTCCTTCTTAAAATCTCAGGTGTGCTATCGTTCCCAGCTGGTGAAGGTTAACCCTAACTTCCTGACCCCTTTCGTAGCTTTATTTCTTTGTAAGTCAGTTAATACTTTTATTTCTTGTCCCCGCCTCCGTTTCAAGTTTTGAAGTTTTTCTATCTCCCCCGTCTTGAAGGGAGCTTCAACCTGCTTTCAGGGACGGCAGTACGGGCAGCGAACTCGGTAATTATCCTCTACCCATTCATAACCTGTCTGAGAGCTATCCTATCGACCTACCTGAGAAAGTTGAAATTCTTTACCGATATAAACTTTCGCGGCATTTCCTTATTTTGCTATATTGAAATCAACCTATTCAATACTTTTTTATTTAAATTATGTGTAAAGAGCAAAAATGGTGTAAAATTTATGGTGCTGTAACTGATTAAAATTTTTTAACAAAATTTTTTATACTAGTGGTGACATAGTTCATTTAATCAGTTATGCTATGGTCAATTATTGTCGATAATATTTTTCGATAATATCTATTTAATTGTCGATAATATTTTTACTATTTATTTAAAATGGCAGGTTAAGAATTACAATTAAATTAACCTTCCAGCTACTTGATATATTAGCTTCTTCGATTCATCTTCTAGTGACTCTAGACTCTCTCTTTCTATCTAGTGACTCGATTCTTTTTTTCATGTAGCAATTCCAGAAAGTATCTGTTCTTCTCAATGCGATTCTCGAGTTGAGTTAAAAAATTTTTTTACTAAATTAGCATGATTAAAAACACTTTAAATATCATAATTTAAAATGATATAAGTAAACAAAACAGTCTCGAGTTGAGTTTAAATTTTTTTTACTAAATTAGCATGATTAAAAACACTTTAAATGTCATAATTTAAAATGATATAAGTAAAAAAAACATTATTCTTTTATATAAAGATTATTTGATGTAATAGGTCTCCTGTTAAAAAATGACAATAACTGTGCTTGTAATTCATTATACAAAAAGTTAAAGACAATTCAAGTAGAGAGTGAATAATTCGATAACATCATTAAATGACGTGACATCAATTTCTACTCCTCTTAGTAGTACAAATGGAAAATTTCTTTCAACGGAATCTATATTTTTAAATGTGGAGATTTATTTCAATGAGGACCGGTTATTGATGCTAAAAACTAAATTTTGTTAGACGTATTCTTTTACTTGTACATTAGACTGTATTCAAGATTGGGAATAAGTATATATTGTGTTAGTTTTTCTACGCTTAAGCATGATCTTGGGTTGCCCTTGAATATAAAAATTCTTTTTTTTTTAATAGATATACAGTACACTCCCGAGTATCCATCCTAATGTGTCGGATAACAAAAAGGCCAGATAGGCCGGGGTTGTATGAACTCATTTCTTTATTCACCAATACCAGAAGACAAAGTGTCTATACCAAAACTAACTGTAATAATACGTATTTTCCCACTTTTAATTGAATACTAAACCCCACTTTTATCCCAATGTGAACGCAGCCGCGGCCAGGTGAATCATAGAAGCAGTTGCCAGTAACGTGTCGAATTAAAATAGAAGGCTATGTACTGGTAGTTTATATAGTGTTCTACACTTAAAGAATTCATTAGAGAAAAAGTAAATTATAGGATATAAACAGTTCAAAATCTAACATAAATTCTGCAGTGCCTAACTTAAATATAAGGAAGCATACGTTGCGAACCGGATACTCGGGAGTGTACTGTATTTTGTTAAATAGATAAGATTTTTACAAAATAATTCTACTTTGAAGAACTTAAAAATACATTAAATCCCTTACCGGTTCAGAGTTCTGAGAGTGCCCCTAGCAATTTTTCAATTGTCGTAAAAGAACTATTAACTCCGTTTTTGGAACGATTTTTTAGGATTTTTTCTACACATGCTTCACTTGGCGATGAATTGTCGTTGTACTGTTTTTACTACCGAAGTCCGAACATTCTTCATGCCAGATACACATCTAAGGAACCTTTGTCAGATTTCCAGTAACTTACGAAATTCGCCTCTTTCTCAGACCGTTCACTTATCTATTGTGTGAGAACCAACTCTCCCTGGAGTCAGTCCGTCCATCAAAAATTCTCTTAACCTCTCTCTCTTTTGTACTGATGTCACTGGTGTGGTATTTTGAAACCAAACAATTTACTATCGCCTTGTAAGGCAAAGTGTGCTTGCTTATCTTCTGAAATTTATGGAATTGTTTGAAGGATTGTTCTTTCAAGAGAAATGTTCCTTTTATTCCGCATTTCTGACCGCGTATAGAGGATGGAAACTAAAAAGTTTTATAAATTTTCTTTTATTTACTATCACAGTAATAAATATGATAGCAAATTCCATTGAGTATGTTAACTTCTTCAACAAAGAAATTAGGGGAGGGGGGATGTGAGCGTATATACAGTAAACTCACGGGTATCCGGCTTCCGTACTATCCGGCCTAGTTTTCTTTTATCGTAATTAAATGTGGAAGACGTTGAATTGCAAATATTGTCAAAGCCTTGGGAACGTTGCCAATGTATTTTAGCAGGATACTTCAGGTAAAACGCAGAAGCAGTAATTTATTAAGGACTTTAAAAAAGTACTGAAGACTGTAATTTTTGACACTTATCTTAGGGTTAACTTATCATATCTGTTACCATTTATCAGCGAAAAATAAAAACTGTGTGAGTGAATTTTCTTAAGATCTAGGCCTACTATTTACGTTAATGTTTTGTTTTTCTTTCTTGCATTTAAGTTAAGCATTATAGAATTTATGTTAACGTGTGAATCGTTTACATCCTTGCACTTATTTTTTCTCTAATAAATTCTTGAAATGTGCAATACAGTATATAAATTACCAATACAAAGCATTCTATTTTAATTCGATGCGATACCGACAATTGCTTCTATTAATCACCTGGCCGCGGCTGCGTTTACATTGAGATAAATGGAGGATTCAGTAATCAATAAGAAGTGAAAAATTAGGTATTATAACAGTGAGTTTTTGGTATAAAAACTTTGTCTTCTGGTATTGGTGGGCAAAGAAATGCGTTCATAGAACTCCGGTCTATCCGGCTTTTTTTGTTATCCGGTCTACCCGTCCGCCACATTAGGCCGGATACTCGGGAGTGTACTGTAAATGCAAAAGTATCGTACTGAAAGCGTTACTAAAGTCTCATTCTGGCACCAAAGCAAAATATTTGTTTGTTGTTTTTAAATCAAGACTTTTTTTATATATATACTGTTCGTTTCAGTATCCGAGATGCTCACTTTTCGACGTTTCTTTCTCACTAAAGGGTGAGACGCGAAAGAATGTGCGCATTTCCGGAATTTACTTTTCTGTTAAATGTAAACATTCGTTCCTCCATCTTTCTTCCCATCCTTTTTCTCGAATTAAACCAATCCAAACGCATGCGCGAAAGTGCGGAGGGTTTTGGAATGCGTTGGCAAACAATAATTTTTTTCTAATTTTAATTCTATTTTTCTTGTAAAGTTTTTTTGCAGAAACATTAATATGTAAAAAGAATTCTTTGGACTATTTTTATGATTTTATTTTATGATATTAAAATAAAATTTCAGTATAAGGGTCTACTTGGGCGAAATAACTTATCACTTGCAGAAGTCAGTGCACTAAATATTTTTTTATCTTAAAAATGTTACACTAAGAAATACAGAAAAAAAAAAACACAGGTTTCAATACTCAATCCATATCACTGAAGAATCCGAACTTTCTTCTATAGTATTGAGGCTTTTTTTAGGGAAAAAAATCATTTAAAAAAATTCCTTTTCCTCTATAATCAGAAAAATTTGTAATACAATTCCTGGAGCAAATCTCAGGGAAGCACATTTAGATATTTTTCTTCCAAAACGTGTTCTCTTACACTCTAGCAACAATCCAGTAGGTTTTTATTCTTCGCGTTTATCAGTCACCCAAGAGCTTTATGTGAGTTTTTGAGTGTGCACCTCGGATATCGGCCGGATTCCTAAGTAATTGGAACTGCACTTCACACTTTTTATTCGATATGAAGTTGTCTTTTATTACTGATTTACGGGTACGGCTTGTAAAGAAAACGTGTTCTGACGATAGTGTCGAAGTTAGGTAACGGAATATGATGCAACATCTACCCATGAACAGAAAAAAAAAAATCTTGCGAAATGCATACTAATTATCAGAAAATGGTGGCACAAATGTTGTATGTATTCTATGAACTCTCTTTGAAAGTGTTTTAACAAAGCCGAAAAATGTTGTTTCGTAAAATTATGGAAAAATTAAATGCTGGTTGAGGACCTTTGATCCAACATTCCTTAGTTTTGACGTCATTCCTGCATAAGTTTTGTAATAAAAATTCCTAAAAAAGTTTAGTAAATAGATTTATTTTTATAACATGTTTTAAAATATAAATTCAAATAATATTTTGGCTATGCTTTGTCATTCATTTTATTTCACCTTTGAGTAAACCATCCGATAGGCATTTTTCAAATATTATCCTTTACTATTCAGATGCTCTTAATGAAGTTTGAAGCGTCATATATTTTAAATTTAGATATTTTTCAAATATTATCCTTTGCTATTCAGCTGCACTTAATGAAATTTAAAGCGTGATATATTTTAAATTTGGGCATTTTTCAAATATTGCCCTTTACTATTCAGCTGCACTTAATGAGGTTTAAAGCGTCATATATTTTAAATTTAGGCATTTTTCAAATATTGTCCTTTGCTATTTAGCTGCACTTAATGAAGTTAGAAATGTGATACAATTTAAATGTGTATGGGCTAATACTGAATTTGAATTTTTTTATTTAAAAAATTTAAACGGAAGTAATCCAGAAATGTTTTCGTTTTTAATTCCAGTTTTATTTCTAAATGTATAGTTCTTTTCATATATTCAGTTTGTTCAGGTCAGCGTTTAACAAATTAAATAATTCTCATTCTCATTTGAAGAAAACATGAGGAAGTTTGCGGTTACAATAATTAAGTTGCATATTTTACCGCTAATTTCTAAGCTCGCTTTGTTTATTATTAAATGGTCATGATATTTTTTTTCATTCAGTATTACATGGGACAGTCTGATTATAAAAAGAAATGATGCATGTCCAATCAATTTCCATATTGATTACAGCCGTGGTCTTTAGAGGTATTAATACGTATTATTTAGGAGTGGTTGACAAGGTGCAAGCTCACGATTTCCCCTTCGCGGAACGAAATTCCTGTCATTACTTTAATGGTTTGAAAAGATCCCGGAACCGGGATCTTTTGAAATCGGTTCGTCCTCCCCCCCCCCTTTCCCCTCTGGGTAGGTTTTGTTCAATAATACCTTTTCTGTCAGTCTAAGATTTTATTACTATTGTTATTTATTTATCTCCTTATTTATTTCTTTCATTATCGGTCTGATTGTCTGAGTGCTTGACTTTTTTCTACCGATGACAAAAATGCGAAGAAATGAATTAATATAACAAAATCGCATTCTTTCACAATCCTGGAAGAGCTCAGTAATTGAAATGGAATTGTGGCAGAACGGTGTTTCTGTTTGAAATATTTTTAATAGCTGTTATTTTGAAGTTATCCGTATTATTCGAGATTTTGTGGGAAATTGATTTGAAATGTTTTTGTTGATGATTGTGTGTTGAGAAAAACATTCATATTCTCGGAAATTCAGGCGCCTCTCTTGAATTTTCAGACGTTCGAAAAAGTTTAAGCCTATCATTATGCGTATGCAATAAATAATTTTATGTCGCAGGTAATTTTATCGATTCTTTTCGTTCGTTTTTCCGATATAAATAATAGTTTGAATTTTATTTTGCTAGAATCAAACCAATTCTTTGAATTGCTAATATTTGCAAATATTTCGCTAAAAATATTAAGAATTTAACTTTCTAAATGAAACTATTAACAAAAACTTTTATTAAATAATTTACTTTCATTTTTAATATATTAAACAGTTTCAAATATTGTAATGTGATTTTAACTAACACATCTTTCGATTTCATATCTTTAAAAAGATTTATTTCTTACTGGTTTTTACTGTCAAAATATTATTTAATT
>JAPMOR010005261.1:240531-282826 GCA_026543865.1 Argiope aurantia
TAGTGGATACCAAATATTTATATTATTTTATTAAACATCAAATATACAAGTTATTCGGGTAATTTATTTTTCATGAAGTTAGAAACGTAGATACTAAAGCTTCTATTTTTTATTTTTATTACAGATAATACAACTTTTAACAGCACATGCAAACAGATTAAAAAAATAGGAAACATCTTGGTCACCTAGAAAACTTTGTTCTTTAAATAAATTACGCCATTGTTGTTGTGTTTTTAATGCCATCATTGCAAGTTCTGTTCACTGCCAAGATTATATTCGTTCACCTATTTTTTTTTTTTTTTTGACCGTGTAAAAGCTGTACTCGGAATGAAGAAATTAAGACTAGAAAATCGCGGAAATCAGCCACACAAATATAAAATAATCATTGTAATTATGCTATTTTTTATTTTATTTTAAAGAACCAGGAGGGAAGCGACCGAGAATTGAGACAAATGTAATAAAAGAGGAGAAACAATAGTAAAAATCATTTCGTTACTTTTCTATCTATCCAAATCCCGACCTCGATTTAGACGCAAAAGGGGTCGATCTCAAATTACAGTCAGTAAATACGGAGTTGAATATATGTCAAATATGAAGGTCTACGGAAATGATTAAATTAATAGTTGTAAAGATTCTTTTAATTTTCTTTACAAACTGTCCTAAATATATAAAAAAAACATCGATCAGAAATCTGCATTATTATTATTATTGCTTTATGTGTTTATAATTTGTTTTAACTTTGAACAAAATAAAAAAAATAAAAAAATAAACTAAGTTTACTCTAAGCACAATATGTAAAAAAAATTATTGAAATATATGCATCCCATTTAATTGAAATTTAACTAATAAAAAAATCTGTTCTAATAAAAAAAGTTTTATTAGACTAATCTAATAAAAAATAGACTGCTTGTAAAAAAAATGCAGCATTTTTTTACCTTCCATAAATCTATATTTATAAAACTGAATAGCACTGCACATTAATTTCTTATTTTACATGAATATTTGCAAAAAGCAATTATGTAATTACTTTTTTCTTACGTATGTATTACTTTTCTTAATTATGTATTTTCTTAATATTGTATTACTTAAAATTAGGTTATTATTTATATTTTTTTAACTTTTATATAAATATTTACAATATTTATTTTAACCTGTATATAAAATTTAAAGAAATTGAATTTAAACTCTGAAAAGATCAGGCTCATATTATTTTCAGTTCAGAAAAAAAAAACGAACTGTGAAAACTCATTAAAAAATTTTTAAAGATGCATATATTTAAAAGTAATTAATGCTTATAATTTCACTTATGAAAGATTTTTATTTAAAAAGATTAAAATTGTTATAGAATTCCTGAAAATGTATTCCATTCTACCCAATGAGATTCAAAAATGAGTTTGTTAAAAAGCCTAAATGTTGGTTGCCGTATAATTAAAAAATGCTTTTTCGATTTGGTCAACAAAGCGGGGAAGATTTAGCAGGAGAAATTTTGTTTTTCAGTTGTTGACTTCCGTCTTCCGTGTAAATTGAATACTAGGGAATTCTGGTGGGTGGGGAGAATGGGAATTTATGCATGAATGCAGAATGGAAATCACTTATTCAGTCAAGCATAAATTGGTGGATTTTCAATTTCAACTTCTTAGTTGGATTATAATTAAAATGTTGTTTCCATAAAATATTTATTACTGAAATGTTTGCTATTCCATTTGTAAGATAAACTATCAATCTTTGAGCACGTTAGAGTATTCCGAATTTTTTTTTAATCATGATAATGAGCATGCTGAAAAGTTAGAAATTTAGGCTACCAGTTTAAATGACTTCACTTATGGTCGCCAAAATATGTCCGAATATAAGTAAATTGTGTTTATTTGTGTATGGAAAGGGTAATGCAATTATTTCTCTTCTTAAGTCTTGCCATCTAAGTGAATTGATTAATTAATTTTTACTTATACAATAATTTATATAGGAAGAGAGCATTTAATTAACGTACAAGAAAATTTGGTTAATTAAATGCAAAAATTATCTTAATTTTAAATTACTGAAAAATTCTCAGAGATATATCAGTACTTACACTGATAACTGAATTCAAATGAATCATCAAAAGCTATTAATATGGTATAATATTTTATAAATAATCATCAGAAATAAAATTTTAATTCACCATTTAATTATTTCGACCTTTTCGGAAAATGCGTATCTAAATTGTGTCACAAAAATTTAGCCATGACGAGTACACTCGTCAAACACAGATTATGTGTAATATAAAACTATGTTGTAATGAAATTTTTTATTTTTTATTTCAATAATTACATTTATTTATTTACTTAAACTAACATACATTTATTGCATATGAACGAAAAGAAATATTTTAAAAAAATTTATTTGCTATTAGAGAATGGTGTTGAGCAAAGCATGGTACAACGCATAATATCTTTTATTTGTTTCTTTGATTTCGACTTGGTCTCAAAACATTTTAAACATCTGGAAATTTATGAATATGTTTAAGTTTTTACTAAAATTGTAATTCAAACTGCAAATTGTTACTACTTATTGCTCCTGACGAATAAACTCGTCATAAAGCAAAATGTTATACTTTTTTCACGACGAGTATACTCGTCAAAAACGGTTAACTGGTTCATATCAATTTGATTCATAGCAGAAATATCAGTATTTTATTGTAGGGAATTATTTTAGATTAAAATTGACCAAGTAAGTATAGAATTACCACTGCTGAAATTAAAATATTTTGTTGCATTTTTAATAAAAATGTAAATTTTCTTCCATGCATTTTCCCCCCTTATTTAAATGAGAAATATTAGTTTTTCAAACATTTATTTTACATCATAGCAATCTAATTCATATCAGAATTATCAATATTTTATCGTAGGGAATTATTTTAGATTAAAATTAAATAAGTGAGTCTAGAATTACCATTGCTGAAATTAAAGTATTTTGTTGCATTTTTAATAAAAAAAATAAATTTTCTTCCATGCATTTTTTTTTTCCTTATTTAAATGAGAAATATTTATTTTTCAAATATTTCTTTCAAACAAACTGAAAATGTTTATTTTTCAAAGTAAAGTAAATTATTTGCAATTCAGTAAACGAAATAGATTTGTCTAACAATAAACAGGAAACCAATTCCAACCAAGCAGATATAGTTTGATTGAATATTGCATTTCTGCCATATCAGATGATCACTCTTAGAGTATTACCCAGATCTATTGTACGAGAATCTCCGTCTTCATGTTTGTACAACCCCCGAGAAGAATACGCATTTCTTTACGTATATTTGTTGTTTCCAAAGTCAAAGAGATTGATGCTTGCATTGTGCTTTACTTGATTTTCTAGCTAAGAGCAATTTTTTAACACTTTTTTTCCTCTCTGCCACTGCGGAAATCTCGGTTTACTTTTGTACCGCCATTCCTTTTCCCCCTGTTTGAATATTTTATTCCTTTTACCTTTGCGCGCGTAGGTAAGTGTGTGTGTCTGCCGGGTTGTTGGAAGGAAATTTTCTTTTTGTTCACGGTTTGTTTCGGAATTCCACTGAGGACGGGGATCTCAAACAGCAAGCGACGCGGGATGCGTGTGTTAGGTCTCGTGGAAAAAAAGTTGTGGTGGATGGCTTTTCGTTGTAGTGTTTTTTTTTGCTGGAATCATTCAGTAACATGAGACTAAAGTTGTGGTATAAAAGTTTGCTCCGCGGCGCTTTTCTTTTAAAGTGCGTTCGCTACCCTCTTTTTCATTTTATGGAGAAATGTGTTTATTCATTTGCCACTTGCGCATCTAAACTTAGTTTAGAGAACTGGGGATGTTGATCTGCGAAAGTGAAAATCAATACTTGTGATAAAGTGCTTTTCACCTTCATCTGAAAGAATTCACTTCATTTTGCATTGCTTCATAAATCATTTATATTTTCTGTCGAATTCACAATTCAATTTTTATTTAGTAAAAATTTCAAAATGTAAATAAAATATTTTTTACTCTCTAGTAAAATATGTTTACTTATTCCTAAAATATTCGTAAAATACTTATTCCGAAAATATATTCAAGACATATTTTTGTTTATTTTTTTGTAATAATAAAAGGTATATATTTGTTATTTATAGATTTAAGTTTTTGTTATTTGTTCATTCAATTCAATTGATTTAGTCATCAAAATTGTATTTTCCCACACACAATTTTTCAGGAATAACTTTGCAGTGCATGAAAAGTATAAAAAATTTTTATTTCTTAACAGTGTATAATTAAAGTTCTTCATTTTTTTTTTCATGCATGGAAGCATTGAAATCTGCTTACGTGTAATTAATTTGTTAATTATATAAAACTCCAACAAGTAAACTTTATCATATTACACATTTTCCTTGCATGGACGTATGTAAATGTAACAAAGCAATATCGATGTTATATTGCAATTGTACAAATCAATAAATATAGAACTGTACAAAACAATAATTTGTTGAAATATTTATGTAGAGAACTGTACAAAACAATAATTTATTGAAATATTTATGTATAGAACTGTACAAAGCAATAACATTGAAATATTTACAACAGATAATATATGACTTTTAGGATTATTTATTCATTTTTATATTTTTTTTAAATTTCTAATAGATAAGAAACTTTTACTAAACAAGTATTAAAACATATATTCATATTGTTACATCCACATATTTGAGGATGTTTGAGTTCAATTCTTCAAATTTTGCATAATTTTGATCTGTTCAATTATACAAATTATACGTAGAATCACGTAATCGAATACTAAGATAAATAGCACTAAGAAATATTTTGAATTCCCAAATTTTGAAGAAAAGAGAAGAAAAAGTCAAATTAATGCCGAAATTGCGAAGAGAAAGCAATTTTACAGCTTCGCACATAAAAAAGATACTAAAATGAGAAAAATGAGACGTTTGAAAAGCATTCCTGCAGTTATTAGCTATAAAAAGTTTCATAATAAATTCTAGACGCAGATGATCCAAGTTAGATCAGCTGGTTTGAATAATTTATTAAATATACTGTTTGTCCTTCACAAGCATTTTATGAATAATATTTACATTATTTGCTACTACTATTATATTTAATTATGTTTATAAATACAAGTAGTAGCTATAATTTGTTTTTAATATATTGACTGCTGATACGGAAGTTGATTTGTCCCAAGAATTTAAATTTGAATGAAAATAAATTCATTTAGAAATAAAAAGAAAAATAGTTACCGAACACTTCCGAGTATCCGGTTCGTGACTATCCGGCCTAGTTTTCTTTTGTCGTAATTAAATGAAGAAGACAAGTTGTTCTATTGGAAGCAGTAAAAGGCATTGGAAGCGGGCATCTGCTAAGATCCTCTTACGTGTCGCTTACAAGATACATATTGTGACAGGAAAAGAGCAGCGTTCTGCTCGTTGTACATTGTTTCGCCAATGTGTAATGGACCTCATTTGTTTCCGATGTTCCCGATTATAACTGCACAGTATGTACAATATTCTGTGTAATTATTTATAAAAAAAATAATAATTTAAAACTAAAATCAGTTTGGGGCAATTTTCTTAAGAATTAGGTCTGCGATTTGTATTAATGTTTTGTTTTTGTTTAATGCGTTTAAGTTAGGCATTGCAGAGTTTATGTTAACATGTGAACAGTTTAATCCTTTAACTTACATTTTCTCTAATAAATTCTTGGAACTTGCTGTACAATATATAAATTATCAGTACAGAGCCTTCTATTTAAACTCGACATGTTACCGGCAACTGCTTCTATGATTCATCTGGCCGCGGCTGCATTCACATTGAGATAAATGGAGGGCTTAATACTCAATAAGAAGTGAGAAAATACGTATTACTACAATGAGTTTTGGTATTAAAACTTTGTCTTCTGGTATTGTTGGACTAAGAAATGAGTTCAGAGAACTCGGGCCTATCCGGTTTTTGCCTGTCCTTCCGCCACATTAGGCCGGATACTCAGGAGTGTACTGTAATTTGTTTGTTTATTTAAAACACATATTTTCTTTAATCATAAGCAGTGATGTCCTATTGTTAAGATTTCAACTTCAGAATCTGAAGACAAAAGATTTAAGACCTGATTCGGACGAAGATTCGTCATCTTGAAAAAGGGATGCCAGTTCAGTTGCCTTCATCATCAGACTATCGCTCTGAATTACAAGGTCCATTCGAGTACACCTGGTGTATCCGTTCTGAAACGAAATTAAACTACGCTAAATCCAAAAATTCAAAATCCACTTCTTAATGTTAGATTGTGATTTACGTTTTGAAAGTTTTCTCAAACGTTTGCTAACATAATAAATATATATATCATTCATACTGTCACAGAGGCACCATTGATACTTTCTTCATCTCCCAGAAATACAAAACATTCGTATCCTGTTCAGATCGGCAGTTTTAAACCTGATGATTTATCGATTAGATTTAACGGTTCCAAGTGAAATCGAGCTCAAAATAATATCCAATTGATGGGAAAAATTTATTGGGCTTTGTTTAGTTTTTCAATAGCCGGCTTTGAAAATGGATAAACAAATTTTTCATTTTGATTTTATATCTTTTAAAGGTTAACCGTTATTTTTTTTATTATTTATTCTTTAAGAAAACATACATATAAATGCCAAGAAAAATTATATTTATGTTTTTGTTCAAAATCCGGAAAAATAAGTCAATTGTCATTTTTGTGGAATTTTATTGTTGGGCCTTTCACAGTTTCTTATTCGTAAGTTCTTTGAAGATAAGCCGAATTCTTGCCATAGCTGATGGTGAACATTTGAAAAAAAAAAAAAAAAGGATAGATTTTGAGTTCAAACCTCTCGTAAATGTCATACGCTTATAATCTATCTCAGCGATGGACTAAAGACAGAAACAACGATCACTCACATTCGCCAATGAAGAGGAATAGAGAAACGGTTTTTAATATTTAAAACCTTTACAATGAATTATTATGGAATTCTTTTTTTAAATGATGATATTGATGATGGTGTTGTGATTGCAGTTTGATAGTGACGATGGATAGATTTTTCATTAAAATGTTTTACATTTATAATTATTTTAATTTTCTGTTGGCTAATGTAAAAATGAAGAAGAAGAATGTTAAACTTTCATTAAAAGATTTGGTTTTCTAGTTTGCTCTCGAAAACTTAGTGAAGTCCTGAAATTATATCTAATTATTTACGTAATTGTAGCACTTTTCCGCCTTACTACAGGCCATGACTGTTTACCATCATATTTGTATTGGCTTGGGTTTTGTGACGTATGTCCTCTCTCAAACATCAAAAACAACATCAAATTTTTGATGCTACTCATCTTGACTCGTGTTCTGCACTTGTTTTTAAACTGTAAAGTTCAGAAATATTGGAAGGCTAGAGATCTAATGGCGCTATAACCAACCTTCTTGGCATTTGTAATAAATAAATAAACTTACATAACTTTTTAACTTAAAATGTTACACTGTGCATGTATATTATATTACTTTAGACTAAACAATAGAGGAAATAAACAGTGGCATCCAATAATATCCAATTTACTTTCAGTTATGCTTTCATTATTCTGCGAAAAAGGGGAAAGGAAAATCTTTCCGCAACATTCAGTGCCCTAGGTACTGTTTTACAAAAATAAACTCACATACATTTCTAATTAGGAAGAATCTACCACAACATTTTTCTTTTAGAAGAAGAAAGGGAATCAATCCGTTTAACTAATGGACACCTTGGCGATCTACTGAGGTAATTGCTTATACCGCAAGAGGAATCAGAGGTACGCCATTTATTCCTTTCTCCGCCAAGTATGGCAGAAAGTGTGATCAGTGGTGCTGAAAATGATATATAGGCCTTTTATTCTCCATCAAAAATGGATGTACGGCTTTTATTTCTTAACGTCTGTTATTCTTTTTTTCCTTTCCCAGTCTCGTTAACGGTTATCTTTTTCCTTTCTGTGATCTCGTTAGCTGGACGAGACTCGTGGCCGGACTAGTTCCGGACTGTAATACGAGGTAGCGGGGGTACCTCCTATTTTTGGATGAAAATGGTGGTACAAGGTCGGCAGAAGAAATGAGTTGTAGGGCAAAGGGAATTGTCGTCCGTCTAAGAATGGCCAAAGGGTAATGAGGTGTGTCGTGTACCGGTGAAAGGTACCGCCACAAGGGAATAGGGTACGATTCCAACGCCCCTTTCCACCAGCTTTTCCTAGAATTGACTCGGTTGACAGGTTGGATAGAATTGAAAGAAACCGTTCCCCTTTTTTATTATTTTTATTTTTTGTGTCCTCCCTACAGGTAAAGTTGGAGGTATGCTATACAAGAGCAACGCACTGCTCGCTGGAATCGTCAAGAAATGATGGAACTGGACACCGTGTAGGGATAACGTGTTTTTTAAATGCTCTTATTCCGAGTAAATAAATATCCATTCAGTTCTAAGAATGCTCTTTGGGATTGCCGAGGGCAATCTTTTTTTGAAGAAAGATGCGTGTGTTTTCTTAAGCTTGATGTTCGATTATAAAATGGTAACTATTCATATCTTTCATGTTTTATTTTTGAAAATGTTATTTATTTTTGGTTATTGAAAAATTATCGTTATAAAATATGGGGCAATTTATCAAATTAAAAATAATGAAATTTCAGAAATAAATTGCTAGGGATTTATTCAGTAAGGAATTAACTAAAAAAAAAAATATTTGAAAGATTTTGTTTAACATTTTTATTTTTGAAAACTGCTTTTAAACATTTATTCTTATAAAAATTCGTTGATAAATAAAGTGTATATAAAATTTCTCTATTTTGACGGTTTTCGCATCTGTTATTTACACTCGTAGCTAATAGTATGAATTATTATCATAATAACAGTTGCTTGAGTGACATTATTATTCTTGATTTTGATTTCCGTTAAGGCAAGGCTTTATAAGTTTTGATTGATGATTGTTCATTTACATAGATCATTCGTCCTAATCAGTGTCCTTAAGTACTTATTTCAGGTAAATAACAGCAGTTTTTATTGAAATAATTTGGGAATCTAACAAATCCTTTTAGAAGCAACATATTTATTATCAATTAAAGAGATTATTATGCATGTTATATTCATTGTTCGCAAAGCTTTATTCGCTTTTCTCTCCCATATTTCCACGCTCTTTCGTTTTTCCTTCTATAGATTCAGTGTTGCTAAAAAGCATGGACTACTGAACAACATCAATCATATAATTTTTCCAATTTCTATTTTTAAATTAATATTGCAATCCGCCAATCATAGTTAATGATATGATATTAGATATTATATTTGGTTATTTGAAAAGTTATAAAAAGGCTTTTAAACAGCATTATATTTATCTTGGATATTTTTGATAAAAGACGGGGGATTTTTTTTTTAATTTTTGGAATTAAATTCATGCTGCATACCGTTTTATAAGCGAAATCAGAAAATGTAAGTGTTAATTGAAATTAAAAAAATATTTTGAATTTATGAAAATGATACATGATATATTGAGATTATTATTAGAATATAAATTTTTTTTCAATGATTATCCTTTTGATTTTTTATGGAGATTTTCAAAGAACGCTTCGGGTAAAAAATGTGGTTTCTCTCCCTGAAATCAGAATCTCTAAAAGAATGATAGCATTAAGATTAAATTAATGATTAAATCTTATTAAATGTAAAACAAATTTATTCAAAGCTATATATTAAAGAAACTATCATCCTTCTTATTATTGCTGTCTTGGCAACGCAGAGAAGGCCCTCTTTTAATTACGAGGTAATTAAATTTCACATTTAAATGCATGTTTAATTTAAATACTCATTTAAGTGTGGTTTCTTTAGTTTAGTAGCCATGTGAAATTATATTTTTATTCATTAAAAACTTAATATGTATATCTTAGGAAAAATTACTAAAAACAAAAATCTTCATCAACTAACTGTAATTATTGGTTAATGATTACTTACTTGCAAATAAAAGCATTTAATTATTATGATAAATAATAAAGAAATAATGAATCTCTACCAAACATAACATAGTATAAAACATTATGTTGCGGAACCTGCCAAATAGAATGTAACATAAAGATTTAATGAAGGATTAATGTTTCAGTATGTAGTAACAAAGTATGAATTATATTTTACTTAATGATTTTGTCTCATGGGAGGCACCTCATAATTGAGTATGAGAAGCTTCCGGTATGGTGGTTGGTTCTTGTCACCCTTGTGTGTACACAAAAAGTTGGGGGTCTGGCTCATCCCATCGGTTATGAGAAGTACTTCCTTATGGAATGGTTGTACCGCGGCCGGTGATGGCCCTTAGGTCTCAACCACTGTTCCCGCCAGTGTTTCTGTTGCGGATATCCGGTCATTCCGGACCTTTCCGTGTACCCTCCAGCGGGTCGGAGTAATCAGATTGTGGTTACTTAATGATTTAATAATTCATTGTAATCCTAATATTTTATAATTCAAAGAATTTGCTCTTGTACAAATTTAATTATCTGACCCAGTCTAATAATATTTTTTTAACCTGCCTGCGGTCCCTCCTTATTCCAGGGACACTAAGCAATTGCCTAGACTCTGTTGACATTAAAATATTGAATGTTATATAAATAAAATATACAAACATAAAATACAACATAAAATATAAATAATGCGAGAATTAAAACACAATTCAGAAGCTGATAGCAATTCTCTTTTGTTTATTTGTGACTAGTTATAGCTTTTTGGCGAGTCGGTATTTGTAAAACTGTGTAGAAGCTCTCTGTGACCAAAAAAAGTATGTCGTAAATTCCATCCTTTCTTTCACAATTCAGCTGAACGTAGAAACTTGCGATGATGATTGCCACTGTTTGCCTTTAAAATATTTGAAAATTTATAAATTACAAGAATTAAAACAAAGTCGAGAATCTGATAGCAACTTTCATTTGTTTACTTTCGATAAGTCATACTTTTTCGCGTCGATATTTGTAAAACTGTGTAGAAACTCTGTGTGGCCAAAAAAGTATGTCGAAAATTCCATCCTTTCTTTCACAATCCAGCTGAACGTAGAACGACGAGAACACACACACGTTACGGGGGAGGAAAAAGAGAGTAAGATGCCTTGGAGAAGAATTCCATCCCTCCCTGCTCGCGTTTCGCTGAAGGAAATGGGAGGTCCAGAAGGTTGTGACATGGATGACACGCCAAGTGGACAGGCGGAACTTGCAACGGAGATGCACTCTTTTTCCCCATAGATGGAGAGAGGTTTTGGAGTCTTAATCCTGCCTCGTTATTTTTTTTTCTTTCCATCGACGTGCCTGTTGCCCATGGAATCGTCAGTTTTGGTATTCTCTACTATTCTGTTCCCTCTTTCTCAAAGACTGAGGTTCTCGATACACTATTGTATCGATTAACAATACGAAATGTTTTATGAGTAACTAGTTTAACTAGTTTATGAGTAACTTGTTTATTTTGATTATAAAACTTTAGATTTTTCTTAATTGTTATATGAGTAACTAGTTATCGAATCTCGTTTTATGACCAAACTTTTTAGTAGTTAGGACTCAAAACATCTGTATTTCTTCAGCTGTTATTCCATATACTTAATTAAATTTTCAAATAATTTGAAATAAAAAATATTTATCATTATTTGTATCTATTTACTTATATTTAGAGTAACATTTAAGATTATTTTTTTTATTGTAATATAAACAACTAGTCATTAAATCTCTCTTTACGACAAAACCTTTTAGCATTTGAAACTTAAAATATCTGTATTTCTTCAGCTGTTATTTCGAAAATTTAGTTGAATTTCGGAATTTTCAACATTAAAATAAAAAATATATATTGGAATCATTTGTATCAATTTATTAAAAACTCTCTCTCTATCTTTCCTTTTTCCCTTGCTTTTCAATTCTTTCATACATCCCTAAGTGATCTACGGATTGAACTTTTTTTCACTATAGAAATCTGTCTTTAGCTAGCCTTGAATGAATTGAATGAAAAATTAGAGCTTTGATACATATAATGTCGATGCATTATATGTATCAACGCTCTAATTCTAAGCCCATTCAGCAAAATCTTTTTGCTGAATGGTAGAAATTTAGTACACTTTTTTCATACTATCGAACAGTGAAATCGATTTGAATTTACACAAGTATTTAGTGTTTCCTTTTATTCTTAATAAATGGCCTGCAAAATTGCAAACATGCCCCATACTAATAGACAAATACCAGGCTGACTTGAAAATACATTTTATACATGATACGTACGCATTTACAATTAATTCATAATTATAAAACATTTAATATTCTTAAAAACCTGAATGAATATGTATCAAATATTAGTCTCTTTAGGTGAAAGCTAATACGCCGAATATATTGATTATATTTAATTTAATGAAATTGCCTAAACTTAACTTCATGTACATGATTCCTTTAAATTGTCAGACATTACAGTTATGCCATTTTAATAGTCTTACATATATAATATC
The DNA here is from genome assembly GCA_026543865.1 of Argiope aurantia. Taxonomy (NCBI): domain Eukaryota; kingdom Metazoa; phylum Arthropoda; class Arachnida; order Araneae; family Araneidae; genus Argiope; species Argiope aurantia. Next base: position 252,966 of record JAPMOR010005261.1, read on the forward strand.
ACGATTGTCTTAAAAACGCAATTGCCTGTTTCATCTATCTTCTAACTCTTACGATACTGTAATTTTAATTTTTATTGGTCGTGTAAAGTACAAAGATTTTGAACGGAATTCTCCCTTTTTTAAAAAAAAATAATGGAAGAAAGTCGCGCGATTGAATATTTGATGAAACAATAGAAAAAGGTTTGAATTTCAGCGTAACAATTTAATCTATCGTTGAAAAGTAAGCAAAAAACATGTATGTATATTTAAAATCGTAATAAGAGTCAGAAAATTCTGCATGACTCTTTAAAAAAAATCATTAAAAAGACAATTTTTCAAATTTTGAAATTATGTAAAAATTGTTTTTATGCAATTATATTTTTGGACGTTGTCGTGGAAAATCCCAAAATTTAGCTTAATGTTTAATGAATAAAATTCTTTCTTTAAATTTCAAAAACATCCCAAGAGGTGCACTTACCCTCGAAGGTATATATGTCCACATTTCATAGTGTAAGTCCAATGTTTTAACCTGCAAAGAGCCAGGGACGCACATTCATCTTTATTATTAGTAGAGATATATTAAACGAAAAATTCCTTATAGTGTCTAGTCAAATGAAAAGTCATTATAGTGCTCATTATAATGTCTAGATGTAATAGTTTTTTTATGCACCAGAAAGCAATAACAATGTAGTATGCGATATTATTTTGGAGGGAAATAATGTGAAGAACTCATAAACATATTTCAAAATAAAGATCATTTTTACAAAACACAAGTAATATATGAACATGGTAAAAATGATTATTCATAAAAAAAATTTAAAAAAAAGAATATGAAAACAGATTAAAGTATTTTGCCAAAATATTTTGAACATTTTTTCTCACAAATAATAAAGAACTCCTATTCTTGACTATAAGTTCTAAAATTACTGTGAACGTGTGTTCAGAAGCGCGAGAGATTTGGGGAAAGAATCTCCTTAATAGAGTGTCTCCTTAAGTAGACTATAATAGCAAGAAAACAGTGGATGTTAAGAGGCGAAAAGAAAAATAGCCACTGATAATTTTATCGACAAACATCCTTCTTGAAATCTTAAGTAGCTAAAGAATAAAGAGAAATCTAAAAGTTATCTATTATGAAAAGAATGATCTATTGTAGGAAAGATGTTCTTTTAAAATATTGTGCTAGGCTGATATATGACATTTAAATAAAACTTCTAAGTACCGGATCCGATGAGATATTTACGGTAAAAATATTTTTTCATATAAAAATATCTTACTTCTTTTTCTCCTGCTTTTATTTCCTCTGTGTTTATCAACTATGTAGACGAAATTCACTTTTTTTCACTTGTATCGTTTGGATTTCCCTCTTTTCTTTTATTAAAATTATTTTTCTGCTAAAAAGTTATGTTGCGTGTATTCCTTATCTTTTAAAATTCACTTTTAAACTTTAGTCATGATTAATTTCGGAATGTCGACTTAATTCGATATTTTTCTTGTATATATCAGAACGGATTTCGATGTTTTGGCTACAGATATCAGCATCGAGATATTTTTTAACATCATTAATCGCTTGAAATTATCCTTGAAATTTTTCTTCCAAAACCTCTCTAAAAGGTCCGGAGATCTTTTTCAAGTCAGGATTCAAACCTGATCTTCTTCCGTAACTATTTCTAACTCAATAACTATTAAAAGTATTCTAAGTACAGTAGTTCTAACTCAATAACTATTGACAGTATTTCTTTTATCTTCTTTTTGAGGAGGTGTGTGGAGGGATGCGACCTATGATAGCAGCAGTAAAGATGATTGGAAAAAAATCAGCCAAACTAATTAAGGAAGAATAAACTATGTGGGAATTGTTTTATTGAATTGCCTGGCTTAACCAGCTTATCTTACAATCGAATAGTTCCAGAGATTCTTAAAACGATAGACCGCTCATTCCGAACCATCAACTGAACTATAGATTAACATGTTATTTAATAATTTAGGGAGAGCAGATTAAATCTTGTTTGTTTTGAGATCAGTAGCATAGATGTCAGGGGCAATGGGGGAGGGTATAGATGCCCCGTGCGCCAGTCGTAGAGGACACCATAAGAACCAAACATTAATACGTGTATGTCACTTTTTTTAAGATAAATATCATGGGAGGGCGAAAAAATGATTCATACCCCGGGCGCCATTTATCCTTGCTACACCATTGCACGAAACCACTATTTCTTGATTTTTTTGAAGATAGACATTTAATTTTGTCTCGGCTGCTTCCGTTAACGTTTTAGATGTCTTGATGTAAATGTCCCATTATTATTTTCATGTACAATTAAATAAAATATAAAAAGTTGTATCCATCCAACATTATAAGTGTAATATATATGATAATAGTAACTATATAATTGCAGTCTGTAAACATTGGTCTTAGTTTGAAACTTTATATATATATATATATATATATATATATATATATATATATATATATTTGATATAGTTATCAATGTTTGAACAACTAGTAGAATACCTGAAGCAGGCCTATTCTAATAATTGTTTTTAATAAACGATTTATGTTCGGTAGTGATGCCACTAAATGATTCTTTCTTATTTAGAATCAAATCACACACAAAATACTCAAATCTGGGTAGAGCAACTCTTAATCTCGCAAATCATTCACGAGTTACTACTGAACTGTTTCAGATATTATTTATTCAATCCGAATTAAGGCTCAAACCGAACCGTCAGAAGAACTGGTTCACTATCATACTGTACTTATTCAAGTTGTAGATAATGTCAATGGTTAGATCGAAGAACTATTATCGTTACAAACTAATATGGATTTTATTTAATTTTATATGGATTGCAATTATATGATTGTTCAATTAAATTTCCAACTGTCAAACATGTTACTGCTTTTAACGAAGTTATTAACTGAATAATTTATCATTAAAAAAAAAGAGGGAAAGAAAACCATGGTAACTTTTTTAAGATTAAAAACCATATATTTATTGAAGCATTTCATTAGACAAATGATATGTAAAAGAAGAATTATTCCGGTTCAAAATAATTTTCTAGCCTATCACCAATTTCAAGGGTTCGTTCGAAGCTCTCAGCTCTCCGAATGCCCATTTCACTGGCGGAAGCACAAAAACCCACAAATAACAATTTTCACTGACAAGCACTTGGTGAGCTCTGTAAGTCCTTGGTGGGGTATTGTCCGGCATCCTCTTGAATTTCCACGATCTCTTGATCTGACACACTGGAATGGTGAAAGAGCTCACAAAGAGGGACATGGGCCGGGGTGATTGATAGAGAGGGGCGATGTCAGAAAACCGTAAATTTTTCCTCCAGACTCTCGCTTCTACAAAGGGTAATACAGAGTTGTAAAAAGGAGTAAGGAGTCTTTTAAGTTGCCGACTAGGCAGGGCTCTAACTTGTTGAAAGACTTGCCGATGGGGGGAGTTCGCATGTATTTTCTCAAGTGAGATCTCAGTTCGATTTTTTTTTTTTTTTTTTGGAAAATGTCATGGTGTGGCTTTTTTATGGCTTTGCATTCCGAATTAACTAAATAACAATTAGGTTCATAAGTATTACGCTTATGGATGTTAACCGGCAGTTAATTGACTTAACCCTTCTTTGCATGATGAAAGAAATTCCATCATAGCAAAATTGCACTCAAAACAGGTGTACTGTAAATTGGTTGTTGCTGACTCTTTTCACGACTATTGCGTAATAAAAAAACGTAACTGCAAAAAAAAAAAAAAAAAAAAAAAAATCACAATCAAAATAGCGAGTTTGAACTTGGCATTCCGCTGTTTGCTGTGATTTGAAAGAACATTCGATTTCTTGGATAATTTTTTGTAACTTATCTGATTTTTTTTGCTAATGAAAGCGATAATGAGTAAAGAAATTTAGAAGAGGGGGACACTGAAGATTTTTCACTGAGTTTAACACGTAAATTTGCATGATGATGGATATTTCTATCATACTGTTTTTTAATTATTTTATATTTAGATTAGGATTTCTTTAAACTTTTCCCTTTAATCTACAGCATGAATTATATCATCCTGATTTATTTCACAAAAAGAGAAAAAAATCATGCAAAGAAGGGTTAAGGAATCCCAGTTACACCTAAGCAAAATATCAACTGCTTGTTACATTTTAATGCGTACAGCCACTTCAGAGTTATCCTATCTATTATCTAGATATTAAATGTAACGGCAAAAATTTTTCTGGCAATTAAAAAAAATTATTTTTGAAGCTTAAGATTTTTTCATTTTTTTTAGATTGAAAAGATTATTTAAAGTTGTAATTAATGGAAAATAAAAATGCTAAAGTTTTCTACAGAAAAACAAGAAGATCAGTGTTGAAATTTAAACTGCTAAAACAGAGACTGGAATGGCATTTTAAATTTTATTTATTTCCCTGTTCATATTAAAGGTCTTGCGAGAATATGAATGCTTACAGATTGCATGTAATTATTAAAATAAAACAAGCATTTCATACTTAGTCTTGGTGCTTTTTAAAACTTCTGGTTTTTATCTATTATTATTATAATACGGATATTTTTAATAAATAGCTAATATTATATAAATCTTCTAAGAAGGTTTTATGTCTAGAAGGTTTAGAAGGTTTTTGTTTAGTATCTTTCATATGCTTTCTGCTTGATGAAAACAATTTTAGACAGCACATATGAATATTAAAACCAGATTTTAAATCAATTCTGACAACTTAACCATCAGTTTTATGTTTGCAGTTATAAAACAGGAAAGAAATAATGACAGCTAAAAAAAAAGGACAAAAGTTATAACAAATTTGAAAGGGAAATAATTTTACAAATATTTGATTATTCCACATTCTTTTCAAGCATCTCATTGCATAAAACGAAATTGTCCTTTTCATCGCTTGGGAGAAATTTCTCCCTCTTAATGTGACCCACATATGAAATAAAAATATCAATCTGACATTCTTTTGCCGTCTCCTGTGGTCATCGCATTCTACTAAATTAGCGTCCTTCTCCGGGCATAGTGGCGTCTGCTTCAGCAGCTGTCGCCACGAGATTAACAGAAATATGTAAAGTAATAAAAATAATAATAAAAAACAGCTGTAATAACAAAAGAAAACTGTACGTCTGAACTGTGCCATTGGTGGCCTTCGGAAATTAAACAATAGAGAAAAATATCGTGTCTTGGCAAACAGAAAAACAAGAGCTGCTTGCCCGGAAGAGCGGGCAATAGATAAGAAATAAGAAAAAAAGGAACAGAAGTCCTAAAACAAGGATGCACTTCTCTTTGAGAAACGTCCGTCTTGAAATACATCCGTAAATTTAATCTCATGTTTAGTTTTCGCTGGAGTGCTGCGACTCTTTAGTCGGAAGCATTGTCATGCTGGAATGACGCTTTGTTTTTATCATAGGTCAGTGTAAAAGAAGGGTTAAGATGTGAGATTTTTTGGAGGTTTATGTCATAAAATTCTTAAGTTCCGTGGGATGTTTTTGTTTTGTGTAGGCGAGAATTTTTCTCCTTCTCCAATAAAAGATAAAATTGTTTCTTTCACGCATATATATATATATATATATATATATATATATATATATATATATATATTATGTGATTTAATATTAATATTTTGTTATTAAGCTAGATGTGAGATCGTATGAAACTCACAAAATATAACTTCATCTAATTGACAAATTTTCTTTAAAAAAATATTTAACTGTTTTCTGATATTTGGAATCGTATTTGTAAAAACGAATTTTATTTATTAATTTCTTGTGAAGAAATAAAACAACTGAAATGAATGTTATGATTGATTTCCCCATTCGATTCTCCTTCTTATGTTTAAATAAGCGAGTTTTCGAACCAGATATTTTAAAATTTTTAATTGAAATTTAAAATTTATTTGTTAAAGTCCGTGATGATAAATTGTGAAATCTTTCACTCAGAAATAATGGAAGTTTACTATAAAAAAAAGATAATTGCAAAACTTACGAAAGATAAACATCAGCAAATGTCAATAAGAGAACGAGAAATTCCTCAATAATTTTAGTTTTTGATGTTCGATATTTGTCCAGCTTAATGGAGCCCAATCGCTTTCAAAATAGCTTTCGCTTTTGGTAACGATTAAAACAACACCGCGACGTTTATCTCTCACACACAAACCTTGAACGATGTTCGCTTCCATAAAACAACTCAAAAGCGCGTGCATGCATACATGCTGCTAGCTGTAAACACAGCTGCTTTTCTGGGCCCAACTGTATTTTACTTTGTACCTAGCCGTCATCCTCGATAGTGTCATTCCTATCTTTATCAGGAAAATTACACGATGAACTTCTTAGATAGAACACTCTTCAGAATGAGAAGCTTTATGTTCCTGTTGGCAGTTGCTTAAATACTCCTTAATAGAAGCCTCAAACAGGATGCACACTAAATACAATAGATAAAAAAATATATTACGTTTCAGCAGTTTCGCTTTTCTAATGTATAAATATCAGACTGAAGTGTTAAGGGATACTATTAATTTAGTCAATTATATTCAGATAAAAAGGAATATGATATCTTCCAACATGCGTAAACCATAACACTGCTGTTTGCGGTTTAAAAAATGACCTACTGCTATTATTTAAAATTTCTTTTAATCTTTGTTGCATATAAACACAATTCTTTGCAGACCAGTTTTGTCGAATTTGGTCGGTCTCATCTTTATATGAAATAAAGTAATTTTATTTATTTTTTTTATTCGAAAATACAAAGGGTTTTAAGTCAAAAGATGCAATTCAAATTTTGCTGGGACAAAAATACGAAATGTTTTTATATTCAGTAAAATATTATTTTCAAAGCTAATCCAATTCGGACTTAACATTTTGAAAAATATTAAATCATGAAAATCAGTTATTTATTTTTAATTGTTTAACTCTTTATACTAAATTTTAGTGGATCTTATTTTTATTATTTTAATTCAAAGGTTATTTCACTTCAATGTTCTTCTACTGCTAGGCATCATGGAATTTTTTTAAGTTATTTTTATTTCCTTTCGTTTTTTCTTATTATATATTTCTTTTTCTTGCAAAAGATAAAAATTGTTAGTTCTTTTGTTTTTAAATATAAATAAAATTTTAGTGCACTATTTTGGTATAAAATATTTCTAAGAAATAGTTGCTATTATTTATCTACATTACATTAATATGTAGTTATTATCATAACTAAGAACAGGAATCAGAATTATTTTACTAAACAAAAATTATCAATCTGCTTATTTTCATGCGTATGTAGTTTTTTTATGCATTCCATTATATTCAGTATGTTAACCAGTTAACTGTTTCTGACGAATATAGTAGTCATGGAAAAAGTACAACGTTTTGCGTTATGACTAGTTTATTCGTCAGTGAGTAATAAATAACGACAATTTGTAGTTTGAATTACAATTTTAGTAAAAGCTCAAACATATTAGTCGATTTCAAGATGTTTAAAATATTTTGAAGCCAAGTCGAAATTAAAGGAACAAATAAATGATTATTAATAATTATTATCGAAAAAAACTCTCATATAAATGAGGTCGAAACAGTTAACTTGTTAAATCTGTCGTTCTAATAAAATGCAAATTTTTACGGTTCAGTTATATATATTTCTTCCGATAGAATCTGTGGAAAAATGTTAAACAAAACAATCTACTAAGTAACAAGAGGTACAAGATGTAGGTCAACAAGCTGCATAAGTGTTGAACTGATAAACTGTGTTTGCTTCAGAGACGGGGAAAAACAAAATACGATACGGATTTCAAACAATACCCAAGACTCTTCGTCCTCTGTACCGACAAACGATCGTGCTGATAGAAGCTATTATTATTTGTTTAACAAGCAAAAATGAAATTTTATTCGATAAAACCATCGCACTGTGTTTACGCCCGTGTATTTCATATATATATTTTTTATTTATCTTTTTTCCCCCGTGGACGCTTTCCTGTGGACATACATAAGCGACTGATGTGTCAATGACCTTAATACAACATATTAAAGCCACGCCAAACTCCTCTCTTGCTTCAGTTATCATATCGGAAGTACGTATACTGGGAATTACAAAGTATTGCAATTTCCAACTAAAAACAATTCTTTTTTTCTTTTCTCCCTTCCCTTCCCTACATTTTCACATACTTCCGTATTTCTTCGCTCATGCGTCTGACCACAGCTCAGAATTAGGATGTCCGTCCCAACATCGCTGTCGCTGTAATTTCACATTACGTAGGTTCATTTACTTTGCCCTTTACAATCTTCCGCGTATGTGTTACTTAGGGTTTGCCATTGAAAATAAGTCATATTTTCAAAACTCTTATATAACACTCTGAAAACTTTAAATATTTATAATTTTTCAGAGTTTTTACGTTTTACTAACTGGTACCCGGCGCGTTACTGCCGCAGAAGAAATAATTTTTGAAATATCGTTTTCAAATTAGAAATATCTATCTTATTTAATTAGGAATGATAGAAAGAATAGAATTTTTTCTCTTGTCATCAATGGATACATTCAGTGAAATTGAATGATATTTAAAGAAGAATATAAATAATATTTTTTGTTTTTTTTAACTTTATTATTCAAGTTGTTTTAAGGTAGACAATATACATATATTTTTTTCGTCTTTAGCAAAAACAAATAAATTTCTTGGCTGTCAGACCCGTGAGCATCCAACATACAACTGACCATGTGAAAAGATAGATTTTCTTGGTTCAAAGCAATAAGTTGGCAAAAGTTTTATCGCAGTCGGATGAACGGTACGGCAGTGCATAAAGTACGAACAAAAATTCATTTTTTATATATTAGATGTAATAATTGTACTATGCCTATAACCTTGGCGCAAGTTCCGGCAAGCAAAGTTTTATCGTAATCGGATGAATGATACGGAGCGCATAAAATACGAACAAACAAAAATTAATTTTTATATATTAGGTACTATTACATAAAAAGAAATATTAAAGTCATTATTAATAAGAAGAAGAAACATTGCATTCATTTTTATTATATAATCAATAAATTGTCTTTTCACCTATTGTATTATTTTTGATATTTTGCAAATCATCACCACCTAGTCGAAAAAAAATGTTAAATTGTATTTGACCCTATTTGGATTTAATTGATAGGATTTAGAATTTGAATATCAGATATTTTGATATGGTTGGTTGGTTGCTTGAAGTTTTATGCCGCAAGAGCCATATCTGGCCATACTGCGCCAAGCAAAAGGTAAAGTAGGCTTTATTAATAATTAAAAATATCTACAGCACCAGATTATGATAAAAGTTTCATAAAACAAAAATATAACATTTAAAAATGTAAAAAAGAAAACATAAACAATCTTTTTGAAAAAAGAGTAAAAAGGAAACGAATGATGGAAAGTTGTTAGATTTTTAAAGTGATAAGGCAAAAGTAATTTATGAAAACATTAGATGTGATTTAAAAAGCCTGTGGCTCTCAGAAAGTTAAAAATATTTGGGTGGTATTTTTCACCCACCAAGTCCTTCAAAATTACTGATGATGTATGAAAATATTGGAGACGATGTGAATTAAAAGTAGGACATTCAATCAAGATGTGTTTTACACTAAAATCAACATGGCACCCCGGGTAATTTTGTGCCCTTTCACCAAAAATAAGGTGCCTGTTCGTGAAACGTGTATGTCCTATACGGAGGCGAGTCAACCTGACATCCACCCCACGTACAGGGAGGACCGGCCACGGGCCAATGTTACTCTTCACTTCATGCAGTTTGTTATGGATCTGCAGATCCCATTTTGCCAGGTAGAATAGATGTAATTAATGAGAGAACGCCTAATATCCTTATAAGGAAGTCCTTGGTTCAAACACGACAATGCAGATTTTGCAGCAGAATCGGCCATTTCATTTCCATGAATGCCAATAGTGATTAAATACTTGCATTTCAGTTTCGACTGAAATGCGTGTATCTATTAGTCAAATTAGATCTTAAAAAATAATATAACATTAACTGCATTGCGTCTAGTCTACTGCCTTGAAAACCTTTATTAAAAAAATTTTTTTAGGGCCGTTTGGTAATGCTGTTAAAACAAAGTAGTATTATATCAGAAGGAAAAAAAATACTTCTATTTGAACATTTTTTTTTGTTATTGTAAAAAAATGCAATATTAACGAGTTGTATATCCGTAATTTCCGAATGACCCAGTTAATCCCAAATCCAAATGCTAGAAACTGAGCAAATCTATTATAATCTTCAAAATCGCTATAAATTTCTTTTTATATTAATTCCAATTAACCATTAATTTAATCACTCTTGTATAACATAATAACAAGTCAAGTTAATTCTCAAGTAAAAATCCGAATTCAATTTTCTTATCAGTCCGCTCTCATCATACAAGATTAATCCTCCAGTAGGAGGGGGAAAAATAAGAAGGCAAAACGTTATTTACTGTTGTACAGTTCAAAACCCTCCGAAATCCCCAACAATTAACGAAGTGCACTTTGGCGAAACTAAACAAGCGAATAAAAAAAGAAAGAGAATTCCGCCAATTCGATTAAAGGGGGTCCCCTCCCCTTCTGTATACCTGCCTTGAACTGGCGGGCGTAGTAATTACGCCGAAGCTTTTCAAGTTTCCGATTTGAGGTGCATCTTCTTCTGGCCAACTCATCTGATCGCCGTTAATAGGAAGCCCGCATCGCGAGACAAGATGTTAAAAAAATGGTGGCTATCATTAAGATTGTTGTCATTTAGGAGTTGGTAATTTATACGCATTGTTGAAAGAATGAGCTCTGTGTTATTGGTTACTAATGATTATCTAGTTGATCTTTGAGCCATTGTTCTTTGTAGCCCTCTTACTGACCACTTATTTGTTAATTTTTGATTAATAGTTTTTGTAGAGTATATGCGTTTGACGTTACACAATTCTTATATATACATATTGTGTGCCGTTTTGTTTTAATTTTTCCCCAGATTAATTGCTTTGCAAATTCTCGATTCTGGTTTAATATCGATATGTTACATTTTTTTTATTTAATAGAATAATTTATGTTTTCAATCTGCATACTGTAACCTGTACTGACAAGGCAATGTAAAAGGAAGTATAAAAATTTATTTGCATACTAGTTGGTATCCGGCGCGTTGCTGCCGCAGAGGAAGTAATTTTGGAGATATCGTTTGAAATTTGAAATAGCTATCTTGTTTAATTAGGAATGATAAAAAAAAAAGGTATATTTATTTTCTTGTCGACAATGAATACATTCATTGAAATTGAATTATATATAATGGAGAAATATAATAATATTTATTCTTTTTTTACTTTAGATTTAATCATTGTACAATGCCTAAAACTTTCGCGCAAGTGCAAACATGAAGTTGGCAAAGTTTTATCGCAATTAGGTGAACAGTACGGTAGCGCATAAAATATGAACAAGCAAAATTTTTTTTATATATATTAGATGTATTGAGACAATGCAAGTAAGCAAAATAATTTAACATTTATTGTTTTTTTTATGTAAACCAAAAGTATTAAACTTTTACTATGCTAATATTTCATTGTAACTACCTTCGATTACTTGATTTTCTAGCCAGCTATCTCTTTGAATGCGCTTCTTTATTTCTTGATAAAGATATTCTGTTTCTCTAACTGACAACAATATACCTTGATTCATCTAATCTGAAAACGCTTACTTATCTTTTCATACCGTGACTTATCTTCAGCATCCAAATTTTCAAACTATTCTTAACTCATTTTGAGAACATGGATTAGTTTCACATAATTTCCATGTATGATCCTTTCTTCCTGATCTCAAATACAAGTATTTCTATATATTTAAATTCGCAAAAACAAACAAACAAACAAAAAAGCCATGTTGGCATACCACTTTATAATATTTTCATGTAATATTTCGTATTCATTGTGTTCGTGTATTCTTTTATTAATCACTTAATCAAAAAATATGCTATGCTATTTATTATAAAATTCTAATTTATAGCATAAAACAAACCTATTTAATATATATGGTAAGAACGATTAAGCAAATGATCTTTTTTTCCCCATGTTTAAGATAGAGAATTCCCTCCCCCCCCTTAAAACTACAGTCCAAATCAAATAAATAGTAATTTATTTTTAATCACAAGTGATCTTTACTTTCCTATTAATTTAATTCTTTTTTCATTGCTCATCAACTTTATTTCCTTAATTGTGAAAATAAATTTAACGTCTTAGTGAAGTATCAAACCCTAACACTTTGTACTAAAGTGCAAATTTAAAACGTTACGAATAATTTAAATTTCGACTTATTTTTGCAACTGCAGCCAAAAACATGTCGGAGAGTCCTCTCAAAGGGCGTTCACTTCTACTTCTAATAAACTTTATGGATCAGACAAGGATCTCTGGAAGCTCCTGCATAACATGTTTAATGGTTTTCGCACAACTACTAGAAGATATTACAGAACTTCCTGACACTTACTAGTGATGTCTCAAAATGTTGCTGTTTTAATGGATAATAAAACCTCAAGAGATTGTAGTCAGTATCTGGAGAATCAAATCTCTAGATTTTTTTTAATCTACTAAGCACACTATCAAAAGGTTGTAAAATAAAATATGTTTAAAAGTTGCACAATTTTCTTGGATATTAAATATTAATTGAAGCTAGCTCCATTGTTTAAAGAAACAATCAGTTTAGAATAGAAAACTCATAAATCTGTGCAAAACGAGACGAGAAAGCTTTCGTAAGTTTTATGCAGCTTTCGAGTTTCAGGAATTTAAGAACTTGAATGCCATTCAATATTCGTCTTCCCGTTCTATTCAGTCTTCCTGTTTATAATAATGAACACAAATGCCGGCTTCACACTCGGCTAGTAGGCATGCGTAGAAAGGCTGAAAAATGCTGTTCGGCAAGTAATTGTCCAGAAAGGATAACAACATTCCGCTGTATTTCTTTTTTCTTTTTTTTTTACTGCGCATGCGTTTGTAGAATTTGGTGGGGGTTTTTTTGGCGTGAAAAAATTGATCTCTTGCCATAGATTAATTCCAACATTTTTGCTTTTGTTCTTTCTGATGCGAGTTTGTGTGTTTTCATTTTATTTGCAATTTTTTTTCCTATAGTTTTCGAAATTTAGGTATGTTGACCTTTTTTATTTTTATTTTACCATGTTTCTTTGTGTAAATATCCATCAATTTAATATGATACGCAATGAGAAAGAAAAATTCAAGTAAGCCAAAACGACAACTTATAGCCAAGCTTTGAATGCCTGAATCTATCTTATGAAATTGTAGCAAACATAAATCATTCCTTTTCTACGCATGAGCTGCCTACTGGCCTTCTTATATCAGGCAGAGTGAAACCTGGCAGGAGCCAACAATTTATACGAAAAATTGATGACATTAATTATTGAAAAAGGTTGAATTTTTTTGATAATTGAAACGATTGAAAAGAAATTTTAAAACAATAAATAATGCTTAAAGTATGAATTAAATCTTTATTACTAAGATGATTTAATGTTACTATTGGTTATTAGTTTTCTATAACAAAGAATTAAATATTAAATCTGTATATTGTATGTCATTTTGGTGGTTTAAACGTTATTAATCATATCAATTTTTGACTGAAGTATAAAAATGAGTGAGAAGGTATTTTAATTTCGTAAGTGCCAAAACTTTTTGGAAAATATTAGAATTGGAAATGAGTTTTACAATTTTGAAATAACATGCAATATTCAATGATATTTTATGACAAAGATACACTTTAAAAAAAACGATAGAAAAATCGTTTAAGCAGTTTTCTGTCTTAAAAGCTTGTTTCACAATCTCTAGTTAAACTACTGTAGATATAAAAAAAAATCTGAAAAAATCTTTACTATCAATTAAACAACGTTTTCAGAAAACTGTAAGACCTGTGGGTTTTTTTTAACAGTGCATTTTAATGCATCCAATTTTTAATACAAAAAAAAAAGGTGAAAACAGTGCATTTTTTTTATAATAAGTGCTTATATGTATTTTGATCATTTTTTCACTTTAAAAAGGCATTTATTAAAAAAATTTGGTACAATATATATCAATAAAAATGTATTCCATCTTTTCTACAACTTTTTCTTAGTATCGTCCAATAAGTCTTGCAATGGATCGTGTTCGAATTTTTTTGGTCCTCCAGGCCCGTTCTTTGTCATTGACATTGAAATCGCCACTCTTAAATAGTTGAAACCAAAACCGACAATTCGGATATGATGGAGCAGCATCATCATTAAGTTTCTAAAAGTGTCTGATGGGTTTCGGAAGCAGATTTCTTTAAATCAAACAAAAAAAGAAGCAATGAATATCGAAAACGCAATTTGGACCGTTTTATGATTGGGATCTTTATACACTGAAAAACACAATAATACTAAATGGTAAACTTTCAAAATGATAACAGTAAAATAATAGTAAATTGGTAGAATCCAAAACCATTTTATATAGATATAGATAGTTTATATAGATTCATCGCATGTTTATTATTAAATGTCGCTGATTTAAATATATGCAATCATCTAATATATGAAAATATATCGCATACCTCGGAAAATACATCTGTATATGCTTGACTTACTTTTACTAACAGGTGTTTTATTTCATTTTACTAACTTATCGCATTTACAAATTAAAATAGTGCTCTCATCCACCCCATAAATTACATCACATCGAACAAATAAATAAATATTGAAACATCCTCGAGAATATATATAGGATATTTGTACTTATCTAAAAAGGAGATAGGCAGGATGATTGTTTATATTTTAAATTTTAAAATACAATAACCACTTAAAAGAAAAGATCAACTATTTTACTATTATATCATTATTACATTTTTAAATAAAACAAAAAACTAATTGCATTTCATTTGCCCTCTTAAAGGCATGCACGCTTTATTCAGTTTTTGATTATTTATTTAAGATAGACAAATATACACTGTTCCCACCTAATCAGCGGATCTTTAAACCGACCCATTTATCATTCTCTTTCATGCCTGACCAACAGGCTTAACAAAGCCCGTCATTGTAATGGCTGATGATACGAGCTATTAATTGGGCACGCGTATGGGCGCAAATATAAATTCGAGCTCAATTACAGTGATAATTACCCCGTCACTTTCGTGACACGCCGCACGTGGACCCCCGGCGGGATTATTTATGCCATCTTTGAAAAACCGCGCGATGAGATTTCTACTGGACCTCGCATATGTTATATTTATCGCACTCTGTAATAAATCTCCTCAGGGTTTTTGAAAAGAACTCTACAAACGTTTATCTGCCTTGGACTGTGCGGCGTCATCGTGCTATCCAGAAAACACTGATAAGCTATTTGCATGTGTCACCAGAAATTTATGCTGTTGTTGAAAGCGGTGAATAATTGTGGAGAGATATTATGTATGTATAATATTTATGTTGCAGACTTTCCGGTGGATTATCAAAATAATGTTTCATTTCACAGCGAATTATTTGAATAACTTCTTTCACCAAGTGTCCATTATGCAAATTATCTATCTTTCTATATAGATATTTTTTAAAGTATTAAAGACTTCCTTTATTCAGTATCCAGTTGTCCTCCTACGGTTTAAAATGAATGAAGATTTGAGATAATTATAAATCTGAATTGTCAAGAGTATGATATAAATGTATAAAATCTCTTTTGTTTTTCATAATCAATAAAAAGTTTCTTATTTAGTCCTAATTTTTCACTAAAACTTCCAGTGCTGTTATTTATTTATTTATTTCACAGCATCAGACTGATAAACTGCAGTGCTTTAAGGGGACAGTGGACTTTCAAATAAGCAAAAAGGGACGAGAACATGAAATTTTATTTTTATCATCTCCAAAATATATATGTTTATATTCAACTAAAATAGTGTCATAAAATGTATAGTTATATAAAATGGATATCAAAAGATCCTAGAGAAAAAAAAGTACATTTAATGACTTTTGTCAAAATGGTATTGTCATTAAATTTGAATATCTTTAAAATCTTACAGATGTCTTAAACAATGTCTTAATTAAATTAAATAGAATTGGTAATAAAGATTTACGTTAAACATTAACAGAGTAATCATCAGAAAATAGAGTAATCATTTTATATTTCGAGGCTTTTTTAATAGTTAATAGTTAATTTTAATTCAGAAAAAAAATTATGAAAATTTAGTAAGTGTGCATAAAAATATTTCTGAAAAATTAGCATTTAGTTGGAATTACAAAATCATACACAATTTTGTTCTAAATAAATTTATACTGGGTAATAAGAAAAAAAGTATTTGAAAAAATTAAAAATTAAATTGCCTAGAATATTTTGAAATTTTTAAAAAATATATATATTATTTTTTTAAATAATATATTTTTCGTTTTTAAAGAAATTTAACTTATTTATATTTCAGTACATATGCATAAAAAATTTCATAACCTTAAGTAAATAATTCGCAAAAGTACCTAATGGAGTTCACAGGCCCCCTTAAAGTACTGACTGCAACAGTTTCTGTAATTTATTCTTCTGCAACATTCGGTAATTTAACTAATAACAATGCTACTATTAGCTAAATTACTGAATGTTTTCCTTCTTTTTTAATAATTTAAATTAAAAGGCTTCTAATAAACTACTTTTGTTGGTAAAGGTTGAGAAAATTGCAGAATCATTTGTCTTGCATATTATTACAAGGAAGTGAACTAATCCGTTGTATTCTAAGTGCGTAAATCAATAGTCAGATGCGTAACATTCATTCTTAAAAAAATGTTGGATCATTTTCAAGTTTATTTTATCCTGTTTATTTTGTCTCAAAACACATAAATGCGCAGTAGTGGATTTATGTATGAGCTTCTGTTTATTTTTATTTTACTTAATGCGAATAAACACCTGTTTTTTTTCTGCTACTAGTTTCAATTATAAATATGTGTACATCTACATGTAAATGCATGTTCTTTAAAAAAAATTGGATAAAAAACAAACATTTGACTGGAAAATATTTGTTTAGATTCATGTTTTTCATCCTAACAATGGAAATATTTAACCAGAACCATAAATCCAAACAAAGCAAAAGTATTCTTACCGAAAATATATCCATTTGGAATGATGCAGTGCCATGAACGATTAATTCGTCCTGTATTCCATGTCTCCTGAGAAAAACTATTCCGTTCTTCGAAACAGGGTCAAGAATCTTTTATCGAATGCGCAACAGGGTGGGAGGAAGGGTTGATCGAATGGTTATCAAGTTAAAACGACGCAGTCACTTAATATTCATTAAACACACATTTGTCAGTTTAAGTTCCCTGTATCATTTATTTAAGAGGAAGTGCTAACGACATATTTACAACTGCTTGGAAGAAAGAAGAAAAGCAGAGAGAGATCTTTTACAGAAGCGGGAAAAAAACGAAGTTGGTTATGAGTTTCAAATGTGTAAGAAGCGCCTTGTAAATAGCATTGTTGATCTCGCATATAATAAGAGTGATTGAGCTAACGTATTTCGACAAATTTCAGTAATGAAGCTGTTAATGATATTGCTAATTTAATTGTAAACAAAGCATTAATTTTTATTTAAATACGCCTCCACCCCTTAACGACCTCACAACATTAAAAATCTTTTATTATTAATTTAATTAATTAAAAAAACTTCTTCCTGGGTTTAATCTGTACCATAACTTAATGAATGGTCCAAAAATAAATTAGAAAAATTGATGGTAAAATAATTTAGTCAATAAGTGGTTAAAAAGATCAAATTTAGAAAAATGCAATAGTTATCATCATTTTTGCTCATAATATTTCATGTGACATAAAACGATTTTGAAACTAATTAAATCTTCCTACCAAATTTATAGCAAATTATTTCATTCAACAAGAAACAAAATTAGATATTAAAATGCTTAAAGAAACGCTGCTCGTCAAGCTGTTTAAAATAAAGAGTTTTTAAATAAAGATTATATGTATAGACTTGTATATTATATATCAATTGCACGATGCAACACGCATGATTAAAATTTGTCAAAACTTCTCTACGGGGAAAATTTGGTCTAAAATTACCGCTTTTGGCAAGTAGTTATTTCTAAGGTAATTAGTGCTAAAAATATTTCAAATTTTTAATTTTTCTATTAAAACGTGATTGAAATTTTAACTGCGTTTCTTGCTGGGGTTTCGGAACATATTACTCCATTAAAAACATTTTAAAACCACTTTAAAAGGCACAAAATAAGTTTTTCATTGGTGCCGATTTTATTTGCGAACAATTTCCTTTCTCTAATTTTAATAAAATTGCCAAAATATTTGCAAGTATATTTTGCGTCAGTGCTTTTTAATGTTTTCATTACGATACTTATGCATTTTTAGCTTACATTTTATAAATGCTATACAGTCAAGAGTATATTTTAAAAACAAAATAAAGGTACAGGAATGAAGCCTAAAGCATTTTGAAGCTTCCATATTTTAAACTAGAGTTTTGAATCTCTTTTACCTTTTTTCTATAAACAAAAGAGAATGTATAAATTCTTATATTACTCGATACATTGCTAATAAAGTCTGTAAACCATATGTGATTAATCTCAGGCGAGTGGAGACATGCCAGTTTAATTTTGGAATCAATTCATTGCGCAATTTATGGAAGTGAAAAGGGCGTGACGTTATTGTCCAGTAAAATATATACGAAGCGAGATAAAATATTAAATGGCTTGAGCTTTTACTCTTATAGTACAATTCCAAAGTCACGTGAAAACATACTATTTAATAAATGCATATGAAAATAGATATAGTTTACAATGTAGTTTAGTTTAATAGATATAGATACAGTTTGCTTTAAAAATGTTTTAAAAATTAAGGAAAATATTTTAGACATTGTATTTAATAAATTTTGATAAGAGTTTACTTTAAATTATGCAAATAGCAGTTTTCCAAACATTGCGTCATTGCACTGCATGGGAAAAAAGTTTTCGTTCACTTAAATAATAGCTGAATGATGAGAAAATGTGTTTTTCTGAATTAAGAAATCATTGTTTATGCTTAAACCATTTCGAAATCATTTTTATTTTATTATAAAGAATTTATATTTTAAAGATTCCAAAGTCATAACTGAATTTTTACAATAAATCTATTTGTATTTTTAAATAAATAATGCTAAGATTTAATCTAGTAAAATTTTACAATGAAACAAAAATTTATTACAAAATTTTAAAAATATTCAATAGTCAGATACTTTTTTTTTCTTTTTTCTTAAATATGTTTTTGCAATTTATCTCACTGTAGAAAATCTCAGCATTTTTTTAAAAAGAAAGAAATATTTCACAAACAATTTTAACGTTGCAAAAAAATTATCCAATTTAGAAAAACTTTTTTTAAAAATCCAATCATTTGTTAGAAAAGTAAAACCTTTGATAAACACTTTGATGCTCTCTGTTTCTACTTGTATGTTACATCATGAAGGAGATAGGTTTTAAATTCCCTTATATGCGTTAGTTATGTATTATCCTTACTGCTTGAAAATATGTTTAGTGTGTTCGGTACCCGTCTATTCGGGGCATAAATCACATGTCAAACAATTGGATATCAAAAGACAATGCGACAACTACCTGCACAAACACAGGCTTCATCGTACCTTAAGAACAGGAAATATTACACATGTTTCGAAAATTTGAATTGCACTGCCTTTCGTATTTGACGTTTATCGTCGTTTGTGATAGGAAACCATATTTTAAAAAGAAATAAAACTATTCTCATTCAGTAGTTTGTCTGAAGATGCAGGCAAGAGTACACAATTTCTGGCAATGTCAGACGACTTGTTCCATTGTCATTCCATGCTTTGGTAGTCCATGGGGTGCAGACAGTATTACAAACAATGCATTTTAAATTTTGCACAAACTATTTCTGTAACCACACTCCAACTTCATGGGAGAGGAACAAAATTATTTCTACTTTTGACTATTGAGACAAAATTCATATAGTAGACTGTCGTAAAATGGAACAAAGTGAATGACAATAAAATTGTTGAAGCATAAATATGCAATAATTATATAATAGCTAACATATTGAAAAGTCTACTGTATGAAATTGCATAATTTTAATATATCCAGTAAAAGTATTCGAAAAATTGACATGAGCTCTATGTTTATATCAAAATTCTGAAGTTTTTGTTTTGTTTAGTTTTTGGTTTATTGTGTGTTCTTCGTCGCTAAAAGAAATTATTTTTGCTTTTTCTTAAATGACATTCAATTTAATCTACATATAAAAACTCGATATTTTTATTTATTTTTTTAAATTCATTATAATCAAACTACGCTTAATAGAAATAATGATAAAAAAATTGTTGATATTTTCAAAACTTATATATTGTTATATAGTAGTATATAATATACCATAATATTATTATATACTACCTTTCTTTATTTATATATACTTTTTTTAAAAAAAATTTGACTATAACAGCTTATACAATATTAGAATTATTTATTACTTCCATTATTGACTTCCCATCAGAACTATATCCAAACGGTACGTTCAAAATATTAAATTTATTGAATATTAGTCGGCTCTGGTGACTAGCTTCTCGTTTCCGATGATTTCGTATTTAGTATCGATCTTTGATTACACTGATTTTTTTTTTTTTTCGTATTATTCAACTCCAAAAAAAAAAATAGCTTGTCTCATATTTTCCGCCGATGAAATATATAAACAATTTGAATGTGCAAGCTATAATTAAATGACAATTAACAAACACGGCCTGATTTTGCGTTCGCATAAGCGTCTTATATATAGAGAGAGATTTCTTCTTTAACTTCGAACAGTAGAAGAAAATCACGCGTTTTAGTATTTGTGCAACAATGAAAATTTTGAATTTCAAAGCAACAATGTAATTTACAGTTGAAAATTTAAAAAATAATAATATTTTTAAGCTGTCCGAATGGAAAACTAGTTTCACGAATCAACAAACCAAACGATAATCAGAAGTAATCAAGAAATTGATCTGGTGAAAGAGGTCAGTGCCAAAAAAAAAAAAAAGTATGCGCGTATTTCTCTTTTAATCCCGGGACAAAAACAAATAAACATGGTGCATTCGATGTATAAATAAAACATCAGCGCATTCGATCCCCTCCGTCGTCGAGGTGATTTTCTTTGGTGTCAAACGATAATGACGTGTGTTCTCTTCCAAGGATTGTCGAAAAGTACCTGGAAATTTGATCACTATCTCATAAGACATCTATCGCTTGGATGACGAATGACTCGGCTGCAGTTTTTAATTTGCGTTGCATTCCGACAGCGAAGTGCGTGGGAATACTTGTCTTTATTATTACGGCCTTTTTGATTACAAAATATAGGATTCCGTTACTCTTCTTTCTAGTTTTTTTTTTCCCTTAATCTTTTTTTTTTATGAAATTGTGAACTTTGGAGAATGCTTATACTGTTGTGATAAATGATGTGACATGATTAAGAAAGTCTGTTTTTTTTTTTTTCTTTTCTACCTCTCTTTCTTTCTTCTTGGCAATTATGGTATGGAATAGATGAGAGATGTAAAAAAATAATAATAATATTCTTGATGCAATTTTTGCTTAGAAAAATTAATAAAAAAGTATCATTATTTGAACTGGCAATTTGATAATAATTTAGTGATGAAAGAAAAATTACTTACTGAAGTAATTTCAAAGAAGTTAAATCTGAATAGCATATCATGTTTCTCTTGATACTCAATTAAATGAGAGCTCAAGTTTTATTTATGTACTTTCTATTTTTATCTCGTATTCTTTTTTTCTTTTATTAGAAAAATTTGATCTCTCCTGTAAATTAATTTTTAAGTCATTTTCAAGAATCTGTCAACAATATGTTGACTAGAATGCTTGCAATATTGAATTACATGAAAAAGAGATATTTTATATAAACATCTCGCTTTTATTTTAAAACTTACTGATTCGCTGTTATTGGAAAGTATTGATTACTAATTGAACATACAATACTACGTTCAAATGTTACCTTGAAGAAAATTTTAGGCATCATTATAAAAGAGACGTTTTCTGAGTCTTTATTTCTATGTAACATTATCAAGAATCAAGGAGTCATTTTGACCCTTTTGAGAAAGCTTATCGTTAATTTTCTTCAAGAAAATTATCGCCGTATTTTATGTGAATATTTTAATTAATTTTTTCTTGCATTTATAAGATATATAATATTATCTTTTTCTTTTTTTAGTTTCGGAGGAATGTACATAGTATACCTAATTTTACCTAAGGAGTCATTTTGACCATTCGAATAAATATTGTTGTGAATACATACATTTATATTTAAATATGTAACGGCTTGATAGGGACGTACATAGATATAGGTATAAATATAGAAATAAGTATGTGTTAGTAAAATGTGTGTGCATAAGAAGCAAAAAGATGCAGCCGAAGGACAGTCAGATAGAAGCTATTATAGGTTGTTAGTAAGAAGACGTGCGAGAGTCAGTGTTTAGGTAGAAGATGATGGTAGAAAAATAAATGATATTGAAGACCTAGATTAGAAAATAAACATTTTCTTTGTAGTAAATAAACGCAGAACTACCTTTTCATCACATCACACCTCAGCAAATATATTGAAAATATAAAAGTTTTTTCTACTTCATAATACATAGATCAATTTATATTTTTTCTAATTAAATACTGTCGTTTTTACTCCTTTGGTAGAAATAGGCATATACCAACTCATGGCAAACTTAGTGTTAAGTACAATCAGCTTAAACGGTGGACAAATTATGAAAAAAAAGAAAATTTTATTGACTAGTTTTCTCTTTTTTCCTTTATTTTCGAAAAATACTTTAACTGATTTTACAGACCAGCAACTATTGTCCACCAAACAATTGTAGCTTCGTCTATCCCGTACATTTTCGGAAAAAAAATGACGATATACGCATGAAAATTTTAGAAAATATGGCTTTTTTAGAGAGGTAAGTGTCTGGGATCTCATAGTTAAAAGTTTTTGACACACATCGTGACAATGACTCACTATGCTCGTGAATTTTTTAGGCTTCCCTTAAACGATTTATTGTTATTGTGTTTCATAAGTCTACTGGCACATGCAAATTTCGTCACAATTTCTAAGAAGTGAGCAATATATCCAGAATGTGATGGAATTTCTTTGTACAATTTTTTGAAAAGTGGAAATTTTTGAAACAACTGATTTTGTCTTTTTCGAAAGTGAAGTATTTGGTTTTGACTGAACACATTTTTCGAAACTTATTGCCAATTTAGACTTCCACTACAGGAAATTGAATATCCAGGTCGTTATAAACAGAATATGATATTTAAAATAATTTTATTTTTATTCTCATTTTATTTAATTAGCTTCTTTAAGTATGAACGTAAAAATTTGACCGAAACTGTCTGCAGAATCTAAAGCAAGTACATGAGGCTGGAAGTTTTTATTGCTCTATTTTTATTCAGTTAGTCAATTAAAGAAAGAGAATGAGTAATGCTATTGAGGTTCGGAAATTTTCTAAAATTCAAGCATGGCACATAAAAAAGCAAACAACAAATATGTTTTGTTTTTGTTTTTTGCAAAATTTACACCAGATTTTATAATTAATGATAATGAAACATAAATTATGATTATGAATGATAATCTCTACTAATTATAATGATGAATATGTTGGTGTTGTTGGTAAATGTATGTTGATGTTCTGACCATTCGAATTAGAACTACGAAAAATTGCAGATATATATACTTTAAAGGATGAGAATACCCACAGCGGAACGATTTTTTTTATTTGTTCTGCGGAACGGTTTTTTTAAAAAAAAATTTAATAGAATTTTAGTTATTTAAGAATTTAAATGATATTTTACCGTTTTTCTGCAATAATTTCCGAAAATATTATCGCACGCAAATAATTTTTACATCCTCTTAAAATGCAACAAATTATCTTTTCATTGATGCAATTTTTTCTGCATAATTTTTTCCATTTTAATCAATTTTTAAAAAAGGCTTTAAGAGTATTTTAAAACAATCCTCCATAAAAACCTTGCAAAGCAACTGATTTCGTTCATTTTTAATAGTTACACAACGTTATCAATAGTTATCTGCCCCACCCCCATTTTCAAGCGATACAAAATAAAGTTTGATAAAAGCCCCAGCCTTAACAGCTGGCTCATTTCGCCAATTAATATAGTCACTTTCAAATGTAGCTAACTAGCTGGAATTGTCCCTTTTTTCTCTGCGGTTTAACAATCGATGTAGCTTTTCAAATAAATTGTTATAGATGATTTAAACTATTTGTTTTAAAGTATTATAGTTCTGTATTTATGAATCTCAATGTTTTTATGCAAACATTCAATAAAATCACATGAAATCTTACAATTCATTAAAATTTTTCTTTCTGTAGATTATGGGAAACAGAAGTGATGGAACTGGTGAACAATTCAGTCACCTAAAACGGCTTGTTTATTTTTAAAATTAACTAGAAGGTGTATATATAACAATAATTTTTCTTTGTGTTATCATCCCTGTTCTCAACAAACTTGCAAATATGAATTATCATTTTTATCTTTACGCTGTACAATTATTCTGTTTATTCTAGAACATAACTACAGCAATTTAGCGAAAGTTAAGCTATTATTGATATTTTCTTTTATCAACCCATACATTACATCATAATCTGAATTCCATTTCTGCTACAACGATAAAAGCAATCGAAACGATTATTATTTTTAAATGCATGAAAAGACAACAATGGTGTTGAAATCGACTCCGCAGGAGGTAACATTTCTTATCCCGGAACCAATCGACGCGATGTCCTTTCTTCGATTTCCGAGTTGTTCTTTCATTTGTATTTTTTCCCCCCTTCTATTTGTTCTTTTAACTGCAACTTCGTCTTGAGATAGTGGACAAGTATATCGCTTCCGAACCCTTTGAAGCTTTTGTTGCATCGCGCATCTGATTAAACAATCATCTTTCGACGGCTGACGGCTATTGAAAAGTGTGTCTTATCGCTTTCTATTTTATATTAAACAATCTACTTTATATCGCTGTTTTTATTATTTATTACCTAGGAGGATAGAGACCATTCCAAATGCTCTGGGGGCAATTAACCTTATTTGAAAAGTGGATACATTTTTATTGTAACTGTATGCGCATTTTGCATCATGTGTGTAGTTTAGTTTAGTTATATTAACGTCCCATTTTAAAGCAACACTAGGGCTATTTTGAGAGGGACCTCGTAATTTTGACGAGGACGACAACAGAATTGGCACCCACTCCCTCCCCAAATCTGATAGTTATCTTTTTAACAGAACTAAGAAAACAAGAGACTTGGTTCCATTTGGTTATTTCATTTAAACATTGAATAGAACAGTCATAAAGCTTTTAAAATAACACCGTTATAATGCCAATCATGATCTTTAACGTTTAAAATGCCTTATTGATTGAGTTATTGATTACTATAAAGTTATGCATAGGAAATTTTATTGAAATTGATCACAGTTAATAGTCACAGCTTGCCAGTAGATCGCCAAAGGCGGCTAGCAATGAAATAAGCTGCAGCTTGGTTTAATTATATTAGCGTCCCGTTTTTAGAGCAACACTAGGGCTATTTTGGGATGGACCTCATAATTCCGAACCGTGATCAGATGATGAGGACGACCCGTGATCTGGCATCCCCTTCCCCCCATTTCCAAATTTCCACAAGCATCAGCGGGAGGGCGATTGGCCGCGTCAGATTGAACGTGTACCAGACATGCTTACACAACGTTTCTTCAATGGAATCAGGTCTCGAATTTGAAACCTTGCGATTCCAAAGCCCAGAATTTACCATCAGACCACTGGAGCCCTTGTTTGTTGACCGTAAAGTAAATACTGAAACGGAGAGGTTAATTTCAAACATATTTTCTGAACATAAAATTCATCTGAATATTAGATGAGAACTACATTATATGTTTCATGATTTAAACACTGAAATTGTTTAATAACTTAAAAGACTGATATTTATAAGCTTTTTAATGAAAGAATTTTTCAAATTAATTAAAAAATACCATAAATGTAAGAATTGCAGTTTCAAAATTATTTAATCAATATTGCAATTTTACATTTTTTTTTTTTTCCTTTTGGAAAATTATTAAGCTTTTCCTCTTAATATAGACATTTCGAAATTCTGCATATTTTTTTAATGTGTTTATATTTTACATGTTTTTTTTTTTTGAAACAATCATTAATATTTCCGCCATATGAAAAGAATTAAATTCATACTCTAGAATTCATTACCGTTTTTTAATTATTTTTCACTGAGTTATTTCATTGTTTTAGCTGCAAATACGGATGCATTTAATTTGAATAAAAGAAATTCTGCCAGGGACAATAACCTGATACATTTTCATATTATTGCTCTAGAAATATGCTACCTTTGGCAAGTAAGAGCTTTCCGCCATTTTCAAAACTTAAAAACACTTTATTTATTTATTTATTACAATTACTTTCAATACACCAATCACAGTAGAAAACTACTTTCACGTAACTGCCTTCGCAAAAACAAAACAAAACATGGGCTTAAATAAGTGAAACGATATCAATAAAAGCCTTGTTTTGTCCTCATTCTTTTCGGTATTGTCTTTCAAAAAAAATGTGAAATGCTTATCATAAGAGTAGGAAAATGATTCTTGGATTCATCATTTTTTCCCCTCGAAAAGATGCTCCGAACTTCAAACAGAAACCGAAATATAAATATAAGGCGGCGTGCTGCTTTGTTTAACGTTCGAACTAAAGTTCGCATTGTTTTATTTATTATTTTAAAATTTCGAATTTTGATTTCATAAAATAGACAATTTGCGCTTTCCTGTACACCGTGAGAGGTCTCTATCAATAAAAAAAAAGGACTGAAAAAGATCAAGAATTTAATGACTATTTTCTCTATTTTTTGAGTTCTAGTTAGTGAATGTCTATTATCTCCGCAACTTTCCGAAAGCTGGAATTTTATCTGGCCTTTAGCTCACCGAAACATTCCCCTATCACTAGTTTTTTTTTCCGCGATATTTTCTGCAAACGACTTAGAAAAGATCATTTCACAAGATAAAAAATCAATAAACAAACACTTTTTATCCTCTTTTTTTGTTTATGTGTGTCCTTAAAAACTAGTGGAAACAAGCTGCAAAGCGAATAATTGCTTCCATCATATCCGTCCGCTCGGTGTGGAAAGACGAGAGATTTATTTTTACTTAGAAGTTGTTTTCTCTTCACCTTTTTCGATATAGTTCTTATTTTTTTTCTTTTGATATAATTGTATGAGAACATTTTTCTTCGAGCTTGCTAGGAAAATGTTTCGTAAAAAGTTATGAAAGCTGTACCAAATGTTTCACACATAAAAATCGTTAGAAAGAATTGAAATATTCTGATTTTTCTTTCTTTTATTACTTTAGCCGAAGTTTTCAACAATAAAAAGTGTAATGTCACTCGGCTAGTTATAAGCCTGCCAGTAGGCAGCGCATGCGTAGAAAGACTGAAAAATGCTCTTCGGTCAATGGCAAGTAATTGTCCCGACGGGACAACAATATGCCGCTGCATTGTATTTTTTTCTTACTGCGCATGCGTTTGTAGAATTTGGCAGGGGGGGGGGGCTTGAAAAAATGTATCACTTTATCTTAGATTAATTTCAATATTTTTTGGGGTCTTCGTTTTTTCTGATGCAAGGGGCTTTTTTCTTTTCTTTTTTTTCACATTTTATTTGGCATATTTTTTTCTATAAATTTATAGAAAAAAATATGCTACATAAATATGCCAATTTTTTCCCTAATTTTTTTCTAATTTTTTCAAATGTAGGTACGTTGGCCTTTTTTTTTTTTTAATTTAAACTACGTTTCTTTGTGTAAATATTTATCATTTTAATACGATACGCAATGAAAAAGAAAAATTCAGGCACTTCAAAACGGCAGTTCATAGCCAATAATGGAATACCTGAATCTATCTTATGAAATGGTGGCAAACATAAATCAGTCCCTTTTTACGCATGCGCTGAATATTGGCCGTCTTATAACTGGACGAGTGTAAACCCGACATAATGTGAATTACAACATTTCGAATGGATAGATTTATATCGATTAACATAAACTCAATTTCATCGATTTTTTGCATATATGATATGTAGGAAGTTCAGCGTTACAAATAATATTTCTTATAAGAATATCAGTATAAATTACGAAGTCTGTCGTATTAATTTCTATCTATTGCTATGAATGAATTAAAATAACAATTGAAGTGAAATAAAAGTTAAATTTTTTTATTTAATTATATGTTATTCTATATTCTATAATATATGTTAATTAATATAATTAATATGTAATATAATATATAAAATAATATATAATATAATTATATTTTATTATATTATATATTAAATATATATAATATAAAAAATCTCTTTTTATTTAAGAATGAAATACGAAAAGAAAAATACAAAACCATAGTTTTCTGAGGGGATCTATGAGAATACACGATAAAGGGATAGGGGGAGTTATCTCGAATACTATAACATGCTGGCTGATAAATAACTCCACTCATATCAAAAGCGAAGTGAGTGAGAATGAATTTTTTAAAACTCGTGCACCAACGCCCATGTCCCCCCCCTTTTTTTTTTCAATCCACTTTGAGTAATTTGTTTCACAGAATGACAAGGTTGTTTTGAAAGTTGTGCATCAGACAGAACATCCATCAAACCAACGGCGTAATATACGAATAGCCCCACTACTAAGTTGTTTAGTCCGCATAAATAAGTAAAAAAATATGTGTAGAAATAAGAGAAGCAATGTCAGCCATAACAGCGTTGGTGTGTATAAAAAGACCAGGGATGATGACGTCATGAATTATTCTTCCCTTTTTGTGTCCGAAGTTTATCGGACCTTATCGGAAAAAGAGTTCTGACGTCATAATTCGGTAAGGCGCCGGCTGACTGCTGTGTATTTGTGAAATGGACACTGCCCGATTTAGACACAAGGAGGGACAAGAGAGGGACAGGAACTATCATTTACTCGGAGGATGCTCTTTGCATCCATCGTCTGCCACAGCAGAAAAATTCTCGAATACTTTGTTTGATAACCCCAGCGACCTTCCAGACTACCGGACTAATATGACCTACATATTAGGCAACCATTTCCATAACAGATGAACACTAGTAATAAACACAGTTTCGTTGGCAAGGAGAAATAAGCATTCTGATGTGGTGATTAATTTTTAATGATTACTGGAGTTAACCATTTTCGGTCATGATAAATTCCGGAGAATAGCTAATATTTATAATGAAATATTATTAATCATTATTTATTTTATATTGTAGGTAGTTAAAAAATTCTTTTAAATAAAGGAACATTCTTAAATTAATTTCTTATATATTCTTTCATATTTCCCGAAGATTTTCCATAAATAATAAGGAAATACCTATGTGCATTACATGTATTACTTTTCTTCAGCCTACCACATTCTGATTCTTCTTTTAATCACCACATCTATTAATCACCACATTTTGATGTGGTGATTAATTTTTAATGATTACTGGAGTTAACTATTCTCGGTCATGATAAATTCCGGAGAATAGCTAATATTTATAATGAAATATTTATTTTATATTGTAGGTATTATTTATTTTATATTGTATTTATATTATATATTATTATTTATATTATATTTATATTATTATTATTATTATTATTATTTATATGTATTTATATTATATATTATTTATTTTATATTGTATTTTATATTGTATTGTAGGTATTATTTATTTTATATTGAATCATTATTTATTTTATATTGTAGGTAGTTAAAAAAAATTCTTTTAAATAAAGGAACATTCTTAAATTAATTTCTTGTATATTCTTTCATATTTTCCGAAGAGTTTCCATAAATAATAAGGAAATACCTACGTGCATTACATGTATTACTTTTCTTCAGCCTACCACATTCTGATTCTTCTATTAATCACCACAT
>JAPMOR010005261.1:282836-330059 GCA_026543865.1 Argiope aurantia
CCACATTTTGATGTGGTGATTAATTTTTAATGATTACTGGAGTTAACCATTTTCGGTCATGATAAATTTCGGAGAATAGCTAATATTTATAATGAAGTATTTTTCATCATTATTTACATTATATTGTAACTAGTTAAAATATTCTTTAAAATAAGAGAACATTCTTGAATTAATTTCTTATATATTTTTGAATATTTTCTGAAGCAAGATTTTTCGTGGTAACTCACGCCTTATAATGCACATAAATAAAAAGCAAATACGTGTGTACAGTACATGTAATACTTTTTTTAGTGTTATAAATAACACTTCCTTCAAGTTTAATAATCAGTATTTTGAAATTATTGTATGTTGACATCGCAACTTTTTAATTTCTACGAAGATACCGCTGAATTAAATTATGTTTTTATTTAGTTATGTTTCTTTAATATCATAATTCAAATGAAATTTTTCGAATTTATATTCAAAAAAAAATTTAGAAGAATGAATTTAGTTTCTTCAGATTCACTAAATTGCTGCTATTGTAAAATATATATCGGTATATGATTATACTGATCGATATATATAAAATACATTTTCCTTGAATAGTAATTTTTTTTCTTTAATCTGTTTATATTGATACAAATTAGTGAAGAAAATACTGCTGAAATAAATACTGCTGAAATTGTATTTGCAAAATATAATAATTGGTGAAGAAAATAATGCTGAAATAAATACTGCTGAAATTGTATTTGCAAAATATAATTTGTTATATAAAAAACTTGTTAATTTATACAAATAAAACATAAATATAAAAAAATTAATCTGAGCAAATTGTTTATATTTTAATCTATACATATGAAAATATATCGTATATTATCTATGCTTCGGAAAATGCATCAGTATGTGCTTATACTGATATATATGTTTATACCGATATATATCAGTATATGCTTATATGATCGATATATATAAAATATATTTTTTGAATCGTAAATTTTATTGTTTAATCTAAGTTTATATTGATGCGAATTGGTTATTAGTGTGAACGAAATACTTTTTAGTAGAAATATTCATATTGCTAATTTTTTTTTTTTTTTTTTTTTTTTTTGCAAAATATAATTTGGAAATTAAAAGGTTGTTAATTATACTAATTATTTATCTTTATGTAAATTATGAAAAAATTAATTTTTTCAAATTGTTTATATTTTAAATTATACATATGAAAATATATGGTATGCCGTCTATAACTCGGAAAATATATCGGTATAAGCTTGAGTTTCTTTTACTAACAGGTGCTTTATTTCATTTTTCTCACTTTCGCATTCACAAATTAAAATGATGCCTCCATCCATCCCATAAATTACGTCACATCAAACAGATAAATATTGAAACATCCTCGAGAATATATATAGGATCATATATTATTGTATTTATCTAAAAGGGAGATAGCTGGAGATGAAGGAAAAGCGAAATCCACGGAAGGGGCGCAGTTGTCTGAATGGGGCAGCCTTTCGGCGCCACTGGAAGAAAGAAACTTCGCTTTGTTTTGTTTATATTTTAATCTCGTCTTCTCCCACGCTTATTTTTTTATTTATAGCTTTTTGTTGTGACGTCTTTTTCTATTGTTGTAGCTGGTTTAACATTTTCTCTTTCCCGTCATTTTTTTTTTCTTCTACTACTCTTTATTATTCTTTTCATTGCTGAGATTCTGAATCAAAATCCTCACAGTCTCCCGGCGGCTCGTGAGTAAGATGAGGATGAGGAGTATTTAAAGTGACTTTTCAACTGTGGTCTCGGATGAGATATGGCTTGAATTTCATGAATGAAACTCGGAACGTTTACGTTGTCGTAACTATCCCCCCCCCTTCTTCTTTTCCTTTCAGCTGGCTGCATAATTGTTCTTTATTCTCTTGGAGTTTTTAAATATTCATTCAGTACTTCCTTCCAATTGTTCGTCGGCGCGTGCTTGTTGAAAAGAACATGGTGCTTAGGTTGACTTGATTTTGTATTTCAGCCGATACTAGCACGGGAATGCTCAATTTTGAACTTAGTAAAAGTGCTCTTAAAATGTAACTATATTTCAGAAGAAAATCTGAAAATCTAAAAATTTTGTTTATTAATATTGAAAGTTTAATTAATTTTAATATTAAATCTAATGTTAAAATCATAGCATTTCTTGTAACTTAGAATTTACATTTCACAATAGCACACGTATATCGTACAATATGTTACGACATTAAACAATATTCGCAATATTGTATAATATTGTTGAATATTTAATGATATAATATAACATCGCACAATAATGTACAATATTGCGCAACATTCTATACTACTTGGGTTGTTAATTATTCAAAATGACATTTGACGTCTTTTTATGAGTTTTTATACGAATTTTGTAGTGTTATTTGGCCAATGTATGACAAAAAAAGAAAAATATTTTTAATTGGCACTCCATCTGTTCAGAGATACATTAATATTATTCCATAGCGAATGGATTCTTTCCTAAAGATATTTCAAATCCCAATTGGAAAAATCCGTTATGTTTTATAATTTTATAATTGTATTTGATAATAAAATATAAAAAAATTAATTTGTCGCAGAACTAAAGCATTTAAAAGATAAAAGGCTCGTAGAATCTATAAGAATGTTCTGTTTAATATGAGCAAATAAATAAATCTTGTGGAATTAGGGCTATTCTATCAAGCATTTATAATTCGGACTACATGATAATAATCAATTGCAATCCATCCTCTAACGCACTTAGAAAATAAAATGTATGAAGAATCCATTAGAATGTGCTATTTAATGTGAGAAAAAGAAATAAAATATAAGTAAATGACGTAAAATTATGATCATTGTATCAAACCTTTGTAATTCAGAATACATGATAACAATCAATTGTAATCCATCCTCTAACGCACTTAGAAAATAAAATGCTTTTAGAATTTATAAGAATGTAGTGTTTAAAATGCGTAAAAGAAATAAAATATAAATAAATGTTGTGAAATTATGATTATTCCATCAAGACTTTGTCATTCGGAGTGCATGATGACAATCAGTAGCAATCAATCTTCTTTAATAAATACAGAAATAGAATTAAGAGAGTGATAAGGAACAAAAAAGATTATGGAAAGGCACCAGGCGATTCAAATGTCCTAAATATAAATTATCTCAATAATCATAAAAAATAATTCTGTTTGTGATATTTTTCTTGCATGATGACAATTAATTGCAATCCATCATCTTTAATAAATACAAAAATAGATTTTAAAAAAGAGATAAGGAACAAAAAAAATTAAAGAAAGTCACCAGACAATTCAAATGTCCTTAATATGTACATTTTAATAATCTTATAAAATAATTCTGATTGTGATACTTTTCTTTAAAATTCTGTGAAAAGTGCTACCATATGCAATTCATAACATCCTAACAATAGAATGTGTAAAATTTAGATAAATGCAAGATATTTAAAACAGACATGACTTACAAAGTCTACGGCCTTTATTTAGACCTTTGTCTTGGAAAAATGTTCCCTTTTGTAAGTTCAAAGCATTTCATATTTAAAAACAGTTTTCCTTGATATTTTAAGAACTATACG
Organism: Argiope aurantia; assembly: GCA_026543865.1. Classification (NCBI taxonomy): domain Eukaryota; kingdom Metazoa; phylum Arthropoda; class Arachnida; order Araneae; family Araneidae; genus Argiope; species Argiope aurantia. The sequence goes on from JAPMOR010005261.1 coordinate 286,417, forward strand.
ACATACTTTTATCCTACTTCCTTCATCCCAAATACAAATCAAAATGTATGTTAACAATCGGTTCCAATAATAAATTACTGCAATCAATCGGTTAAGATATGAATGGAGAAATTTTTCTCTTATAGTTAACCCCGACTGCCCTCTCCTTCTCATGCATACAATGATAGTGTAAAAAGATCTTTTACCCAATCCATCACAACGCAAAAGCTTCCGTTTTCGTCGTCTCTGCCTAAAAACTCATCCGTCTTCTCCTCTTGTTTTCATATTTTTTTTTCGGACCTCTCATTGTTACGTGTCTTTCGGAGGTTATTAACAGCGGTGGAGACGATTGTGAGTGATATTGGCGCCAGGCACGATTGGGGCTCACAATGCGTCGATCATGTGCCTGAATTATGCTGCTAACGATATCGTTATTAATAAAACGGTACCGGAGTTATTTATGTGAGTTTGGTGACTAAAGGACGGGTGTGGTCCACCCTGAGAATCCAGAAGATGAGCACTCGGATCGTCTGAGAAATAAATAAGTGAAACCCTACTTATTGAACCTTTTATGAAAATGAGTAATATTTTTATATTATGATGTTCTAAATACTAAGAATCTTCAAAATGCTTGTTTTAAATGCATGTCATAACTGCAAAATATTGAAAAAGCGTTTCTCTCCAATTGGAGTCTTTGCACATTCGAAAATTCCTACCTGTTACGAATGATGTGCATTTAATTACAAGAGGTGTGAGATTTTACAATTGATTAGCTATTGATTTCCTGTAGTTGTATGGACTGAATTCGGCTTTAAGAAGAGAATATAAAGATTAATTAAATATGGAATTTAAAAGTAGTTAAATCTTCTTTTTTTTTTAAATCTGAAATGTCAAATTATGAGGACAAATAAAGCTCGGATATATTTGTATTTCAAATTTACATTTTTCAGCTGTATTACAGACATAAATATAAAATAATAAAATGCTATAATTTTTATAGCAAATGGAAATTTCAAAGATAAAGAAGCATTTTCGTAAATTTTAACACAATGATAATGTAAATTATATGATTTCATTTTATTTATTTAGCATTGGCAAAACGTCATTTGTCTAATCAGAATTAGATTAATTATTGCAACAGTTAAATCTTTTAGTGTATATTTCGTCTATAGTTCCCTGTAGTTGCATATATTGAATTGTTTTAAGAATAGAATATAAAGATTAATTGAATATGGAATTTAAAAGTAGTTAAATCCTTTTTGTTTCCCTGAAATGTCAGATTATGTGGACAAATTAAGCTCGAATATATTTGTATTTCAAATTTATATTTTTCAGCTGTATTATAGAAAATAATGTAAATTAAATATAAGGAAATAAAATATATAGTTAATTATCATAATTTTGTATTGTATATTGAAATTTCAAAAATAAAGAATCATTTCCATAGATTTTAATGCAATGATTATGTAATTATATGATTTCATTTTGGATTGGCAAAACACTATAAATGCCTAATCAAAATTAGATAATTATTGCAATAGTTAATTCGGTACTTTTCCAATTCTGAGGGCCGTTAGCGACAATAAAATTATTTTCCCCAAATCGTCAAAAAAAAAAAAAAAAAACAGTAAGAAAAATCGCCAACAATTTGACGACTTTTTTACGGCCCTCAGAAACGGAAAACTACCATTATATTCTAATTAAATCATTTTCGCCAAATCGCCACCAAAAAAAAATCGTTAACAATTTGGCGATTTTTACGGCACTCTGAAAAGTACCTATCTTACATCAGACAGTGTTATTATAATAAACAAAAATAAATTATTAAATATAATAATTTATTCATATGCATAAATTTCTCTAAAAATAAATTTATTTAAAATAAAAGTACAATTTCCCTGCCTCTCAAATTTAAACGGCAACCTGTTGATAGCATTCAAGCGTAGCGCTATTTCATTTTAAGAAAAAAATAATTTGTCGCATTTTTTTCTGTATTGGGTAATCATACAACTGTTATTAATGAGATTCAGTTTAATGCGGCATGAATGAAAGAGAGAAGCTGGCGCTCGTACTCGATCAAATGCTGGATGAAGACGTTGGGAAGCGAGCAGTAGGGGTAGGAAAAGCGTACTAACTAGAAGAGAGGCGCGTCGAGTAATTTATTCCCCTCTAATAACTCCATTCATTTTGGCAGCTGACATGCGGAGCTTAAAGGCTGTTAGAGCGAGACAGGTGTAAGTGCTTAATGTTTACACTTGTGACGGATCAAGGCTAACCTCGTTAATAAGGGGAGGAAAGCTATTTGCTGAATGCTGCCAATATGCTGCTCTCGCTCGATTTTTTTTTTTTTTTTTTTTGTCACCCATGTGTTGGCTTGGTTTTCAATAATGAACACATGTGACTTCAGCACGATGAGGAACTTCCACTTTTGGCGTTTAATTGATTTAGAATCGTTGTTTTATACAGTATTTGGTTGAAAATGATGAAAAGTGTAAATATCGTAGGGTATGCAATCAAATGTAATGGTTTATAATACTTACAAATGAATTATTTGATGGATGGGTCTCTTTTTCCAAATTCCCTTCTTTCTGTTTTGGAGTATTCTTGTGTATATGCTTTTGATAAACCATATGTAATATTTGGTAATTAATGGAATCAATTCTCATAAATTTTGAATCAATCAATCATCGGAACTGCTCCTATAGTGTAACTTCTAACGGGGCGTTTTCTTACGTTTTGCTGTAATGCTGAATCCCCCCCCCCCTCGCAAGACGTACAATGTGTTCCAGAATTAAGTCTGAGTGGGGCTGCATATGTCGTATATCGTATGAGCTTGAACTGGCTCTATGAAAGTGGTTATGAGAAATCAATTCAGGAGAACCCATAGAATTGGCATTAGAGAATTAAAAAAAATTTTTAAAAAATTTAAAATATAAATCGATTTATGATCATATTATTTGAGGTATTAGTTATGAAAAATATTAAAAGATACACAGTATGAAGGGATAAACGATACACAGTGTACATTAGCTTTAAATATAAATTTAATGACCCATTTATTTAGGAGAATACAGTTAAAACAAAATGAGGAAAAACTGGCCTTTGCTTATTTTAGTTTGTATCAAAACTAAATGCATCAAAAACTATTGAAATTTTGAAAAACATAATATTAAATATATAAATTTATGATCTTATTATTTCCATCCATTATTCGGAATTTCATTCGGAATTTGAAATGTTTCTGAAAGACTATTCTAATTTTTGACGAAATGCAAACAATTTATTATTATTTACTTGGTTTTAATATAGAAATACTTTCTGATGTTTAATTTCGTCTTCTGGGTATGAAAATATATAAAAAAATGAATGTATTATATTTTATTTATTGATTTTTGCTGTTAAAAGATGGCTATTTTAAACATATTAATTTCTTTCCTATTTATTTAATTGATTATTTTAGTGCAAGTGAAATAACTATTTCAGAACAGCAGCAATCGTTATATTTAAAATCATCTTCCTAATATACTTTAATTCAACATTCGGTAAGATCAAACATTTTTATGTAATAATTTATTTTGCTATGTCTTGGTTATGCAGTCATACTTCCTCATAGCTTCCTGTCTGCAGACTTCTTTTCCTAATATCCCCAATAAATCTATTTCCTAAAAAGCAAATGCAATAACTTCCATAAATTTCATGGAAAAATGTCTTCTACACAGTCTTCCGTTATCTACCATCGAAGCTAATTAAACAGCAGCATCCCTCTTGATCTTGATCAAATGAGAAAAAAATACTTCTTTCGAACCAGTGCCGACAAACGACTTCAATAACATGTCAAGAATTTCATCAGGTTAATGAGAAAGAGAGTGGAAAGGATGGTTTGTGGTGGGGGGGGGGGGAGAAAATTGAAGACAAGTTGAAATGATAGACACCTGCGAGAAATAATTGAGCTTGCTTTAAATCTTCGGGCGGTACACTGCAACCAATTAAAAGCTGCGAAACTCGCTTATTAAAGTGCTTCTCTTTAAATAAAGGAGTCTTGGATATTATTGTGATGCAGTCTCTCAACAGGGTCGTTGAAAATCTGTGTTTAGATTTGCTGAAAATGATAAAAAAAAAATGGAATCTAAAAGTTTTCTCTTTTATCTGCACTTTAATATATAATTTTATTTAATCTAAGAAAAATCGCCTCTCATTATACATTTTTATTCATAAGTTATACTTGAACAAATTTTCCAAAATGTCTCAAATTGTGAATGTCAAAGTCTTTCTTTTCTACTAAATGTAATTTAAATGTTTGAAGAATAGCATGCATTTTTGAATTTGAAATATTTTATTTAATACTTATTTAATTTAATAATTTTATTTAATTAATTATAAAACAAAATGAGTTAATTATTCAATTTTTTTATTTTGGAAATAATTTACAAATTTATGCGGAATTAAATAAATCTACTAAATATGAAATAAATATGTATTCGTTATTAATTATATTTTTAAAACCTTTCCTATTATATATCTAGGAAAAAAATGGAGATAAATTGACTAAGATCTAACTGATGTTTTATCCTAAAAATGATCGACCTACATATTACATGATTTGAAAGTCAACTTTAAAAAATAAAGCATTTTTGATAGAAATTATCTAAGGTAACATTTTTGTTGTATTTCCTAAAATTAATTCTGAAACAAATAAAGAATTTAAATTTTTGAAAATCTGTTGAACTTATACTAATCTTCAAGAAAGCAATACCAGCTCTCTCATTAATACAAAATCCTAGCAATATTTTTGCATTTTTGTTTAGAATGCAGAACATTTAATAGCATCTTGTAAATATCGCATATAATCTTATGTTAATAGGATCCTATTTTTTTTTTTTTTTTTTTTTTGCTTTTTATTATTTATTTATTATTTTACTTGAGGAGTACATTTGTATAATTTAAAACATTTAAAATCCAGAAATTCGGTTTCATATTATAATCAAGAAAAATTCTCTCTTCGAGATTCGATGTATATTACAAAAAGATAGAAAGAAAGATAAATATTATAATGCAAAACTGATGATAAACTGAAGTCTTAATTTAGAGCCATATTTTTCTTTCTTTCTTTCTTTTTGACATTTCAACAGTAGTAGCTCTTGTAATATATCCCACGACAACATGTTTTGGTAAACCAACACGCGTCGGCTCTGTGAAAACATTCGATTGACAAACTGGAAGATTCGTCAAACAATCTCTCGACTGATAAGAAGCTGTGAATATTTCGTGCTGTCTCTCTCTCATTTTTCTTTCGCGCTGCGCAATTTAAATGTTTTAGATATCTAATGAGGCGAGAAACGAATCACAATGAGTTTTTAGGAAGGATGGTCCATTATTCACGCCTGCGATTTCTTTTTTTGTTGAAATCGGAAATCGGATTACATTTTTTTGAGCAAAGATTTATTGCTTTGAGTTGCAGAAAATATTTACCTTCTTGTTTTTGATACTTAAGAATGCTGTTAAAAGTATGTTGGGGGTTGGTTTCATGATTGTTTTGATTTTTTCTAGATCGTATATCAAGAAGCACTTTTTTTTAGTTATTTCTGGAAATGAAGAAAGAAATATGTATATACGATATACAAATATTTTGCTATGTTTCTTTTTTCAAAATGTAGCGAATTCTTCTTTCTTCCTCTTTTGAAATATGTTGCTATTTTCATAAATAGTAATAAAAATAGCACGGTATTTCTAATGTGTTTTTATTATTATTATTGTTATGTAGAATTTCAAGTTCTACTCAAAAATTGAATACTGATTTTTCACAATAAATAAAAATTATTATATTTGTAATTGAAATTATTTTTCTGTACTTGAATGAAAGTACTCATATGATGCATTTTAAAAGTTATCAGGGTACAAAGAATCAATTATATAATATATATAAAATAATATACATAATATAATACAAATATATAAAACCAAAGTGCAAAAGGTCAAATGTGAAAAATTTTATTCCGTCGTCTTCCTCTTTCATATCACGAAGATATATTGCTAAATCACCATTGCCTGAAAGCAAGAAGACATTGGCGACAACTTGGCATCCATTGGCAATATGAATGGATACTAATTTGTTAATTTTAAAAGAATAAAATTCTGATATACGACCTTTTACACTATGGGCGAATGTATTTCATTTATGCGCATTTTTAATTATGTGGGATGTGTGCACAAATCTCTAAGATGAATTTTTTTTTTCAGGTTTCTTCAAATTGCCTCCCTAGCGTACCTGTGTAGTATATTCTTCAAAATGGTAAGTTTTGTTACTTACTTCAAAAATAAGCATTATTTCTTGTGAAAAAAAAAATCTGGTATGAAAATGAGAAATTCTACTATTCCAGTGATCCCCAATATTATTTTTCCTCTTGACGTTTGACTTGTATAGATCATAACAAACTTACAATTAACGTGCGGAAAGAAGGATGAAAAATAAGCCATTGTCAAGAGACATTAAAGGGAGTTCTCGCTCTAGAACAGTTCGAGTGTCATAAAAGAATTGACGCTAAAAAGACAAAAGAAACCACGACACGGTCTTCATCACGATTACGCCATTGCCACTCGTTAAAAGGGAAATAAAAGGTGTCGGTTTAGTCTCGAAAGAACCATCTACCATCTAACAGGTTGTTAAGTCAGAAGTTATTATTATAAGAATCACTTTTTGAATGCCCGAGTGCTTCGTGGATGGTTATTAGAAGGATCTCCTGATAAGCTGGTAGGTGGTAGGCTAAAATAAATTATAAGCTTCTGCTACGGAAATACAATCATTTTAATGAGGATCCATTTAAGATTCCCAAGTAGTTTCAATTTACCTGATGTAGCTAACAAAGTGAAGATTTTTTTTTTTAATTTTTGGTGAAAGGTGGAATAGGTAATTGTTTTCGGTCAATGGTTTCTTTTTTCTGTCATTACTCGTTATCAAAGGTTCAAGTACGAGTTTGTCAAATGTAAAACTGTGCGATTCTTATTTCTTTGTTTAAAGTCTACCCAAACACAACTATTGTGAAAGTGAAAAAGCTGAGAATAAAATATGCGCATATAGAACTCGACCTTGATGTGTCAAGCGAATAAACTTTTACTGAGTTTCCTGCTCATTCTGCAGTATTCCAATCCACACAAATCGAGGAGTCTGATGCCAAATCTTTCCAGATGCGCAGTTTTACTTAATATTCGTTGTGAAATGAATGCTGGTTATGTTTCATTAACAATGTTGTTTCCTTAGCAAAAACTTACTGGTAGAAATAACGCTTAAAAATTAAAATTTATAAAAGGAATTAGTGCAAAAGAATATGCTGTTCTTTAAACTATTATTTGTCTACTAAGGAAACAGAAAAGATATAATGAGGAGAATGTTATTTTAAACCCTAATTTTTAACTAAAGGGTTTTTTTTTCTTCTAAATTTGGTTCGAATTTGAAAGGTAGGCAAATAGCGTTTAAGACTGATAAAATATATTTGACACAAATCAGCAGTCATTCGAGGTAATGCATATTAAATGTTATCTCTCGGACGTACATTAAAAGATGTACAAGACTGTAAGCTTACTTAAACTTCTTCCTACTGTAAGCTTATTTAAAATGATAACTTTTCTATAACATTAGTATTTTTTAAAAAAATATCTTTATAAATCTTTCAATGTAATCTGTACTTCTGTTACAAAAACACTTCAAAAATATTCAATTTTTTTTTTAATTTCGTGCAATTTGTATCAAATATTGTGAAAAGCAGTGCTATCTATATAATGAAATCTAGAATTATAAACAGACTTTATGTGGTATTTGCTTTTGTTATGTATATTTTTTTATAATTATTCATGTTTCCTCATAGAAACAATCGAAAAGAAAGATCAGACGACTTTCTGACGTTAAAGAGTTACAATTTCAGCAAACGCTCATAATGAAAAGAATTCTTGTTGGACTTCGCCTACAACTACAATAAAAATATGAAAGGAAAGTTTATCGATTTAAGATTTACTTGTTCACAACGTCTTCTTTTTTTTTCTTGCAGTTCTGCATGGATACATTTTTATGAGCTTTTCGTTTTACAGTGCAATCGAAAGCTTGTGAGAAAGAATCGAAAATTATTTGAACGTTTAAGTTCTAAAACGAATTGTTTTTGTGTAAAATATGAGAGGAGTTAAAGAAAAAATTTCCTGCCATGTACATTTTTGGAACAATGGTGAATCTTAAACCATGAAGCTTCAGAATACCTTTTATAGAGACTATCAAAATTCTTATCTTTTTATTCCTAAAATTAAAAAAGAATGCAGGAATTTTTAAAATGCTTCAATGATTTCTAAAATCTATTGTGGCATTCCATTATCTTTGTAAAAGTTTTACAACTTTGAAGTGCATTCTTTTTTGAAAAATGGGAATATGAGGTATTTTAAAAATTTTGTCGGCCATATACAAGTTTGCAGATTCTACTACGAACTGAAATTATGATGGAAAATTTATAAATTTGATGCTTAAATGCTTGTTATCTTTAATTTGTCTTTTATATATTTCCAAATATAATTTAAAAGTTCCAGTTTCCTTTAGTTTTTCACAATTGGAGAAATTTCAATTATCTGCGTAATTTATTGAAAATAATTAAGCTATCGATAAATTACAAGCTGAAAATGCATATCTCAGTTTATTATAAACTAGCCGCCTTTGGCGACCAGTTTGTTCGCCAGTATTACAGCTCGCTACAATTTTCAATTAAATATTTTAAGTAACTGGTTCTTCAAACAAAACATTTTTCATCTTCAAATTTTGATAGTCATACCAAACTTATACTGTTGTTTAGATCGTTTCGTTCAATTTACTATATATATTTTGCTAATTTGCTGTCGTTTCCGGTAAAATTTCAACTTTAATTTAAAGTGGAAATGAAGAAATTACAATTAATATAAAGATATTTCTTAATAAAAAGCAAGCGTTTTATTTTATTTATCATCTTTATTGTTATTTATTTATTATTATTATTATTGAATATGGGTATTGCAAACAGAATCGCTCGGTATATAAGTTTTATGTGAACTACAAAATATTTTTCATAATTTATGTAATATCTCAAACAATAATTTAACAAAAATTTCTCAGATTCAGCATAAAATTCAGTTTTTAGTTTTGCTTTCAAAAGGATTGAAATGAAATCAATAATAATATTTTGTTCCGGCCTATAAATATATTTCAAAAGTTATGAAGTCTAAATTTAATGCAGTAAGGTATCATATTCTGAGAAATATTCTGGACACACCAAATTTGAAATAAATGAATGAATGTTTCTATTTTCCACGATCAACTAAGACTTATTTATGAAGTTCTGAATGTTAAAAATTTAGAAAAACTCAACATTTTCATAATCTTAGGCCAATTAATCTTGAGAAACCTGCGCGCTGATTGGCGTATTTTCTTTGAAACGATCGATGGAAAATCTAAAATTATCCTTTTTTTTATTGAATAGTGATATTCAAATTTTCATAAATCAGTCAGTTTAGTTGATTAATTTAGTTGATTGGAAATTAACTCTTTTTATTTAAAATATTAGTGTTTCAACAACATTTTGTTATTCGTGATTTCCACAGCAGAAGCTTTATGTAAAATCAAAAATTCCTTATTTATTAGACCATTTATTGAATGAAGTTACAAAAAATATAATCATTTTCCATTTAGACCATTTTAGCAGATCTGTGTCTTACTAAAGGTTTACAAATTAGCTGTGTGGCCCTGATTTGAATGGATATCCTGTTCATATTAAACAAAACTTGCCTTAAAATATAACTGATTTATTGGATTAATAATATAGAGAGTGTAAAAGATCATAAAATAATTTTTCATGATTTTATTTTTTAGAAGAAAAAAAATATTTCATATATGTTTCCTTTTCCTACAGACACGTGCCGAAAATTATATTTTTGAGGATTTCATTTCCAAAAAGATTTCATTTATTTTTAGTTGGAGCTTTAATCAATGTGATGGCGACACTTTGTAAGAAGCTAATTTTTTTCCCATGAATGCGAAACGTGCTTAATTTTAATTTTTATTTTTTACGAAAAAAATTATTGAAAAACATAGTTAAAATATTTATTTAAAAATTCATTAAAAATAGAAATTTAATTTTAAGATTAAAACATTAGTATCATTTAAAAGATAAATTTTTGATCTTTAACTTCATGTAAAAATTTTTTTTGTGCGGTTATGTTTTCGGAAGTTATAGCAGAAACACGCCAAAATTTCGCTTAATTTTTAAATAAATAAAATTCTAATTAAAAATTCGAAAAAATAACCCCGAGGTGCACATTCCCGGCCTTCAAGGTATACACGTGCCAAATGTGGTAGCTGTAGGTTGAATGGTCTGGCCTGTAGAGCGCCAACACACACACACATTGAGCTTTATTATAAGTATATAGATATAGATAGATGTATATTACACATGTTTTTAAAGCTTTATAGCGTATTTGTTTGTGATAGTAAATTTTAAAAATTCCTTTAATAATATTTCTTGATAACGAAAAGTATAAACAGATTAAGTAATGTAATTCTTTTAAAATTACTTTTAGTTTTTGCAAGAAAATTATACAGATTTTATATCGAATTATCAACTATACTTCATATGAGGTTCACTAAGAAAATCTTTATTAAAATTTGAAGATTAAAGTAGACTCCTTTATGTTTGTGAACTTTTTCGTTGAAAATTCTTTAAATATTTTATTTCTTTGAATAAATTGCTTTCAAAATTTATTATTATCTGTGATATTTTCGAAGATATTTTTTCATCTAAACATCTGCAAAGCAATTTTATTTGTATTGTAGAAACGCTATCTTCTACAAACCAGCTTCCTGAGTAATGCTATGAAGTATTTGATTATATCGTCTGCTAAATTTATGAACTGCAATCACGTAAGAATTCAAGAACAAAGGATTTATCTTTTTTTTTCCCCCTTCGTTCTTTTGTAAAAAGAATTTCTTTTCGTATATGCCGATTCTGCTAACTAGCGCAGGCTACTGTCCCTCTGCAAACTATAAAATATGTTGGATGTTGGTTGGAAATCTACTCAGGCGAATGAAAAATAATAAATATCTATAAAACTTTATATATTGCGGCACAACTTGAGTGAAATCAAGGCCGCAGTATAATTTCTTTATTTATCAGGAAAGCTTTCTTTTTTTCAAGGTTTTATATTTTATACTTTACTTCCACCGAAATCAGATATTATAAGCCACTGAGGTAACCATTTTGAAAAGTGCACAATAACTGGGTGTCCGGTTTGATTTCGATCTTAATCTTGGAGGTGAAGAAAGAACTCGGAAGCATTACTGTGATTAAAGACTTCATTCTCACCGACATCCGCTAGATTTGGTTCAGATTATAACCATGGAATGATAATTTAAACTGATTCCAGCCCCCCCCCCCCACTTTCTTTTCTTTTTTCGAATCTTACAAGTAAATAAGATGCGCATCTTAATTTAATGTCGGTTATTCACGCTATAAAGTCAAAAGGTCTAACTTCGGTACCATTGAAGGCTGAGAGTTTTATTCGACTTAAATTGGAAGCTATATGATTGAAATTTGTCACTAATTCTAGAATTTATAACAATATGGAACGTACATTTTGTTTCAACATCTCATGTCCGGTTTTGAGTTCGTTATTAAAATGCTGAATTCTTTCTATATCAGTTTTTTTTCCTTCCAAAATTAAGATAATTTAGGGCTCTAATGGGTCAAATAAAGTATAAATAGTTATATTCTACTAAAATAAAAACACAAATTAACTATAGGTGCAACTTTGGAGGTGGGACATATGTGTCTCAGTGGTCTTTTTAAATGGGACATATGTATCCAATTGGGTAAAGTATAAAATACAATAGATACGAAAAAAATTGCTCTAACATATGATTGTAATCACAGAAAACCATTAGAATATGCATTTCGATAAATTTCCCACTTATTTATTCCTTGGGATGATTTAAAAATATCAGCAGGACATATATGTCCCAGTGGAGTCCAAAGGGTTAAAATGCATTTTGCAGATCAAGCGTTTCTTTAGATAGGAAACTAATGCAATACAAAGAATTTCTCCGTTGATCCTATTAGAATTCACAACTACTTTTAACTAGCAGAAAAATCTCATAATTTTCATTGTATATTGTTTATGCTTTCAAATACTTATTCTTTTTCACTGATGTATTTGATTATTATAACATCTGGAATTCTATGTTTTAGAATTTTGTAAAATATAATAATAAAATCAGTAAGTCATATTTTGTCGATTTTTTTTAGAACGCTTGAATTACATATACAATATCTAGGCGCCAAAAGGGAATAGTAATTGTCTGCATTTTCCTCTAATTCAGCAATTACTTGGACAAAAATTTTCGAAATAAAGGAAATTTTTTTTAATAATTTAATTTTTTAATTTTGTTTATAAATTTTATGATGAAACTGCAATGTTTAAATAAACTTTAATGAATCAGAATTAGGAGATAAGATCTTTAAACTGAGCTAGCTTATTCCGCGAGCTATAGCATTCCTTGAAGTGGATATAAAGTTACACCCAGCTAAGTGCTTGTAATTATTTGTTCTATCTTAATGGGACGCGAGTCTAGCTTTGAAGTTACGTCACCTTCGAGGTATTAATTACTTTTTCTTGCCTGAAATTACTTGCTCATTTGTCATGAAGTCTTCAGTCTGCACTTTTGTAGTCCTTGGTGTATACCTATGATTGTTGTTGATAATGTTCATTGAAAAAATTCCACTACATACTTTACTGTTATTAAGCGTAATAAAAATTGAAAAATTAGCGACTACAAAACAGGCACAGGAATTTTTTACTTTTTTTTTTCTTTCTTTCTTTTTTGAAAGTCGTTAAACAAAGAGAGAGGTGGAACATGAAATTTTCTTCTTTGGCAGCAGTCGAAAAAATACAAGCACGCATGGTTATTTTTGAAAAATAGTCGGGTTTTTTTAAATTTTATTAAACGTATGGTGATCAAAGCTTTGACATTTAATGACAATGATTGCTTTGCTGACTATCTGTATTGCAAATTGAATACCTGATCTTATCTGATAAAACATTTAATAAAAATTCTTTAGATGATGCTTTTAGAAACTAGTCGAAAAAATACAAGAACGCATGATTATTTCTCGAAAAATAGTCTGTTGGCTTTTAATTAAACGTGTGGTGATCTAAGCTTTGATATTTAATGACAATGATAATTGCGCTTACTATTTGTATTTAACACTGAATACCTGGTCTTATCTGATAAAATATTTAAATAAAAAAATATTTAGAAGATGCTTCTAGAAACTAACTCTCATAAGTTCTAAAAAACAGTGCATTGAAAAAATTGTATATAAAATTTTGTGCCAAACGAAATGAGTTTTCTTTTAATATCGAAAATATTAAATATAATCATTATTATTCATTTTCCAAGGCGTCATTTATTTTTTAAAAACTTGTTTTATAAAGACAGTTGTAGTACTAGAAAACAAGTAAAAAGCACGAGATATTATAACCCTTTTCTAAACTATTAGTCAAATTCAGTCGTATCTAATTCCTCTAAATGGTATGTGTTTAAATATTGGAAAATTGGTAATTATTTTATAATAATGGAGTGGCTACTAGTTAGGTGCATTCTTATTCACAAAAAAAAATATCATCAACAACAAAAAAATTTACAATTTAGAATTTAATTTTATGAAAGTGATAATTGAATTGCAACAAATGTTTTTTTTTCTGTTTTTTTTTTTTTTTTTTTTTTTGTTTTTTTTTTGTTTGTGGACAGGTGGACAGTCAGAGTAATGTCAAACGCGGCAGCTGAGACTAGAAGGGGTAATGAACGGGTTTGAAATACAAAAAAGAATTCTGAACTCTGGCCTTAATAACAGTTATCCTTTTATGTTTCAATGAACGCCTGTCTGTTTTTATTGTTACATAGATATGTATATTGGAAGACATGAATTATTACTTTCTCCTCATTACTTGGCACGTTTCCAAAAAAGTTACGCCCATTGTGATATTCGAACGCCGATTGAAGTTAAAAGGGCAAATAAAGATTTGAAAACGGCAAGAAAAGTTTTCGCGTGTGACAGCGTAATTTTCATTGAAAATGATAAATCTACAATACTCAATATATATCTATATTATTTCATTCTTGTGTGCGATCCCAAATATTCCCTTCCACACGCACAGTGCTCATGGTTATGTGCTTTGTTTTAGTTTGATATATAGGCTTACAAATCATTGGGAAACGAGCTGGATTTTGAGAAAGAAGAAAATTCTCGTAGAAGAAAATGTTTGAATGGGCTTGAGCCATACGCTCTGAGACTTAGTACAGTTAGATCATATCTTCATATTCAGGTCTTCAATGAGTTTTACGACCGCTTCTTCAAAAGTAAAATTCCAAACATACATAAAATATATATGACATGTGACTGACTATGTTTTTTCTCTCTCTATATATATATGCTTATTCGGAACAGAATAAAGGCAACGAGAATTTTATTGCCTTGACTTTAAAATAAACTGGATTTTAAAATTACAAAATATTTTGATATTTTAATAAAATAGTTTTCTTGAATATTTTAAAAGAAAAATAAAGCAGAGAAGATATAGGAAAAGTGTGCCTAGGTTTTCATCTTTTATTAAAAACCTTTAAAGAAAACATACTTTTATGAAATTTCCATTGAAAATTTTAAGTTTCAAAATTAATAATATTATTCCAAAGACTTCTTTGAGGATGAGTGAATCAGATTATTGTGAACAAATATTTTATAATGATTTTAAAAAAGGGAATTGCAACAAACCTTCGATTTCACAGAGTATTTGAAGATAAAAGGTACTCGGAAAAATTGGCAATCTATTCAATCATCCATTTAAAATATTTTTGTGATAAGTAGGTGCAAAATATTTAATTCACGCATTATATTATTAACAAAAAATCTCTGCATTACAAATATGAATAAAAAGCAAATTTGTTTATTGATTCAAAGTCTCTTAAATCGAGGATTTGCCAAATTCTGGTTTTGCTAACTGAATTGGCAGTTGTAATATAGACATCAATTTATATTAAAAAGTGTGAAAGACCTCGTCTCAACCCATTTACATTCAAATCTTATGAACATAAGAGTCATCAGCTTTCCTGATCTTGTCGATAAATCGCACTTTGTTCAAAAGATGTCGAGACATTCCTTTTAAGCGTACCCATTAAATTACCGCAAACCGTTTGATCCATATTCAGCCACATGCAGCGCATATAAATCGCACCGATAGATACCTCGACTAGACCTTTGAATGACGCCCCACCATCCTACGCCTTTTCCTCGAATCGGTTGGTTAACGTTACAGCCGGGGACAGATCTCGAAACCAACTTGTCAGATCATTCATTTCAAGCCTTATCGGCGGCATGATATGGCTCTGCATGTCAAGTATTCGGTACACCATCCCCCTGGTTTGACTCCCGACAATTCATCATGCCGCGTGCTTCGAATAAGCAACTGCTGGGACGGTCTGGATTGCCGATACTGCTGCCAGAACTGTGCAATCAAATTGCGACAAGCTGCAGCCGGGTAGGAGGGGGCAGCTGACTATTGAATCTTTCGAAGAACAATTTAATACTTTTCTGCGTGTGACATTGTTTCCCGCTCGTGAAACATGTTGTTATGACAAGATGTAACTTGTTGGTATGAGGGAATAGATGTTTTTGGAAGCGTGGGCTCTCGCCAGAACGTGACAGTTTTGTGAATCTTTAAAAGAAAAATTGATTGATTTTCCTCTTCTCCTTAAACATTTTGAATGAAGACATTTCTAAGAAAAAAGAAGTTTTGCTTTTTGAGATTTCAAACATAATTAAATGGACTGTTATTTTGCGAAAAGGAAAGAGAAAGAAAAAAAATTATTCTGTGGAAATAAAATCGTTAAATGAATAGTTAATGATTTGTGGCAATAGGATATTTTATAAGTGCGTCTTTGTGTGCTCTATTTTATAAAATATTTGAACAAATATTATAATTTTAATTATAGAGTTAATGAACCAATTAGATTTAAATGAAATTTTTCGCTTAAAACCTTAAATGCAAATGTGATTATTTAATCTCTTTAAAAACAAAAATCATTATATATATGTATATATGATTAAAACAATATTAAATGATCTCAACCAAACTTCTTCAAGACAAGTGAAAAAAATTTAGATAATATTTGAAGACAGAAGAGTTTGGTATGGCTATGTTGCGCTGTCGAATATATTGTAAAAATTTAAATTCTTTCAAATACAAACTGGCATGATCTTTATAAAATTTTAAATATATTTTAATTTTTAACTGAAATTCTTTCTTGAAAACTGTTTCGAGGTACAACAGTATCTAGAAAAAGTCGAGTGATTGTATCTGTGTCAAAAATATCGGCAGTTCTAAGTCAGTTAATAATAAAGATAACTCAAATCATTATGATACGTTCACCCATCTGAGATTCTGAAAATTACGTTATTCTCTAGAGTCAAAACTTCTCATTTTATCCAAGTTGTTCTCTTTTAACTTCATATTTTTAATTTGAAAAATATATCTCAATAAATTTCTATATGAATTAACCGAAAATATTCCATTTCAGGCATCGTGTCAGAGTTTTTCCGTCGATTTGGAGGGGGGAGCTCCGTCGATTCTGAAAAATTCCCACGACGTCCGCAGGACGTATAAGCTCTATAATCAGTGCAGTGGAAACCACATACAGATCATCGGTAAAACAGTCAACGCCAAGGGTAGTCCCGACAGCCCAAATGGTAAGTGTAGCAAACTGTACTCTGGGTAATCTCCCTTACCTTTTTAAATAGTGATTTCTTTTTATGGTTATAAGTTATTGCAACAAAAATATTGGCTACAAAATTGATATATTGATGACAGAATCTTCTACTGTGTATAAACACACTATGAGTTGATTTGAGCTCTGTTGATTTCAATTTGTAGCAAGCACCATATGAAGAAAGCATTGGATGTTTTCAAATGAAAATATGTTTTTATTTCTAATATCGATAAAAATGCGCAGTTGAAAAATAAATGAAAACGTAATGCGTTTGTATTTTTTCCAGTTTTCCCCTAAGTTTTAGATTCTGTTAAATTTATAACATCTACATATTTTTTTGCAATTTTACTACCTACTGACCTCTTAAATAAGAATATTTTCACATGTTTATTTTCGAGCACATCTGTTTATTCAGTTTATACAATGATACTTTCGAAACTAAGTTTCCTGTTAAAAAATTTCTTTTGAATAAAACTTTTTATTATTTCGTTTGATTTTCCCGAAATAAAATCATACTTACTGATAATGGCAGGAATTTTTTTCTACTGTTAATGACAGTTGAATATTTCTAACGAGCAAACTTATTATGCTTGACAGCAAATAATCTCAGCTTTCAAGTTTGTATAAAATTTGGATGTCATCTATAAGGTTTTTCTTTTTGTGTTTTGAGCAATTAATAGGAATAAAAGTATTCAGGTTCATTATTTTCTTTTAAAGAATGAATGCAAGGATGGTTTAGTTTTAAAAACGTATAACTTGTGCATTCCATGCATTCATTCCAAAATGTATGCACTGAATGTTATTATTTGAACTGTGGTCTCAAACTGCATCGACAGAATGGCATCGTATTTTAATCTTTCCACACCTGTTTCCAATTTTGCTGATGGGGAAAATAACTGTGTAAATGAGTGTTTATTTCTGTTAACTTCTTCTGAACATCATTATTAGCAACCTTCTTAACTAACAACTAACAGATCATACAAATTTCAATTAATTCGTAGTAAGAATTATTGTTTCTTTTCTTGCATTATTACTTTTTGGAAAATAGATTATTATATTTTTCAAGTACAAAAATGTAACCATTTATTATCAATTTATCCTATAAATTAATGTAGATGTTTATTTTGTTACAAATTAGAATAAATAAAAGAATTTTATAAAATTATCCAAACAAGCAACTGTTACTTTTTTTTAATTAGTTTTATTCTTTTTATTATTTTTTTACGTTTTTACGTACATTATTCATTTTTTACGGCAGAAAACTATTTCTTTTATTTAGTTAAATTTCGTAAAAATTTAAAAGTTAAACAGCAAAATTATGGCGCGTAATCCCCCCCCCCTCAAAAAAAAATTAAAAATAAAAACGGTAAGATATTTTTGACGGTTTTTGGAAACATTAAGTTTTTTTGATTAACAGGTTCATTTGTAATTTTATTTTCAATTAACTTTATTTCAATAACAATTACTATTTCTTTTCTTACATAATTATGTTTTTAGAAAAAAGATTATTATTTATTTTTCAGTTACAAAAATGTAACCATTCATTATCAATTTATTCAAACTTTTTAAATAAAAGTAATAAAGAAAATTGACCCCAGATGTGTCCTATAAATTAGTGTGGATGCTTACTTTGCTACAAATCGGAATAAATAATTTTTAAAAAAATGCTGTAAAATTATTCAAACAGACAATTGGTTATTTTTTTAATTAGTTTTATTTTTTAATTATTATTTACGTTTTTTCGTACAGTATTCTTTTTTTTATGGCAGAAAACAGTTCCCTTCAGCTAGTGGAATTTTGTAAAAATTTCAAAACCAAATAGCAAAATTATGGAACTTAATCCTCCCGCCCCCCCCCCCTAAAAAAATAAAAATAAAAAAACACCGGTAAGGTATATTTGACGGTTTTTGAAAACATTAAGTTTATTCATAAACAGGTTCATCCGTAATTTTATTTTTCTCCCAGAGTTACGAGAAAATTCAACTAAAAATACTCCAAAATTGTAAACGTGACATGCGCTGACGTCACAGTAATTGTGGAGGTATTCACCGATAAGAAGCTTAACAGAGCGCGTGCTATCAACAACGCGGGAGGCAGATGGACTTGGAACCTCTCGATAAGCAAGCGAGGGTGCTTCTAGACCGCGTGGGGTCTCCTCACCTTCGCTGTCATTTGACGAATCACAATGAGAACGACCTTGTTAGAAAAAAGTACCTTTGACCTGCACTCGGTTTCAAGATGTTCTGCTGTTTCCTCTTCAGAAGACAATGTCTCTCCCTTGAAGCTAAAAATCGTGCTTTCTTTGCTTTTTTTTTAATAAAAAATATTCAGGTGATGGACATAAAATATAAACGGTGTTTCAAGCGCTTGTGTAATAAATTCTAATGCAAATGTTGGTCAGCTTTAAATCTAGATTACTGCTTAAGTAAGATTCAGTTGAAGTGCTTACAAATAATAAAGCAATCGGTAATTATAATGAATCTTTCCCCTAACTTTGCTTGTTTAAATTTATCTTGATATATGAAAATTCTATTTTAAAATAATCTTTTTTTAAATGTTTTTTGATAACATTCATTTTGATGTTTGCACATAAGAAAATAAATGTTTAGAGATCGTATTGATTATTTAATACAATTTTTAAAACAGCAATGTTAGAATAGACTTGTTCAAATAAGGGTTTGAAAAGATATAGACAAATTTGAACTTTTAAACAAGGACTGCTGTTAAAAAGGATCAGTTATATAAAACAGTCCCCTAAATATGCTACAAAATGAGGTGATTTTCTGTCAAACAGACATGGGAGAAATTGAAAATTTCCAAGACGATTTTAACTTGTTACCTGGGTGTGACGAAATATTTCAATGCAAAACGAATTGAATGTAATTTAATTACTCGGTTAACAGGTTAATGTTTTATTTACTTTAGAACTGGGATATAAGAATTCTGTATGATTATTATAATAATAAAAAAAATCATTCATTTGAAGGCTGTAATTTTTTATTAAGTATTTTTAATTTTTAAATAAAATAATTCTGTGTAATATTTTACTGTATTAAATGAATAAAATGGCTAAAATTAGTTTTATATCAAATTAATTACCAATTTTGTAAATACAACTAAAACTGATTTTGATACAGCGATAAACTGTATAAAATCACATTTTTTTTCCCCCTCATTTGATGATGGGAGCGAGAATGAGGTCTTTCACTTAGACAAACAACGCTATTTTACACAGTAGGGGATTTTAAACCGAAATAAAAAGCTTTCAATAACCCCTCTCCTCTACCTTATGTGGCATCTTTCACAAACATTGTTGAAACGGAAGGCAAAAAATCAATAAGGGGCCCAAAATCATAAATCTTGGGATCTAATCTGATAGAAGACTATATATTTTCCCCCTCTCTCTCCTTTTTTTTATCTTCACTTCCTTATCTATCTAGAAACATCTTCTTATTTCTTCTTCCATAAATTTATGGTTCTTTCTTTTTTTTACTTCCCCCTCCCCACTTCACGAGATGCTTTCTTTCCTTTGTCCCCCCTATTGACACAAGCAGAGACTCTTCAGCTTCAGTTGTTCGTGTTCCGGATGTAACGAAGCCAAATGAACTACTCCATGAAAAATATGTTCAAGTTTCAGAATAATATTATCTTCATATATTCCTATGTCATTTGAATAAATTTTGTTTATAAAAATTACATTGTATATAAAAATTTTAAAATACAATTTTATTTTCAAAATTCGTTTTATACTTCAATAGTTTAACTGAAGGAGTAGATTTAATCCTATCAGTTTTATATATATCCAACTTTTGACTGATTTAATTTTTACTTTTATGCAAAGTTATTACCGGGATTGAAATGTAACTCGAAATTAATAGTAAGGTGCATAAAATATAAGATTACAAAAAAAAAAGAAGGTAAAAGAAATTTTACGATTGAGTAAATCTTGTATAGGAATAAATGTATTCCCCCCCCCCTCATTGAATGTTCTTATACTTTAGAAAGATATGAATGTCTTTATTCAAGCATGTATTTCTATATTGTCACAGCCTACAAAACCCAAAAGTGGCAAATGAAGTTATAACTTTACGAATATATTAGTTAACATATTTGAAAAGCTTTTATTACATAAAATAAGACTTTTTTATGTTATGCTTAGACAATTTAAGGGGACGGTAAAATTTGAAATAAACAAAAATCGAACAGAAACATGAAATTTTATTTTTATCGCTTCCTCACAAAAATATAACACTATTTTAGTTGAATATAAACATAAAAGATATATTTTTTTAAAAGCCAAAATTTAAAAAAAAACATGTTTTAATTACTTTTTTAAAAATTATACTGTAATTAAATTTAAATATCTTTAAAACTTTCCATTAAATAGAATTGATAATAAAAATTTCTATTGAACATTAAAAGAGAAAAAGGTATGAATTTTATAATTCGAATTTTTTTAGAAGTCAATTTTAATTCCGACAAATATAAAATGTTTATGAAAATTCAGTAAGTGTGGATAAAAATATTTCTAAGAAATTAGCATTTTATTAGAATTACAAAATCATTCACAGTTTTATTTTAAATAAATTTATATTGGGTAATATGGAAAAAATAATAGAAAAAAATTAAAAATTGAGTCGTTTGGAATATTTTGAACTTTTTAAAAAATTATATATCTTTCAATTTAAAAAATAATATTTCGTTTCAATTTAAAAAAAAAAAGAAATTTGACGTATTTATATTTTAATACATATACCTAGAAAATTTCATTACTCTAAATGAAAAATTCAAAAAAAAAAATGCCTAATAGAGTTTACTGTCCCCTTAATTTAACTGATCTAGACTGACAGTCCTAAAAAATATTTATTACATATGTAAGAACAATTTTTTGATTGAATATTGTATCCTGTTTTAAACTCTTATACTAAGCCTCAAATGTTTAGTTATATTTAATTTTTAAGTATCAGATATCCTTTGGTGCATGCCGCTTGAGAAAAGGAAGTACACGTTTTATGGCCTCTTGCAGCGACAACAAATTCTTTTAAGATTCCCTGATTAGCATGAAGTATATCTATCCAATGTAGCGAGGTAAAGGAGTAAAAAAGAAGAGTTAAATTATGATCTCACACTAAATTTTGTATTGCCGCCTGTTCTGTAGAAAACGAGAGAGCGAAACCACATGAACATTTACCACCTTCCTGTTCAAAACGATATCACGCAGTTAGCTATGCGCCAAATTCCATGTTGGAAAGGCAGCTTTGCTTGGCTGCTAATTAAGATATTTCGTTTGAGGAATAGAAGTTAGACGCCTTTCGCTTCAGCCTGAATGTGTGTGGCATCGCGTATAATGAACCGATAACTTTCAGATAAAATATGAATGATCTTTTTTTTTTTTTTTTCTGTTTGTTGCTGATTTATTGAAATGAGTTTTCCTTATATGCTCTTTAAAAGTATGTGGCACTTGTAAGTAAATGTATACATTCCTTAAAAGTATGCGGCATTTGTAAGTAAATGTATACACTCTTTAAAAGTTTGCGGCACTTGTAAGAAAAAGTATTCACGCTTAAAGTAAGCGCTCATAAGTACAAAGTCTTAAAAAGTATGCTCCTTATACACTCTTTAAAAGCATAAAATGTAATTATATTACGAAAAGATAAACCGACACAAAATTCTGTTCTATATTCGACAATTTTTTTGTCATTAATGTTTATGATGTAATAATGCTTACATTGAAAGGACAAAAGAACCTCGATTGACAGTGAATTTCTTTATAAAAAGAAATACGTGAAATTCATTTCATGTTGATATAAGCAAAGAAATATATCAGAAAATGGCTAAAGGTGAAACGAATGGGACATTTGTCTCGAGAAAATAGTCAGAAAGGCCAAATGAATTTAATTATACGAGATGCTGTTTTAAAAAGTTATAGAGATCGAAATAGCAACAATACTTTAATTCAAAAATAAAAGTATTAACAATTTGCTATAATATTGTAATGATAAAATCATTTTAATATTACAGAATAACATTTTTATTTATATTTAGAGACATAAAATACTCCATTTGTTTCATGTTCGTAAATAAAGATTTGCTCTGAATTACGTTCTCTAAAGCACGATTCTGTACTTAGTGAAATTAGATAACCATACTTTAAAATTATTGCGAAAAATATTTTAAATAAAAAGAAGTTTTTTTTTTTTTTACCATTAAAATATCGCAATTTATTGATTTAAACATTTTCACATCGGTCTGTCTGAAGCTGGTTGGTTGGCAAAACATTAAATTTCACTAAACTCGAAACGGCAGAAATTTCACAATGAAATAGCATTTTATGAGTTTATATTTTTAGAAAATACGCTCAAGAATTTCCCCGCCTACGTCATTCTAGTTTATCATTCGTATCACATTCTTTCTTGACGAGTAAAAGAATTCTGAAAACGTGAAGGAAATTAGACTTGCTTTTGAAATTCTGTAAACGAGGAACTAGTGACGTATCCAAAGTAATTTTTTTCCCTGTGTCAGAGCAGTGCGGGAACTGATGTCCTCTGTACTGCTTTCTCTAGTCTTAACATTCTTTTGTTACTATGTTCTTTTACGGTGTGCTTTGTCCACTGATAAGGTGATTTACAAATATATACTATTCCTGCCGTAAAGGAAACATGCGTGCCTTTAAAGCAATTTGCCATTAATGCAAAAATGAAAGAGCGTTTTTAACTTCATTTATGATAAAAAAATGTGAATAATTTCGAATTTTTAAATTTTTTTCGAGACCAGTTATACACAACACTAATGTTGTATATTTTCATTAAAAAAGTAAAAAAGAGACAACTTTCGTTATATGCCTTTACATTTGTCGACCCTTTGCCATTAACAGTCTTTTGTAGCATATTACTGCCATAAATAGCAAATCATGATAATTAATACTTTAGTAACCAATATTATATATATTTCTCCTAAATTTTTAAAAGGTAATTGACAAATATAATTAAATATCATAAAATATTTTTTTAATCAGAAATATTTATTACTTCATTTTTCCTTCTTTATTTTCAGCCAATATGAGCTTCATATCTGCCCGTTCTAGGCATCATTTCAATGCCATTAATATTATGGGACAAAAATCTGGTCGTTATCTATGCTTCAACAAGAAAGGAAAACTAATAGTCAGGGTGAGTATCATATTTTTTTAAGAATAAAAACTTTGGTTAATGACATATAATTTTATTAGATATGATTGAAATTAGTATTACTCGTTATTTAATTATTAATAAATTATGTGATTTAAGAGAGCGTTAACAGAAAAATTCTCTTTTGCTCATATTTGCAGAAGAATGATTTTTAATGTTTAGAGAAATATTAAAATGATTTTCGTTTTTAACAGATATTCCTTATTAATTTAATATCTTTTAAATAAGGGATATTTTAAGCAGAAACTGAATTACCGACCCCTTTGTTTTGGCATATGTCACCAGTCGCATCGCATTAAAAAGAAACGGCACTTGTATTTGGAGCATCTTATAGTGTGTCTTTTTCCCGCCAAGGTGCGAGTGTCAGCCGTCGCAATCATTCACGGTTGCCTTCTATTGACTAAAACAGGTCTTGAGTTACCTGAGATATCTATCACTCTAGCTCGGGTTGTGCGTGTTTTCAGGAAAAAAGTAAATAAACAACACTCTTCCCTACAAGGGTCCCTATCTATCGGGCGCCACCGCCGCTTTTACTGTCACTGCTTGACGTCTATTTTAGACTAGCTTTCCTTTTCATTTAGTTCTTAAACTTTCTTCTTGCTGCTTTTTGTGTTTACAGAGTTTCGGATATTAACAAAAGAGGACAACACGGAGTGGGTATATAATTGAATGGAATTACTTTGGAGTAAATGGCCAGAGCATAATGATATAAGGTCATTAAATGGCCAATAGCCACTTTTTACAATCGCGAATTGGCGAAGAATTTCTTTTAATATAAAGAAAACGCTTTCTTATTTATCTATCTTCTAATATGTTTTTTTGCTAAGCATTCTACTTTATGCTTTAATAATGTTGATTTTATATTTTTATTTTTCAAACTTATGTAATTTGAAATAATAGTGTTTGAAAAAATATCAAATCAACCGCGCCTCTTATGTTCTTAAAGAACTTTACGTGCATATTTCATGTCTGAATTGTAACATCGAAGAATGTATGTGAAAAGAAATATAACTATAATTTTAGAATCAAATTCAATAACACATTTTTTATACAATATGTCAATAAGCAACTCAGTTTTGAAGGAATATTTTAATTAATATTAAATTCAGCTATTTTACAAATAAGTTTGTATATTATTTGGCGGCATATTTTTATTACAAAGACATTAGTATGAGATTTCATTTTTTATCTGTCCGATTTGTCTTTAAATTATTGAGTGCCTTAAACTATTCATTCGTCATTAAAAAGATAAATTTTGAAAAAAGTTAAACCCTCGTTTCTGTTTATTACTAAGAAAATCTTCCAACACCATTTTAATATAGAGTTTTCTATTTTCTTTTACAATAACACCGCGACTATAAATCTTTTGACACTCTTTCCATCGTTCTTGTTCCTAACTAACCAGGGAAATTTATGGAGGTCGTATTTCAGGAAAATTCGGGATTCATTTAAATCACGACGGAAGCGAACTCCATGCTGAGTCCAACATCTATCACCTCTTTTGTATGAGTAAAAAAGGGGCTAACCCCCTGAACACCAACCGCGACTGCCCCAAAGAACCTGGCACCTCGCTGTTTGACATCTTACTTACTATATCCCATTTGGGTAGTAAACAACAAGATGGCTTCCATGGGCTGAAAGCAGCTCTTTTCATATAACTCACCTGATCAAAGGTAGTTACTTTATTCGTTTTAGAGGGTTAGTTATTTAAAGGTATTCCTTGTAAGAGACCAAGGACGGTATTTCCCCACTCAATTCTTGCTGTTTGCTTTAGCCATAAAGGGCGAAAGAGAAATCTCGATGGTCTTTTTTTTTTTTTTTTTTTTTTTTTCCTGTCTCTCTCTCTCTCTCTAGTTGAAAAGATAAGAATGGAAATACATGGTGAGTAGAACTGATGGACCATATTTTTAAAAAAATCCTATTTTTGAAACTACTGCACATATTACAATAAGTGATACATGAATTTAAAGAGAAATATGCCAAGTTTTTTTTTTTTTTTTAGTTGTAAATATTTGATGTTACACAGCATACGTCCAATCTGCAATCCAGTTCGTTCCAAACATTTTGAAGCATTTTGTTTTGTCTGTTATCTTTGACATGGCCCCACAGAAAGAAATAATTGAGACAAGACATTTTTTATGTACCATCAGTGCTGAGAACACTGCCAGAACTTAAAGAAAGCATTTGTACAGCATTCAGAACCATTGACAGAGTGATGTTACAAAATGTTTGGAACGAAATGGATTACAGATTGGACTATGCCGAGTTACAAGAGGGTCCAACATCGAATATTCGTAACTAAAAAAAAAAACTTGGTATGTTCGTCTTTAAATTCATTTATCATTTATTGTAATATGTGCGGTAGTTTCGAAAATAAGATTTTTAAAATCAGGTGCAACATTTGTACTCACCCTGTATTTTTGCATTATGCAATAGGTAACATTCTAGCTTTCTACAGTGATGCTCTTCTTTATAGTGCATAATATACATAAAAGTAATTATCACTTATTTAAATTTGCTTTTTTTAAATATTTGTTTGATTTGATGACCAAATTATACATTTCACAAAACATTTTCTTTTTATATATTGTTTTGTAACTTGTAATTAAGATGTTACAATTTTATAAAACAGATAAAATAAATATTGTTTCTCTTTTAAAAAAATATTTGCATAATTTTATTATAGAGGTAGTTTTTAAGTTCTTTTTCTTAGCGTTTCTGATTATGATTTTGAAGAGCGTAATTATGTTATTTTATTGCTATTGGCACTGACATAAATGTCAGAAATGTTAAATAAATAGTATGAATTGATTTTTATTCCTCTTTGGTAATAAAGCGGAACGAATTTTGTGAAAGAAATATCTTTCTGAAGGAAAAGGCAATTTTCATATTGTCAATATTTTGAAGAAAACCAGTTATTTTAAAAAGAGCTTCTTCATATACTACCGGGAAACTGGATTGAATTGAGAAATGCAGAAGTTTCTCTTTTCTTGAGATTTTTGGTGGAACTCTTCTTCTTCTTCTTCTTCTTTTTTTTTTTTTTTTGACACTTTTAGAAAAAATTTTTTGAATTCGTAGAAAATTCTTTCTATTTTGTTATCCACTTTTCTTCTCTTATTATCTCTCTCTCTCTCTCTCTCTCTCTCTCTGAGACCTGGAACTAATCTGTAAACAGCACTTATCTGCCACAAAAGTGCGGAATCAGCCATCAGTGGCGATATCTGGTCACAGATTTGTCCATCATTTGGCAAACCAAAGTGGCGTTTTTCCACTGATGATAGAGACGACCTTTTATCTCTGATCGGAACAAAAATTATTATTATTGTTTATCTAGGTATGTGTCTTTCTATAGCATCGACTTCATTTGAGAATCTTACTATAAATCGTTAATGGCGGTTGTTAATTTAATTATGTGCTGAATTATTTTCACGCACATGTATTTTGTTGAGAATTTACTCTACAAATTGAAGTAATTAAAGAATAAAATCATAATCATAATTAGAGAATCAAAGGCCCCCTTTTTTTTTTATTTGGCTGGCTCTCAGTAACTGCTTGCAAAAGAGGTGATTAAAAATATGAATAACTCACGCCCCTTATAGTAAAACTTGTTTTATCAGTTTTTTTCTTCTTTGTTATAGCAGCAATTGCTTGTAAGATTATATCAAAAAATGTCTGCAAATAAAATAGTGTAATATTATAATAATAAAACATTAAAAAATATAGAAATCACTATTTATCATAAATGAAGTGTAATATTTTGTCTTACCTATTGTATCCTATTTACACTTATTGTTATTTCTAATATACTTTCTAAAGCATAGTATGAGTATGTCTGATCAATGACTATAAATAAATATTAAGAGGAATTAGTTTAAGCTCGCATGATGTACGTCAAATGAAGGCAATGTTTTAAATTTGGAATCGATTGCTCATCTTATAGGAGGAAATATTTCATGATGTCACCATGTGTTGTAAGACAATTTAAAGATTGCTTTAAACATCTTTTTTAAACTGCGACGTCATGAAAATTCATTTCATTAAGTAAAAAATATTCTCATTAGATATACGTTAGCAAATCTTTTTAAGATAGTGAAACAACACTTCTATAATGCAATCAAATGCAAAAAAAATTCTTATTAATGTAAATCAAATGTTTTTTAAAGATCATGTTTACATATTTATTTCTTCATGATAAGCAATACTTAGCTCACCCCTCGTTCCCCACCTTGCGTGGATCAACTTAGTTATTCAATAATGTCCACAATCGTATTCGTTTCCCGCAAGTAAAGAATCCTAATGCTGGCTTAATTGGTCGGAATAGCAAAACGCCAATCGCATAGACGCCACCCTAATGGTCAATTATGTAACTGCCGACATGACTATTGACCACCCAGGTTCAAACACAGACATCAAGGTAGTCTGCTTCACTTTTATTTCTTCTTGGTCCTATTATGTCTCAATTCAGCTCTAATTTACTTTTCAACTCATTGCTCTGAAATGATTGACAGTGCTGCCATCTTACGATCGTGTAATAACATTATCGCTCATGAGTACCTTAAAGAAGTTCCAAGTCCATTTTTGCTTTTGTTATTACTGCTACCGTGCAACTGTATCATTATTTGAAAACCGAATATTTTTGGATGCAATTTTTTTTTTTTTTTTTGCTTTTCTACTGAGAATTAGTTAACAGTTGTGGAAACTTTTGATACATTCTTAGATTTGTAATTTTTATTTTAGTTATAATGGATGGAATAATCCAATTTGCAGCACAATGAAGTAATAAATAATACAGCTTTAAAAATATGTTTTCCCTTAGAAATTATTTAAGTTCTTCTCTGTGATGACTGAATTTCTTCATGATTGAATTTCTTTTAATATCGATTTTTTATCATTTTCATCATTTAAATCTGATGTCATTTAAAGTAGAATTTTTTTCTCCTCCGAGTCGTAAGTATTGAACTGATAATTAACTTATTTGTCACTTATACTTTTCTTTAATTACTAATTATCTG
This sequence comes from Argiope aurantia, assembly GCA_026543865.1. Classification (NCBI taxonomy): domain Eukaryota; kingdom Metazoa; phylum Arthropoda; class Arachnida; order Araneae; family Araneidae; genus Argiope; species Argiope aurantia. Next base: position 315,411 of record JAPMOR010005261.1, read on the forward strand.
GCATACTAGTGTTTGAAATGGATTGCATATTTAGTTTTCGTTGCATTAGCAAACACTTTAAGGGGAATAAAATTCAAACTTATTGAACGGGTGTCATTTATATGCCCTTAAAAATTCATGTTAAATGAACTATATGAAAATATTTCTTATAAATTCATCAAACTGAATAATATAATCATGAGAATCATCACTTCTGAATAAAATAAGCAAATAACTTTTTCCTTATTATTTCTTAATTTAAATAATAAGGAAAAAGTTATTTGCTTATTTTATTCAGAAGTGGAATTTTCCTTATTTTATTCAGAAGTGGAATATTTATATTGGAATATTTCTTGAAGCATATTTAAAAGAGCACATGTGCAAATCGTTAGGGCTAAAATAAGTTTCGGTGTTTATTGCTAATGACGCGGGCAAATATGATTTTGTGCTATAGTAATTATCTTGTGATCAAGATTTTGGAAACAAAATATATTAAACACTTAAAGAGGGAGTCATCAAACGGCGGGATAAGCATACTAATGAAGGTGACCATAAAGGTACCACACGATTAGAAATTTCGTAGTGCTACCGATTTATTATTCTTTTCCTCCCCCTGGGGCGTCAGACTTTCAGTCTCCGACGTCTTTCTTCAGATTCCATTTATATTAGACCACTTTTTGTCACATCTTTCTGTGCACGCATACGTGTTTACATTCATAACCTCACAGCGTGGGTGTGTGTTGAAAAAGTCGTATTATGAATGAGAAATGGTGACGAATTGCAATGTATGTCCCCATTTCGGGGGCGTCGCGGTTTGGGAAATCTCTGGTAATACCTGAATCATCTGCACTGTAAAAAATTTAAAAATTTTATTTATCTGTGAGATTGCCGTGCTGTCGCAACATGTGACGGCAATAATTATTGTCACATTAGCCAAATAAGGTTTACTTATAGTTAATTTTGTGACGTTGCTGTTTACTGAGAATTGCATCTCACAGCAAGCATCCGGGTGTTCCTTTTTTCTCTTCAGCCTCAGACCATTACTCTGAAATTACTAAATAATTAAATCCCAAGTAATTTGCAAAACAGCTTAATGCAACGAAATTAAGTATTATTTACAAAGCTAGGATCACATGTAATAGATTATTTGTATACGACTCTGGATTAGTTATAATGTATGGTTGCCGTCGTGGGAATTAAAGATGTTTGTTCATGAAAAATAATTTATTTACATATAAATATAATAGTGTTCTTTTTTCTCTCTCACTTTAATAAAATACAATTTTTCTCGCCATCTCTATAGTCATGCTGAAACTTCTTTTTTTTTTTCAGTTCAATGGAAGGAAGAAGTTATGCCTTTTTCGAGAAACCTTTGGCGAAGATCACTACACAGTGTTACAGTCACTATACGATTCAACATGGTTCATTGGCTTTAATAGGAGAGGTAAACCTCTCAAAGGAAGTCTGTACTCCAAAGCGAAAATGCAGCGTTGTTTTCACTTCGTCAAAAGAGATTATTCCTATGGCATGGATGAATACACACCACCTGGCCCCAAGATCAAAAATCCGTGGAAACTAAAAGACTTGTTGACTGGAAATGGCCAACATCGATCTCGGCCTCAAAGAAAAGTGCCAAAAACGCCAACGAGGTGAAACTTCTGTGGAATTCCCGACATAAATGTCGTGCTTCAGATATTAGATTTCGAATTTTTTGGTTGTTGCTTCTTTTTCCTCTAACTAAAATTTTTCGAAATAGATGAAGATGCCAGGGCAGGCCTTGTGCGTTTTCCTGTTCGTTGACGCTTCGATGTTCGCCAGTGTGTGGCTGATCATGCTTAAAATCTGTTTTGAGGACATTAGCTGGGGATCGGCTTTGTGTTATTGCAAATGAAGTGCCAATTTTGTGTTCTTAGGAACCCCCTAAGAGTATTAAACTAATATCTCTTCGGATTTTCCTCGATGTTCAAATGCAACTAGGTATTCTCAGAAGTTCTTACCTTAGAATAGGACTTTAATATTATACGTAGTATTTTCCTGAAGTAAATGTTATTTATCCTCAGAGTAGAAATTTATTTATTGCAATGTTAGTACTTTTTAGGAATTGTTACAATTAACTGTGTTCAGAAAGTTGTTCCGAGTGAAACTAGATTCATAAAGTGATTTTTCTTTTTTGGTTATTGATGACTGAAATTGGAAAACTTCCTTAAAATTATGATCCATCCTCTTCTATCTTCAATATATCTCGCACTAGACAAAAATATACAAGAAATTCTCACGTCAATACATGCTGCAGTTTTCTAGCATTTAAATGCTCTCCAGTCCTGCAAAGTACTAAACAAAAATCCAAGAAAGTGATTGAAGGATATATTCTCTCGAAGGGATAACATCTTTTCAACAGAAAGATCTAAGTGTACTCAATTCAAAATAACAATATCGGTGCGAAATGGTTGTAGTCTGACTGTAGACAACCTGAGTCATGTATGTGAAAACATTGTCTCCCACTTCTGTACAGAACATTTTTCGTTTTGTGTGTTGTTCGATTCATGTGCCATCGGTTAAGATTCTTTTCTGATGGTATTTTGTTTTCATATTTTTAGATGACTTACGTTTGTTTCAAATCATTCCAAACTGTGGCCAGTCCAGAATTTTGTAAAAACAAAAAAAAGCGCTTGACATCAAGCCTGAAATCGTAAACAAATGTTACATTTCCAATTTGTATTGTTAATTGTTTTATGTATAAATTTGTATATAGTTATTCTAAGTTAATGAACTTGATGTTTTATGATTTTAATAGAAGTAACAATATTAACTTATCTTTTTAGAACATTTTTGTATAGCTTAATATGTTAGAACGTTTTTAACAATTATCGGATCTTATGACAGTTAAATAACTTTTTTAACTTTATGTATATTTAACATTGAATTTTTTTGTGGGGGGAGGGGGGCTGTTTGAAAATTAACAAAGGACTTGGGAGTGTTCTACTGCACAAAGGTTTGAACCGAACCTTATTTCAGAAGAAGGGAAATAGTTGTCATAATAATTAGCCAGTTTAGATTATTTGCTGATTCATATCTACTTAATTTTTTTAATTCCATGTGAAATTAATATATATATTCATGATATTCAAACTATGTTTTTATACGTGCAAATTCCTATTTCTTCGAAAAAATCACTTGAACGTAAAAAAAAAGGAATATTAAAATTTAAAAAAAATTACTCAATTGTTATTTTAAAGGTAATGTATATTTATATAATTTAAATTTAAAAACAACAACTCAGAGACAATTTGTTTTTATTTCATATGAAATAAAATTTTTTACTTCCAATTAAAAAAACTAATTTTTAACCATACTATTACTTCAAATGGTTATCGTAATTTTTAAATATTTTTATTTGGATTAGTTATTTGATTCTTCACCTTTTTATCCTTTTTAATTTAATCTCTGTCATATTGGTTAATTTCTCCTTTCATTTATTTCAAAATAAGAAATTAATAAAAGGAGAAAAGAGCCAAATCAGAAATTTTGTCTTTTGGAAAAGAAGAGTGCATAACTTTACTTTCTTTGTTGTTATTGTAAAAAGAAAGGAACCTTAAAGTTATGCTTTCTTCCATATATAAATTAACATAGTTATATAAATCTTAAAATGCTATGAAGAGTACAGAAATCTCAACTATTATGTTTATTGTTTTTGAAATTGGATGATTTTGCAAAATCTCCACATTGTTTTAATAATTGTGCAATTCTTTGCATTTTATACACTGCCATTTTGTATTTTATCATCTTTCATTTCTGTTCATTCAAAAAAAAAAAGACCTTTTTTCATTCTGAGTTGTAAATGTTGTAAAAAAAAATAAATAGAAAAGTCTTTGAAACAGAATTTTTGTTGAAATTTTTTAAATGCTCTGTTGTTTTATTTTATTCTTTTGTTAAAGATATTTATATTTTCCTTATACTTATAAATATCACTCATGCTGGTACCATTATGCTTTTACATACTTTTGGCCCTTTTACCCCCCCCCCTACTATTCTGACTAACACATGTCCTTTTCCACACTACAAATTGAAGAGGAGGGGAAAGAGATGTTCTCAGCTTTTTAAACTGTTGCATTTACTTTAACAATATTGCATTCTTTTCTCCACTATAGGGAGCACAAAAGGCATTCAATCAATATTATAAAACAGGCAACGGAAAAAACATGCATTCAAATGTATAAATGACATAATCTTGGCCGTTACGATACGAATAGAATATCAAATAGTAATGAATGCTTGAATTCACTTATTATTCAGTAAATTCTTTTACTGGAATGTTTATATCCAATAAAGGTTATAAAAAATAATAATACTTCGTATTATTTTGGCTTACTTTGAATTCACAATGAAACTTTACTTTAAACCGAGGAAGAACGATAAATGAATATTAATGTAGGAAGATAAAATTTAAATCATGTGACGAGTTTTTTTTTTTTTTTTCCCCTACTGAGCTAAAATTACATAACACATTACTTAAAAAATCAATTTTAATTAGGCTATAAATAATGAAAAGAAATGATCAGAAAAGTTGATTGTGAAGGAATTGTATCAAATTATAATATTTATTACATTTTCTATTTTATATCGCTAAATGACGTTAAAATATATGCAGTAAAAATTTTAATTAATCGTAATTTGAATTTTATCTCACACTCAGTGACAATGATTTTTTTTTTTTTTGAATTAAGAAACCAACTCTTCTGTTTCTCAAACGCATCCAATTACTTATAACTACTGAAATCATAATCCTATTAATAACGAAAAGGATGAAAACCAAATCAAATTTGAGAAGTAGTAATGACTTTCTAAATCAAACATTTTAGAATTATAGAAAAGAATATTTTTTTATTAAAGGTTGCTTCCTTTTTTAGAAAAATTAAATAGAATATTTTTAATGATTTTTTAGAAAATATATAACGTTTTTAGAAAACTTAAACGTAACGTTTTTCAATTTTTAGAGTTGACAATTGTAAACGAAGTAAAACATCTGACTTTTAAAATTTGTTTAATATATCCATGCTATTTCATTAGAGTGTTAAATTTTTTTAACAATTCAATTATATTTAGAAAAATAATTGTTTCTTTATTTGAAGATATCAGTCGATTTTTATACAGCATTCAACTTCAATCAACTTTGCAAAGACAGATCAAGAGATTTAACACAATAAAAAAAATTAAATCTCAAATGTTATTGGGAAGGAAAAAGTATTAACATCTTTCTAAACACTTTATGGATAGAAATAGGACTAGCATCTGTCGGCATATAAATTCCACTTTATTATACATTGCATTTTAACTTAAATTGAATAATTATTTTGAATTCAGTACAGAAAAGGATATTTTGCATTTCAACCGTTTATCGAATTATGTATTGAAAATGATAGATCGTTGCTGTCGATAAAATGCATGCGGCGATTTCCATTTAAAAGCAACAGATGGCAAAGCGCTATCCACTTCTAAGGGGGTTAATCGTAACTCCCTCCCCCTCATGAAATATCAATAAAAGATGTGGATAAAGGGGCCATGAAGAGGGCAAAATAAGGGCTTTCGATTAATAGCGATTTTGTTATCATCATATGGTTAGGCTGGAGACAGCTGGTCACACGACTCGTTACTCTTGGAGTGGTAACAGTCATCTTCGGGGTTGCACTTAAAAAGCTGAGTCGTATAACTTTGGTGAGGCCAGTAACCTGTAGCCTGCGGTTTGGTGGAAAGTCCCAAAAATTGCTGAAAGAAACCTCTGCTCTGCCTGTATTCTATCATTTACTTTTAGTAACTGCAACATATCAGTTTTGATTTTAAATCATGAATATTGTTTCAATTTCCTACTTTTCACATCACAATTATTTAGATTTTACGGGAAAAAAATTGGAGCTGAAATCTGAAAAACATTAAAACGGATCTCTATGAATGACAGTTAATATTCTCATGTGTAAAGTTTCATGTACCCACATATTTTTTTTTCTAAGGAATTGTGCAATAATAATATAACATTCATTTTGGATTATTCTTCATGTGGAAACAAGCACAAAAACTCTGAATCCAAAATATTTTATCGAAAATCATTAGTTTGATTGCAGATATTTCAACACCTCTATTTAATAATGTTTAAAAGATAGAAAGTGGTTGTTTCTTAGTATAGAAATAGTTTGAGATTCAAGCGTATGTTATTAATTTTATATAATGCTATATGTTTGAAGACCCAAGAAATATACATCTATAACTAATTGCTGTTAATATATTATCCCCTTCTGAGAACTTTAGTTTTTAAATAACAGGACAAAAAAATTGACTAAATTCATTGAATGAATGAAAATATTGTAGGTCTAGTCAAGTTTCAAAATGGTCGTCAATAATTTTATTTATATAAAAAAGGAAGGTTTTACAAAAGAAAGTTAAAATACAAATGCTTGTTTAATAAAACACATCTTTTCATTAATTTATTATTAATAATTTTTTAAGCACATGCATAATTTCTTTAATTTTCTAAAGAACAAGGTTATTTAAAAAGAAATTGTTTGTTCATAAATTAAAACAATGCTTCAATGCCATTTGCTCAGAAATTCCTTTATTATAATTACATCAAAACCTTTTACTTCCCACTTTTATAATTAATAATCATTTATAGTCGAATTCAATCAATTCCACACACGACTGACACAAATGCGAAGATGAATAGCATATTAAGGAGGCGAAAAGACAGATTTTCAGAGTGCTAACACGCATTCATTAACATCACTTAATTACCATAATTTAAGTGAAGTTAATAGATAAAACGAACCTTAATAATATCCTTTCGATTTATAAGTGAATCCCGTCGTCCTCGACAAATGTTCTTAATAATAGATACTTTACGTGTGAAGGTAAACAAGATGAATGATAATAATATACACTATCGCAGTGACTATTAATGTTTTAAAATAAAGCTTTCCATACGTCTCTTTTAATATTTATTAGAAGAAAAAAGATGTTATATCGATTTTCCAATAAATATTTTAAATACTAAGTTTAGTTTGTACTATTTAAAATAAAGAAAGCAATAAAAAATTATGTTTACTGCATTTAAAAGCATAATTTCGACTTCTTTACCCCCTATATTCTACTACTGTATATAGCTCTGTCGGATCTTTTAAAGTTCAACTATTAACAAAACTGGACAATGGTATATCGCCTCAATTGGCCATTCTGTTTTGAACAAATATGGTATAGCCATAAACTTAAAAACTACGCCGTGGCCTCTTTTCAAACACAAATATAACGCTCTTTTTCAAGAAATCTAAACAAGCAAAAAAATAAAAGAAAGAAACAAAAATTGCAAAGGTGTTGTAAAAGTGTCCCATTGCCACATCCGTGTTTGATTTAAAGCCCTGTTGACATTGTTCTGCTTCTGTTTGCCCAGCCCCCTAGAGAGGCCCTGGGTTTCGCCCCAGGATCTTCACAGCATTCAGGTAAAGTTCATTGGGTGCTCGCAGAAACAGATAAGACGAAAATGGTATACTGAAACTCTTAGTTCTTTTTTCTTGCAATGCTCTCTGACAATTACTTTGACAAATTGCCTCGTGTTCTGCAAGCGAAAAGGTAGTAAAACGTATTTTTCCCCTCCATCGACAGGGAAAATTATTTCTGTTTCAATTTAACTTATATTATCGAAATTATGATAGTTAATTCAATTCAAAGATATAACGTGTCAAATGTTTCATATGTTTATGAAGTGATATTTCAGATTTGTTCTTAAAAAATGCATATTACTACCGCATTCACTGTAAACTGATTTTTTTCATTTGCGGGGGAGGGGGGGGGAACAAAAACGAAAATAATAAAATAAATTCCTTAAGTTGATTAAAACATTGTTTGTATCTTAATTATTAATGCACTTTAATTGATTTAAAATTTTATTTCTCTCTAATAATGGATTGAAAGTTACTTGCTAAGTAAACGCTGCTATTTTTTTTAAAGCGTTTAGTGAAAATTGTAAATAATTCTTTAATCTGTCTGAATCTTTTTTTGCTTAATATTTTTAGACCTTTAAATAGTTTTCTTATTTTTTATTAACTATTAAACGTTTTCAATTTAAGAATGTTATTACTTTAGATTTTTCTCAACATTAATATATTACATAATGTTCATAATTGATTCAAGTTATCTCGATTCTGAATTATCGTGAATTCTGAATCTGTACAAAAAATAATAATATTTTAACAGACGAGCAAGTTTCAAATTCATGAGAAGTCCCTCGAACTGGAAACTTGCTCTAAGTCAATATTAATTCATTCTCTCGTTTCCTTTTTCTCTTCAAAAGTTTAAGTGTAAGTAAATTAAAATGTCTCAAAGCTTATTTAAGAAAAGGAATCAAGTTTGTGGCCAACTGTTTCAATAACCGCAGAGAAATCCAATACCTGAATAAGACCGCTTCCCTACCTGATGAGGGTTGGAGAAACACACCTGTGGGGTGTTATATATACTTCGCGGAAAGGGACGAACCCCCTTCAACCATCCCCTCAGGGCTACAGGGCAGAAACGACTACAAAAACAGGTAGAAACGGAATTCGCTGCAACGACCACCCAGATTCGGAACTGACGATTCTAAACATTCTGTGGAGGCTTAATTAGGATCCTTGTCCTTTCTTTGAGATGTCATTGTCGTCACTTCGTAATCCGGTTATGAATAGGGATCAAAGCAATGATCTTTTCGATATTTCTGGAAGCCATTGGAATGAGAACCCTATTTATTGCACAAAAAGTCATCCTTTTTCTGATTTATTCACTTGCAATTTACGGTTTGAAAAGCTTAAAAGAAAACAAGGTTTGGAAAGTATAACAATGAGAGGAAGGAAAAAGGACCGACACGACTTTTTTTAAATCTACCATTCTAAAGATACATTTACTTTCTATTTAAATATGTATACATATATTCAGGGAATAAAAAACCTCTTTTATTAAATCATACATAAGAACTGAAACAAATATTTTATTCAACAATTATAAATATTCTTAATACTTTACAAATCAAACAATTAAAATTTAAAACGAGAGGGAATGATCTCTCCAAAACTTTCTCGCATACTCTCTAATTAAGGAGTTGTCACAGAGAGCGCCTTGCATGGTTTTGGTGTGCAATAGTTACGAAATACTAACCTTTTGCGTGAATTTAGCATTTTTACTGACTAACGTGTCTTCTTTCCCCCCCCCCCCGCAATTCGACAGCGAGGTATTTTATCTATTAATCCATGACCTGTGGCTAATAGTATTCGAATTGTATTTTAAACACGTTTACTCTATATCCGATTGAAACAAAAATTTGATACGAAAGTGCACTGGTAGTTAAAGAATTCCATACCAAAATTTGATATTTTTGAGTCATTGCGTTTTTGAATTATCGCACTTACATGCTTCTGAAAATACAAAGAGACGGTCAACCCATTGTTGGATTTCATTCAAAATTTGATAAGTGTCTATTCTATAGATGTTAAATCTGTGAAACGAATTTTATCTATCTAGCTCTCTTCATTTTGTAGTTATTCTACTAACATTATTTAAACAGCCGGACAGGCAGACTATCCTGTCAACGGAATTTACTTAAAATTTGATAGAAATCTACAAATTTGGTGTAAAGAGCATATACCAAATTTCATCCATCTAGCTCAGAGCATTTTTGAGTTAATTTTGTCACAGACAAGCAGACAGACAGACGTTAAAATTTCCCCAAAATGGGTTTATCGAATTCAGGGAGGTCTATAACTTGGAGATTCGTCAAAATCACGAGATAGAATTTTTTTGACGATTACAATATTTTATTTATACTACGCATATGAAAAAATAAAATAAAAAAAGTTGAAGCAATAATTTCTTTAAAAAATACTAATATGTTTATAAATTAAGCGATTCAGACAAAATTATTTTCATTTATTAGTTACTCATTTCTTCATACTGCCATATTTAATCATGGATTCGTATTTTATTGTTTTCTTGTTCTCTGTTAGTTTTTTTTAAAATTCTTATTATATTTTAAGCCTTAAGAAAAATTTCTAATTCGAAAGAAGCGTAATAACAAACCTTAAAACAAATATTAAATGAGTTAATTAATTAAATTTATGAAAATGAAAATTCTAAATAATATTCTGATAATAATAAGAAGAAATATTGTTAGAATTTATCAATACTGTATTTTCGATTTTTGAAGTTTTTTATTTATTTTTTATTTTTACCCTTTTATTTGAAAAGTAAATATTCGGAATAATGGAGTACTCAATATAATTTTCATGTCTAAGTTTGAACAAATGTAGATAATATTGCAGAATATTTATTAATGGTTCGAGAAATAGAGCAATATCTTAAAGAATTTCTACTGGTATCTGTGTTACAATAGACACCTTTCTTTTCAACAATCCTTTATTTCTTCTTCTTTTTTATATTTTGCTCTGAGCTTATCACAGTGAATTTTTTGTTCTGTAGCTACTAATAAAACGTTTTTTAGGCATATAATTTCCCCCTTCTCTCTCTCTGTAGCTTTTTAAATTCACCCAATTTAATTTCTAGTACTGCTTCAACGGATATGTCTTGAATTCTGGAGGTTGTCTGCGGGAAAAATAGCCCACCACTGCTATGTAGACGGAAGCGTATGTGATAAATAACGGTCAACGAAGTCTAATAGTTGGTACTTGCCTATTAAGTACTGGCTTTCAAGTTACCGCCATACCTTCCCTTTCACCGTGGAATTGTACCTTTCACGAAACGGGAGCGGGATTTCCAGAAACCGTAGGTCTTGGGGTCATTATTCACAGGTTTGTTACCTGGAATGAAGAAGAGAAGAGAGGATGGAAGGTGAAAGGACTCTTGTTATTTTTTTTTCGTGCCCTCCCCCTTCCCTTTTCGCATCTGCAGTGAGCAGACATAAAAAGAAAATTATGCATCGGAAGGTCAACTTATCCCGTGGTCTAGATTTATTTTTACACCTCACTTTAACCAAACACTCCCCGCTACTCTTTCTTTCTTTACTGATTCCAAATTAACTCTCTTTGTGCTTGTTTTCCTGAGGTAGATTTGAAGGGGAAAAAATTATCGATTTTTAAATATCATTAAAAATCTAAGCATAAAACGTAAATTAAGTCATAAATATATCTAAAAATATAAATATTTGGGCTTTTTTTAATGTTATTATAAAACGTTTGAATAAATTACTCAAAAGAATGTCAAATATTAATTGTATTAACTATGTAGTTTCGTGGTGAAATGAAGATCATGGTGATCTGGGCAGTGTAAGCAACAGGACGTATGATTTCGGAAACCTTTCTTTTATGATCACATTTCACACAAACAAATACAAAACACAAAGACAAGACATTAGTGCGCGCGCAGTCAACAGAATAGCATTTCATCTCATTATGATTACGATCGCAGTATACTATGGGATGCGTAACCTAATCAGGCATCGCCAACTATTACTCGAAAGAGATGATAGAGTAATGCAACTGGTACAGTTTTTAAAAATTTATATATAGAAACAAAAATGGCATTTTATAACTTTACAATCAAGTAAGAAAATATAATGAAGCTCTTGAAATGACTCGGAATTTTGGCTTAGAATTTGAACCTTATTCAAAAGTAATTTAAATATGACGAAAAAAATCAGACATCTTGCTTTGATCATGTTATTTTGTTTATTATACAACTCATCTAAATCTCCAAGTTAAACGTATAAGATTTTCCTCAATAAATAATTAAATAAACTTTAGCTGTTGATTTGCAAAATGTTATTCATTTGGTTATTAATGCATCCAATTACCAACAACTCATAGGCACATTCGTATCTTCATCAGAATTGTTAAACTCATATTATGGATCAGAAAAATTAAAATTTGAATCATAGATATAGTTATAAATTTTATTAGTTACAGCAGTAAAGTAAATAATTTCTATGAACTGCGATATGTTGTTTCTTCAGTATTGGCAGTCACTAAAAAATTTTCTAACTAATGTCTTCAATTATAGAAATAAGCACATTTTGTGAATGTAGAATGTCACTATTTTTTTCCAGGCTTATTTACTAATTTATTGTTATCTAATGAATATTTACTATTGAAACTGCACATATGTAAATTTTTATTCTCTTTATGGATATGTGGTCGTTTCTTTTTGAACAATAAATTATTGAAAAATCATTTTAGCATTTTCAAAACACACACACATACACACACAAAAAAGGAAAAAAATAGCAAAAACAATTGAAATTTTATATTGAGTTATTATCACTGACTAATCACTGGTTAATAAATAGGTTCGCATAATCATATATTTATTCAGATGAATAAATATATGATAATAAAAAATAATAAAACATCTACACTTTAAAAAGTATTGTATTTCATTTACATTTTCCATGACTATTTTATTTCGAATTACGACAGCTCAGTTAAAAACCTTGTTTTATTAGTTTCGAAATTAATAATGCTACCATTAAAATTTCCATGTAACCCTAAAATAAAATAAATCCTGGAAAAAAAAACTATTTAAAAACAAAAATAAATAGCAGATCTATTACATATAGACTTATATTAGATTTTTTTATAGATTTCAGTTAATCAGATTACTTTCAGGAAAATATTTCAGATCAAAAGAAAGAGAAAAATAATAAACAAAGAATTAATAAAAATAAGTTGAATAAATAACTAAAAGCATTTTTTCCAAAGCCTTGTGAATTTCAAGGTAACTTCAGTTGCCAATTAAAATTATATACTATGTAATGACAAAATAAGGAGTTTGGCCAACATTCAAAATAACAATTATAAATAAATAAGTTCTCGATAAAAAGTTAATTTTAAGCTAAGCGTGTATGAGTAAACAGTGTTTTTATGTATTTCATATTAAAGAGAACTGGCTCTTGGCAGCTGACATGAGTCTCATATTACTTCTTGTTAAAAAAATATTCGAAAGCTGTCATAGCCAGATATAGAGAAATTAATTGATTTGCAAGAAAGAGAATACAATGATATACAAATGAAAAAGCATACATGCAGCGCTACCGACCCTTTGAACTGCGTAACATCCTGATACTATGAAGCATAATTTTCTGAGTAGGAAATTAAATTAAAATTTCCACTGTTCATTACTTATTTTCTAACAGAACAGTTTTTCAATCCGCCGTAATGTTTAAAATATACAAACTACTGGTTATTTCGTTATATCGTAGATATAATTCCTCTCTTTAATGTGCAGCTATAATAAAGTATCAAGAAATAAAAAAAGGGGGCAATACTTGGTTAATTTTGTTAAACAGAATTTTATATTGAAGTATAATACTGCATATTTGTTTTACAATAAAGTAATTTGATTGATATATGAAACAGATGCTTCAATATGCTTGCAAAAATAAAATATAAGAAAAGATTATTCACATACCTTGAATATATAATCAAAAATTCTTTAAAATTTTTTATACAACTTCGTTGTGGAAATTTCTGAAACGAGAAATAAACAAATTTGAGTGCATTATTTTTAAAAATTATATATTAAAATTAAAATTCATATACCACTGTAAATAGAATAAAAAATTTTTAAGATATTTTTTATCAGTTAAAATAGTTTCCATCCGCAAAGTTATAAATTCTTTAAAAATGCAAGAATGTGTAATGTTGTAAAATATCATTTCAGTCATGAATCTCTCTTTATAATAAATATTGTGTGCGTGTGCGTGTGTGAGTGCGTGCGTGCGTTGGTGCTCTACTGCTATTTTATTTTTTCACGATAACTCGAAAATAATCTCACACAAAAAAAGATTTTTACTTTGTTTTAAAGTCCGAAAAATTATCTTTTAAAGATGCTAATTTAGTTGATGTAAAATTCTTTAGTCTAGATGTAATTAACTTTTAAACACATTTTTAAGTAAATTTCTCAACATTATTTTTATTGTGGTGCATGTAACCGAAATCGTTTTCATTATTCATCATATATTTGATAGTGCAATTTTCTTCCAATATTGAAAGCCAGAGAAAAATTCTGTTTAACATCTATGTAGTTTACAGAAAGAACAAAAAAGTGAAATTCCAATACCGTTAAATTTAAATCAAACGAGCATAATAGTGGTATGATGTCACGGAACTGACTCCACCAGAAAGGTTAATACATACAATGGGCAGAACATATTAAAATAACACGGTTTTAATGTCAGACAATTTGACAATTTAACTGAAATAACTAATATCTCCCCGGCTAGCTAAAGGCATCTAATATTAGATATAAACAAAAAATTAAAATTTTTCCTTTGTTTAAATTATTGTCTATTCATTTTACTTCTCACAGCCATTCTGGACAGGATAAAATAATTAATAAAATAATAAATAATAGCACATGCTAGTAAAATTTTTTTGGAAAAACAAGCATTATAGTCTATTTTTTAATCATTTAATGTATTTATTATATTATAAAAGCAATTTCTAAAGGTCTATAATATATAACGAATTATTTATTAATTATGCATAAATAAATCATGATGTTCACTTATATTATAATACAAATGATTCTCGTTAATTTAAAATTCAGTGTTGCCAGAATTTCTTATAAATCAATTGAAAGGAGATTTTTGTGTAATTGAATAATTTCTCTTTAAACTATAATAACTATAACTATAATAACTATATA
>JAPMOR010005261.1:330069-379991 GCA_026543865.1 Argiope aurantia
AATAACTATATATATAACTATTATAATTTCTCTTTAAACTATAATAATTATAATAACTATAACTATAATAACTATATTATAGTTAACTATAATAACTATAATAACTTTCTCTTTAAACTATAAACTATATTTTATAAAACAATTAATAAAATAATAAATAATAGCACATGCTAGTAAAATTTTTTTGGAAAAACAAGTATTATAGTCTATTTTTTAATGATTTAATGTATTTATTATATTATAAAAGCAATTTCTAAAGGTCTATAATATATAACGAATTATTTAATAATTATATATAAATAAATCATGATGTTCACTTCTATTATAATACAAATGATCCTCGTTAATTTAAAATTCAGTGTTGCCAGAATTTCTTATAAATCAATTGAAAGGAGTTTTTTGTGTAATTGAATAATTTCTCTTTAAACTATTTTTAACAAAATTCATTGGGAAAGTCATATATTTATTTATAAAATATATCCGAAATTTCATTTAACACAAGCATAATTAACAACTGTTCCGGTTTTTTTTTTTTTTTTTTTTTTGTGTGTGTGTGAAGGTTGAGTTAGTTGTGGCCTGCGGTTAAAATTCGGTTTCCAGATAGGAAAATCGTAGCTTCTTGATTTCACGGAAAATTCATCATGGGAGGGCATCAGTATTGTCATGTTTGTATGAACTGGCTAACATGTAGAGTTTTTGGTCGGGGCTTGTGTGGTTCTCTTTATTTTAGAGTCAACTTGATATCCTTTAAATAATTTTCATACAACTTGAAAACTGGATACTTAGAAAATCCAATTTTGTGGATTACATTCTAAGACTTATTAGGTATGAAACGAAATGCTTAGCTTGCTTTCGAAGTTATTGTTTCACAACAAAAAATTACACTTGTGTCGCTAGTTACATAGTTATTGTAACTAAGCACTGCTCTTCCTTTAAATTGTATCCAAACAATTATTCACACCATTCGCAAAGCAAATGAATGCAATGAATTTGTTTTAAATCTTAACACACAGAAAAAAAAATCTTTCTAAAAACCCGCCTTCTTTCGCCTTTGAAAGAAAAATGCTTTCTTTCCTATCTTCCTTTCATTCTATTCAACCGATTTTCTTTCTGAAAAATAAACCAATAAAAGCCAAAATACTGTATTAAATTTTAAATGTTAATTCTTATCTATTGAAGAACTAATATCAGCATAATTAATATAAATATTTTTTGATTTTAGAACATTAAATGTTAATAAAATAAACTGTAAGGAGAACTGCTTATTTTAAGCTATCTGTACTACTTCGTATTCAATATTATAATCTCCTAATTTGAATTATTAACTAATCTTAGAATTTTCTACATATTCAATTCTTTAAAAAATTATATTTTAAAAATATTATAATTCAGCATTGATTGGTTGGTTATCAGAAAGCAATGAGTTAAAATACTTAAATGTAACAGGGTTTTTTGTTGCCGTTGTTGTTTTGGGATTTTTTTCCTTTTGGTTAAAATATCAAATACTTAATTAAACTAGTTTGATATAAGAAGGAGAATACTCTGAATTCTTTCTAAATTTGCTTTTCACTAAATCCTTATTTCCAAGTATAGTAGGAATGTAATGAGTCATTAAATCCGTAAAATAGTGTTATAAAAGGTGCATTATATATTTCCTTTTCCAGAAAAGGTGTTCTCATTTCCTTTTCCAGAAAGTTCGTGAAAAAATAAGTCGTAAAAATGCAATACCACTTAAAACAATGTAACTGATTACAAACTACCGAAATTTCCTTGTAAATAGTTGTAGGAGAAAGAATTTGAACATAATGCTGAAAGTGATTTAAAGAAAAAAACGTTTAAGTGTTTACGACCGACCTAGAAAAAGACGGTAAGAAAATCTTTTATGAAAATGAAAGACTAGGAAAATTGCTAAATGTTTAAATATTTATCTATTATTTTTAGTACGAATCTTTATTTTTATTTGTTTATTTGTCGTTGCTTGTGAAGAAAAATACAGGAAATGAAAATAAATAAAAAAATGTTATTAAGTTTACATATTGCTGCATGTCTTTAAAAAAAAATCATTCACCAAGAATTTAACTATCTCAATTTTGAGAATCCCTTCTTTTTCGAAATATAAAAATGATTACATGCGGCATTAAAATGTCACCTGATTATCAGTCAATTTAAAAGAAATCAAATTGTTAAAAAAAGAGAAAGAAAGAATATTTATTAAGAAAACAAATAAATTGCATTGTTAAGAAAAAATTTGGAAGCAAAATTAACCTGAAAGACAGAGAATTAAAATACTAAGTTTCTAAACCAGAACAAAGGAATGTTCATTTTTTTATGCAGTCTAATTCTTGTAATTCAATATTTAATATAATTCATATAATTTAATATTTTTGAAATATTTGGTTGATTTTATACAGATCTCTAAAATAAAATAACGTCCATTAAAAAAACGTTTTATTTAAATATAGAATTATGTGCTCATGTTACTTCAGGAATTTCACTGTTACGTTATGAATAACAATTCTGGAAATTATCCTAATTTCTCATCATATGACAGGTATAGTGGTCATGTACATTTACGCTGAAGCACAGCATTAATTATAAGTCGAAGCACCACACCAGTGACATCAAGGCCTTTTCTTTCTTTCGATTCGTCCTTCTACATTGTTTATGAGGCCCTTAAAGTACGCCGATCACACACCGAAAATTACCTGGGTTTATTACGACAGTTCTAATACACACACGTCAAAACGTCTCCTTGGCTCTTCTAAAATATAATTGCTCTCTAGTTATAAATTTCGGAGTATCCCCTCTGAATTCGACAGGCTGCTTTTCTTAATGGGGAGAGAGACAGTTTGAGAACCCATGTAGTGAAATAATGTATGTAATTTAGTCACTGTATGGAGTAACTCAAATTTTTACCTTTAACATAGTAGTAAAAAGAAGCAATGTGATTTAATAATTTTCTTTATTATATTTAATGTTTAGGTCCAAAATTAAATTCTAAGTGAGTGAAAGGAAATATTCATATGATTTTTGTTGTTGTTTTAGAAATGCAATACAATATTACAATCAGAATAGTTTTTGTTGGTGATTTCATTTTTCATGGATGCTCAAATCCTCATTATCTAAACCATTCTTAATATTAAAAAAAATAACATTTTAATGATTAAAATTGGAATTTCAGCTGTAGTTTAAAAATAAATAAGCGTCAATTCTAACAAAAAATTATTATTTTTAATTATAATGGTCATATAATAGTTTTGAGAAGAAAATAAGCAATATTGAAAACACTAAAGTCTTGGAAAAAATTTTGGAAACAGAAAAAAGGATCAAATTCTACTTTTTTTCTTATTTTACGTTTGATCACACTTGATAATATATGAGATTAACAAATGAGATGTAGTAAAATCATCTTGTCATTAAAAAAAGACTTATACTTCCCTATTTAAAAGTAAAACAGAGGATCTAAAAGAGAACTCTCCTATGATGCATTGTTTTTCATATTAAGAAGCAATTTAGTGTTACAAACAGTTAAAAAAACCAAAAGAATATTTAGATTATTTTCCTTGCTAATTGCATTTAGATGTTATGAATTCAAATAAATTTAAAATTATTTAGAAGATAAGGATTTTCCTTCAACATTAACAAAAAAAAATAGTTAAAATTACATTATTGTATAATAATTGACTAATTTACCACAAAGTAAAAATGTTTTAGGCCACCATTTGTCATCGCGTAAAAGATTTCACTTGCATTCAACTATAATGTACCTAGATATCTAATATTTTTAGAGAAATTGATAAACACATTAAAATACAAATTTTGAATTTTGCCAGATTTAATACAATTCAAAATTTTACATATTTGTACAACTCAAATATGCAAAGTGTGAGAATTTTGAGAGTCATAAATTTTTTAGCAGCAATATGAAACAAAATTAAACAAAAGAACAATAAATGTAGTTTCTGGTTAATACTCAAAATCATTCTTTACAATAGCTCTCAAAATGGTTACTGTAGAAATTTGTTGAAAAAATACTGTAATTATTATTCAAATTAATTATTCCAAAGTGATGTATTTATTAATTTTCATATTATCTTGATTTAGTTCTGAATTAAATCTAGCAAAACTTTTATATAAATTTGGAATCATTATTTTTTTGCAATTGAAAATGTTAGCTGGCACATAAAAAACAAATCACTAAATTGATACGGAAACCAACACAATTTGAAATATAATCATCTAAAAAATTATCAATCTCTTTTCTATTGATACAAAGGGGATATTAATGGTGGGTTGTTAAATATATTTGGATTATTCTCTTTGTTTATTTTGAAAAAAAATTCCTTTTTATCTTAAAACGACTTTTTAAGTTTTAATACACGATTAATGGTGTTCGAAAAGATTTTCACTATAAATTTCATGAAACAATTCGAAAGTTAGTCATTTTATATTATTGGACTATTTACTCTATTCCATGAAAAAAAAAATTAATGAAAGTATAATCGGATTCTGGACGAGAAATTGCCATTCAGTAAAGCTGTTTCGACATGAAAAGAGATTTATTCTGAGAAAAATCCAAAAGAATTCATGATTGAGTGCTGTAAAAATACCTAATGAATTCAATAAAAAATTTAAAATTTTATTATTTCAAGAAAAAATCTATATGACATCTGCTGAAATCAGTAGACATATAGGAGTGTTTACTCTACCAGAAATTTTGTGAGATTGATGATCAAAATTTTATTTGTAAAATGTCCACATTTGATTGGAATACTACCCTGTTTAGAAGTGAACTTTCATATAAATGTGGTGAGAAGAAAAAAAATGAGGAACTTAAATTGAGGAATCTTAAATGTGGAACAGTAAAGCATGGTAATATAGCATTTTTGAGTGGATGTATACAATCATCAGGAGTTTGTAATTTGAGGTTCATTCATGGCATACCAATTTATTCTTTTTATTTAAGAATTAAAAATAAATTTGAAATAATATTTCGATATTGTAAACAATTATGCTTTTTATTAAGATAACAATTTTATGCATACAGCTCACAAAGTTCGCCTTTGGTACTCACTATTACTACTAACAAGTTTTAAACAACTTTACCCTAATCACCCAAACTTAAATACATTCGAACGTTTTTAGAGAAAACTAAGGTTTAATAATTGAAAACATTACGACATTAAAACGAAAAGTGAACTGAAAACGATATTTTTCCGAGAAATGAAAGGCTATCGATGCCGAAATTTAAAATAATAATCTATCTATACATATAATAAAGCTCAATGTGTGTGTGTGTGTGTGTGTGTGTGTGTGTGTGTGTGTGTGTGTGTGTTGGCGCTCTACAGGCCAGACCATTCAACCTACAGCTACCAAATTTGACACGTGTATACCTTGGAGGCCGGGAATGTGCACCTGGGGGTTATTTTTTCGAATTTTTAAATAGAATTTTATTTATTTAAAAATTAAGCGAAATTTTGACGTATTTCTGCTTAACTTCCGAAAATATTACCGCACAAAAAAGATTTTTACATGAAGTTAAAGATCAAAAATTTATCTTTTAAATGATACTAATGTTTTAATCTTAAAATTAAATTTCTATTTTTAATGAATTTTTAAATAAATATTTTAACTATGTTTTTCAATAATTTTTTTCGTAAAAAATAAAAATTAAAATTAAGCACATTTCGCATTCATGGGAAAAAAATTAGCTTTTTTCAAAGTGTCGCCATCACATTGATTAAAGCTCCAACTAAAAATAAATGAAATCTTTTTGGAAATGAAATCTGCAAAAATATAATTTTCGGCACGTGTCTGCAGGAAAAGGAAACATATATGAAATATTTTTTTTCTAAAAAATTAATTCAAGAAAAATTATTTTATGATCTTTTACACTCTCTATATTATTAATCCAATAAATCAGTTATATTTTAAGGCAAGTTTTGTTTAATATGAACAGGATATCCATTCAAATCAGGGCCACACAGCTGATTTGTAAACCTTTAGTAAGTCACAGATCTGCTAAAATGGTCTAAATGGAAAATGATTATATTTTATGTAACTTGATTTAATAAATGCTCTAATAAATAACGAATTTTTGATTTTACATTAAGCTTCTGCTGTGGAAATTACGAATCACAAAAAGTTCTTGAAACACTAATATTTTAAATAAAAAGAGTTAATTTCCAATCAACTAAATCAATCACTTAAAATTTGGTGTGTCCAGAATATTTCTCAGAATATGATACCTTACTGCATTAAATTTAGTCTTCATAATTTTTGAAATATATTTATAGGCCGGTACAAAATATTATTATTGATTCCATTTCAATCCTTTTGAAAGCAAAACTAAAAACTGAATTTTATGCTAAATCTGAGAAATTTTTGTTGAATTATTCTTTGAGATATTACATAAATTATGAAAAATATTTTGTAGTTCACATAGCGATTCTGGTTGCAATACTCATATTCAGTAATAATAATAATAAATAAATAATAATAAAGATGATAAATAAAATAAAACGCTTGGTTTTATTAAAAAATATCTTTATATTAATTTCAATTTCATCATTTCCACTTTAAATAAAAGTTGAAGTTTTACTTGAAATGGCAACAAATTAGCAAAATATATATAGTAAACTGAACGAAACGATCTAAACAACAGTATAAGTTTGGTATGACTATCAAAATTTGAAGATTAAA
Organism: Argiope aurantia; assembly: GCA_026543865.1. Lineage (NCBI taxonomy): Eukaryota > Metazoa > Arthropoda > Arachnida > Araneae > Araneidae > Argiope > Argiope aurantia. Next base: position 336,772 of record JAPMOR010005261.1, read on the forward strand.
AACGTTTTGCTTGAGATCTATTAAGATACCAGTTACTTAAAATATTTAATTGAAAATTGTAGCGAGCGGTAATACTGGCGAACCCTTTGGTCGCCAAAGGCGGCTAGTAATAAATAAAATTAGTTCACTCCGTACCAAAATGTTTGAAAACAGTGGTAAATGCTAAACCAAATATTAAAATTACCAAACTATTATTATAGTTACTGATTTGTAATGTGGATTTTGAAGTGTCTGAGGATTTTTTTATAAGACAACTTTTCAGTTTCGTTTTCAATATTATTTTTAAAAAAAAGTTTTATTTTGTATTAAAATATTTTACGTAGATATGTTAGAAATGCAATAAAGATTTTATTATAAAGATTTCAGTTGTGAAAAATATTAGTAGATAAAATATAATTTTAACGAATTTCAAATATATAATTCACTTTTGGGAACATTGTACGTGCATCTATGGCTCAAAACATCTTGTAATGTAAAAATAAGATTTCTAATGGAAGTTTAAAGTAATCTTTGCAGTGCGAGGATCATGTTTTAAGCTTATCTTTCTAACATGCAGAATCACTCACATTGTTAAAGATATCGAAAAAGAAAATATACTTTATAAGAGTATATATACAAAAATTTAGATAAAAAATATTTTGAAAGGAATCTAGAATTTCATTTGTGTTGCATCAACATTCATCGGGTCTATCCTTTTGAAATATCTTTACCATAGCAAATGGTGTCATTTTTCTAAATAGAAAAGTCCTGCTTTCCTTTTTTTTCTTTTTTTTGTGCATAAATTTCTGTATGCATCCTTACCTATTACTTTGTTACATTTTTTTTAAGTGGCTAAGACGAGATATTTTTAAATGTTTTTATTAATTGAGCATTATTTTACTTTATATACTTTGTGAGCTCCCTGTCAAATCTAAATGAAACTAAAACGAAATATGAATTTATGGCATAGATAATTAGGAAATGTAAAAAAAGAAAGTGGTCGAAGTGCAGTACTGAAAATGACACTACGCTTGAAATTAAGTAAAGGAATGTTGAATCGTATGAATCAAATATTTTTCAAATGCTTTTTCTCATATAAAATTATTTTCGCTTGGATTTAACTTGGCGTAATATTAATATATTTATTATTTAAAGGAAATTTTTGGCAATCTATTGCAAATGGAGCACGTTCTTGATTTTTAAAACAAAATTTAACATACAAATAGAGTTTGAGAATAAATTTATTTACAATATAAGATGTTAGTTTCAGAATTATAATTTCATAAGCAATGACAATAGATTTAGTGCCGAAAAAGACAAAAGTAAGTGAAATGATGAATTTATAATAGGCTTAAATATAAACATTATATAATGGGACAGTAAAGAATGAAACTCTTACATGATATTGTAATTAAATTATTCAAATCAAAAACAGTATCAAGCAGTCTTAGTTAATCAAGCTATAAATTTTAGATTTTTAAGGGAAAAATATTAATATTTATTAAGGAGTGTTAAAATAATTAATGGAAATTCTCTATAGAGAAAAAAAGGGGGGGGGATAAAGCAGATTTTACTGATAGGTAAAGTTATAAATCATTACACGAATGATCTAATTTGAAGAATATATTTGAAAATCTTATGTAAATAAAAATTTCATTCCACTTTACTAATGAAGAACGCTTCCTGTTATCATATTGAATAGTTATGGAAATAAAGCGTTATTATTCTTTATTTTATGTGCTTTGGTAGAAAAAAGAACTAAAACTAATTTAAGAGTTTTAAATTTGCAGCATGATTTTTCTTTCTCAAAACAAAACAAAAAATAATTCATTCTTTCGCATCTTTCACCTCGATCATTTTTTAATAGTAAAACATCAACGGCTTACTTCCTTCAAAAGTATTCAAATTAATTCCATTCAAAAAATTTCTGTAAATTTCCGTCTATTGGGATAAATCTTTCTAAACAATTCCATTTTACGAATGTACTAAAAGGCGTACATAATTATTTCTTGCGAAGCAACGAAATAAAATGTTTATTTCGTTGTTATCTTTTCATACTGTTATCTAACTGCTGTTTATCTTTTTTACATTCTTATTTTTTACAGCTGATTTAAACTATTTTAAAGCTATATGTAGCACCAAAGCGTAAAAACTGCATAAAAATATAAAAAAATGATATCATTTTAATGTTTTTTCTGATTACGATTATATATTGCTTAAATTTAATGTATTGCTTTTTTTTTCTTTTACACATCAATCTTCAAGGAGTTTTGCTTTATTCGGAATTTAGCTTTACAATTAGCAATATAATCATAAAATTTCTATTAAAATTTGCAAATTAGAGTATAATAAAAAGGAATAATTTTTTTCAAATTACATATGAAAATTTATTTAATGAGAAAATTTCTTAATTTTTATTTAAACATTGTTAAGTAATTCATAATGTTTTTAGATAATTTCTAAGTTTAATCATTATACAGTTTATATTAAAGGCATCAACTTGTCAAGGAAAATAATAGGTATTATTAGTTCTTCTTGGTACATTGTCACTTACAAAATGTGATCGAAATTAAGAAAATCGTGGTGTCCATAAAATCGTCCTAAAACTGTCCAAAATTATTTTTGAAAATAATGATTTGATATTTATGCTGTTGTTTTTTTAATTTTGTCATTTTATTTACTGATGAAAATGCAAAAAAAGTTTTATGTGAAGGAAATTATTGTTACGTAATCTTAATATTCGAAAAATTATCCAATTATAATATTATGTATTCTTCTTTTTAATCTGACTTCAAGAGTTTAAAAAAAATTGTGTTTCATTATAACAACTAAATCTTGCTCTCGAATAAATTCAATATTTTTATTGAACTGAGTGGCAGCATGCATACAAATAAAGCAGTTAATTAAATTAAAACGTACTATTTCTCTCAGTGTTAATGTGTGGTCAAACAAATTAATTAAAAAGATTTATGATGTATTAATTCAAAACAAATGAAAGCTCATATTTATAAAAGTTTTTTTTTAAATGTGATATTTATTATATATTTTCATGGAACTTTGATTAAGTTTTTTAGGGTCATCCTGCAGAAAGATTAAATTCAAAATTCGATAGATATAATTTTGATTTAAAAAATTCATCGATTCATTGTGTTTTTAAAGTATTCACATTTGCATGTACATAAGCAGACATACAAATATAATTGTAAAAAATTTTCCTTTGAACTAAAGAAGGTTGGCATTTTCGGAAATTAATAAAATCTGAATTTCCAATCTTTCGACATATCTTTATATTTCTTATACGAGAAGAAAAAAAATTTTAAGACAAACATTCAATAATAGCAAATAAATAATCGTAATAAGTAAATCTAAAATTATTTTGAATTTTAGAAGAAAAGCATCCGAAACGTGAAATATGTGAGAATTGGTAATATAAAGACAAAGGAAATTCTAAGTATTATTTTTTCCTATTCGCTCCATGTGAAAGGCAGGCAAACACTTATTCTTGAGGAAAATGTTTCGTAAAGTGTTCAAACAAGTTGTTTCGGAATATTTTGAGAGTCGTTAAGAAAAGGAATGCAAACGGCCACTTACCAAGGCTTGCCTTTTTGAAGTACTGATTTAAAAAAGAATAAAAAAATTCTAATGCTCACACTAACTTAAAGCCAAAACAGCGGGTGACAAAATATGTGGCTGTTTGCATTTCACACCTATCTCTTTTTCTAAGAAAAGGCAAAACATTTATTATTTCCCCCCCCCTTTTCTCTGAACTTAGCTATTATATAGTTCAGAAGAATTTTTTAACACATAAACATTGGTGAGAGATTTTGAAAAAGCCCACATATACATGTGCCTCCTTTTTCAAGGAATAGGAAACAAATAATTTTAGGTTAGAAAGTAAAAAGAAGGTTAATGTTAGGTTTAAAAGTATCTAATTAGAGGCTAATTGAAGTTCCTACAAATAGTAAAATTATTATTTCGAAGAAAGCAATTCAAATTTTGCATTAATGAATTGTCATTCATCACTAAAAAAAAGAGACGCATTCCAACAATAGTAGAAGACATTTACAAAATGCGATTTTAAAAAAATTCTCAGTAATTTAGATTTGCACTTTTTCGGCCGAAGAAAAGAATCTTTCACGCCACTAATAATGAAGCTGTGTCCGAGCGTGTGCGTGTGCGTGCGTGTTGGCTGTACAAGCCAGACCATTTGACTTACTCACGCACACACTACCATCAATTTTGGCACATATGCCTTAAAGGGTAAGAATGTGCCTCTCAGAGCAATATTTTTAAAAATTTTAATAAATTAAAAATTAAGCTGAATCTGAAGCGATGATTTCGGAAAATATTATTGAATAAAAATGAATTTTACACCGTCTCAGAATATAAAAAATTGCTTCTTCAATGATACCAGTTTAGTAGACATAAAATTTTACCAAAAGTTTTGGCAATTCATTTTTTTTGTCTAATTTCAACAACCGATTATATTGCTACTCTGAAATCAAATCATTTTCATTGTTACATCAAATATTTAATTGCGTGATTTTCTTCCATTGCTGAAAATTTAAAAACAAAAGTATTCCATTTAATATCTGTGTAATTTACAAGACGATTAAAAAAGTGAAATTCTCCATAAGAAAGGTTACACAATAAACAAAACTTAAGAAGTAAAAGAGCTAAAATAAGACAGCTGTAATGTCAGACTTATTGATGGAATCATCTGCATGCAATTAGCCATATTTAAATTATTTATCTGAAATCAAATATAATCAACATTCCTAAACTAGTGGTCAGCTGAGGTGACTATTCTTAGATATGAAAAAAAATTTATAAATTCAAAATCAAGAATGATTATTTAAAGTGATGAATAAGCAATGCTAATTAAGTTATAAGTAAATTATAATGCTTGAATTAAATCTCTAAAATGATTTAAATAATTTCAAACATTAGATAAAAAGAAAAATATATATAATGCTCTTAACGTGAGCAGACACATACTAAAAACTTATCGAATTCTATTAAAAAAATTTCATTTTAAAATAATATAAATCTATTATAAAGACCTATTTAAAGAAAGAATAAATATCACCATGAATGCACTTATAGAATTTCTATTCACATAATTTAATGAGAGAAATAAATAATTAAAGAACTTACTAAAAACCTATTTGTCTCCGCTCTTCTTAAATAGTATTTTCTCCTACATTGTGAATTAATACCTATTTTCTTGTGGATTGATATCTGTCTTACGAGAGAAATAACATCATTTAATTGATAAAGTAAAATCTCTACAATATCTTCTTTTAATCGGATTCCAGTAATAATTTCTATTAAATTTGTAAAACAGCAATCTTTATGAAAATATTATCGTCTGTTTTAATTTTGTTGCTTATGTGAAAAAACAATTTTTGTTCAAAAAATCTGTGTTAAATTTTTGCAGACGATTTTCGTCTCGCTATATTTCTTTTAAAAGTAAAATATAACAATACATAATATAGTCTAATTAAGATGTCTTTATTAATATATCTTAATTATAATTAAAACTCATATTAAGGGAAACAACTTTCATAACCATAAATCCAAGAGTTTCTTTCTCGTTTTTAAAAAACAGATATGATTTATGTTTAAATTACATGGCAACAAAACAATTTTTTGAAAGAAAACCAAAAGATATGTGAAAAATGATAAACGATAAACACATGTGATGAAATATTATTTCCAACATAATATTTATAACTATGACGAGGATTTTGTAATATAACTTCTAAAAAATTTATCAATATAGTATTAAAAGACGAAGGTAAAACATTTAATACTTTTTATTCTCGAAAATTACTCTAATTATACAAAATCCATATAATTTCTTATTGAAAGTAGTTTTACTATCAAAATTTTATATTCATATTAATTTGATTATATATAAGATTTTAAACAATAATAATAATTTCGAAAAACGCTTTGAAATTTTCTAAGTCAATTTAATTAAATTAAAATGTCTAATTGAAGAATAAAGAGAAATGTCTCACAACAGAATTATCTTAGAAAACGAAAAAAAAAAAAATCAAATTGCTTCATGTTTTATTTACTTAAATTTTACTTATTTAATTACGTGTAGTTTTTAAATTTCTCGAATATTTTAAAAGGAATGTCTTCGAAAAAATATTAATATTTAAAAATGCAGAAAATTTCAAAACTTCGGAAGAAATGAATGTAACAAATACCTCATGTTTCATTTCAATTGATGATGTATTTCTATGTGTCAATTTAGGATTTTCTGCCGTCTGTTATTCGTAAAATAAATTGGATTAAAAAGAAAAAGATTTTTGATTAAAAAAATTGAATCAAATTTTCACTCAGAGAATAAATAGACAAAAAACAATTTTTACTTTGTCTACTTTTTTATGAAAGAAATGATTGCCGTAAAAATAAATATTGCTTAAATCTTATTTCAATTTTTTTTTTTTTTTTACATAAGTGTGTCTCTTGCATCGGTATCGTAAATCCAGCCAAGAAGAGGGCCGCAATGGCCTGGTGGTAAAGTCTCGGCTTTGGAATCGGAGAGTTTCAGGTTCGAGATCCGATTCCACAGAAGAACCGTCGTGTAAGCGTTTCTGGTGTGCGTTAAATCCGACGGGGCCAAACGTCTTCCCGCTGGTGTGATGTGGTAATTTGGAGAGGGGATGCCAGCTCAGGTGTCGTCCTCGTCAACTGACCGTGGTTCTAAATTACAAGATCCCTCCCAAAATAGACTTAGTGTTGCTTTAAAACAGGGTGTTAATATAACTAAACTAAACCAGCCAAGTAGTATATAAATATTCCTTACTTAAAATTTAGAATAACGTTAAAAGTTTTTTTAAATAATTTTTAGTTTCGAATATTTTTTTTATGTTATATTTTCTCTCACTTTGAAATTTTATCGTCATAAAATTGAATATTTGTTCTTTTACAGACAACATAGTGAGCATATTAACGAATTAATGAACTGCATGTAAAAAAAAGAAATAGTCAATAAATTAATTTTCTAATTACAATAGAAGAAAGTTACTGGAATTCTCATACATTTCAAACATGGTTCAATACCATGAAATGACCTCATAAGAATTTATTCATATCATAGCAACGGTATGAAATGGAGTCGATTCATGATAACATAATGCACATCAATAAATTTATTTATTTCATGTATCCCGGAAACAGCTCTAAGAATTTGGATCAAATTTTATATTTAGGTAAGGTTTTGATTTTTAACTTTATCTGTATAGGTATTTTTCTTGAAAAAAATGCGATTTTACACAAAAGATTAAAACTTGCTATTAGAGCCTTTTTCTATCTTCTCTCATGCTGACAATGTCATATAACGCCTTGGTAAAACTGAGTGTAAGTCAAAAATATAAGTAATGATAAATAGACTGTAAAATGAATACTGTGATATAGCATATTGTTTCGAATAACATGTTAAACCAAGTGCAATCACGATTTTTTTTATTTAAATAATTAGTTCATATGTAAATGAGATTGAAAAATATTCCTATGTAATCAGTATGTGATTCATATCTAAATTTTTCCTCCAAAAATACCCTGTTTTACAAAAGTGCCGAGCGAAGCTTGGTCTTCCAGATATTGTATGTTTATCTCATCATGTGTTTAGTATGTGTTTTACACGGTTTTTTCCAATGATATTTTACTAAGACGTTTTGATTGCGAGCATTTTTGTTCTAATATGTTATATATTTATTTTATGTTAACCGATATAGCTTTAATGCGTAGACATACAAATACAATTCCAATATTCAAGTTGGTTGGTTTATTGATCTCATTCAATTATTTTATTGTCATTCTGCCTTGGACGTACTTCAGGATTATGCAATGTAAGATACCATCGTTTATAAATTCAAGTATAATTTAAACATAACATATTTTAAAATTTAATTGAGTATATAGATCTAATCTTATTTACAGGCAAATGAATTTTAATTGGCCTATTTTAACTCAACACAACTTGGGACTGTGGGGTCGAGGTAGAAATGGCAAATAAATCCACAAAAGAAAGGGAGAAAATCTCTAATTAGACATTTCATGTATCACCTCATTAGAGCTCCTAGGAAGAGATAACAAACACATCCTAATCGAATGTGCCATTCCCACATCAAACAGGTTTTAAAGATGCTCTAAGACAGTGTAAGTGCTATCATCAACAAAAAGTGAAATCTTCAGCGAAGGGTTAAAAAAAAGTGTCTTATCTTTAACCCTTTAAGGGAGAAATAACTTATCGGACTCACAAGAGGTACGAGAGATAACACTTACCAACAACGAAGAATCAAAAAGCAAATGGATCTTAACGGGCCATTAGGAGTCGTTCGTCCTTTCACCAATCAACTTCAAAAAGCCTCATAATTTAGATATTGGGTGAATTGTAAACACTGCCCGAAGTACTACTTTTTCATTCTTAATTGCTTTCGCGATCATGGTGGGATTTTCGGAAATTAGTGGATGAAATAAAAAATGATAGTAAAAAAGAAAAGAAGTAAAATAAAGAAGCGGGAAGACTTGAGTCGGCATTTCTTTTAGCCGAAGCGTGAGAATTAAAGCAGTTGCTTCAAACCAGTTTACAGAGAATTTTATTTGCATGCGATGAGTTGAGTTTCTTTTCTGAATTAACATTTTTATATGCATCTAAATTATTTATATTTTCTTAATATAATAATTTTATCGGATTTTTTTAATACAAAGAGCTGAAGATGTATACTTTTTAAAATTTTATGATTTATAGAATTGTATTTTTAAATAACGGTGGATTACTGGCAAACTTATTTAGGAAAACAAAACTATTTTTAAATAACTCGGTGAGATCCCGTGGCTCTAGATAACTATCTAGTCAGATCATTTCGCATTTTAGGATATTACTGATTCTTAGTCAATATAATCGATCAAATTTTTACGTTTATTTTGTTATTAGCATATTTATGTATTAACACCAAAGATTTACTTTAATAATACTGTATACAAACATGGATGACAGACAATCTGGGCTTATCATTAATAAATAAATATATTTTCACATCTATACTTATAATAAAGCTCTCTCTCTCTCTCTCTCTCTGTGTGTGTGTGTGTGTGTGTGTGTGTGTGTGTGTTTTGGCGCTCTACAAGCCAGACCATTCAACCTACAGCTACTAAATTTGGCACGTGTATACCTTGGAGGCCGGGCATGTGCACCTGGGTGTTATTTTTACGAATTTTTAATTAGAATTTTATTTATTTAAAAATTAAGCGAAATTTTGGCGTGTTTCTGCTATAACTTCCGAAAATATTACCGCACAAAAAAGATTTTTACATAAAGTTAAAGATCAAAAATTTATCTTTTAAATGATACCAATGTTTTAACCTTAAAATTAAATTTCTATTTTTAATGAATTTTTAAATAAATATTTTAACTATATTTTTCAACAATTTTTTTCGTACAAAATAAAAATAAAATTTAAGCTGCACGAGCACGTTTCGCATTCACAGTAAAAAATTAGCTTTTTTCAAAGTGTTGCCATCACATTGATTAAAACTCCAATTAAAAATAAATTAAATCTTTTGGGAATGAAATTTGCAAAAATATAATTTTGGGCACGTGCCTGTAGGAAATGAAACAAATATAAAATATTATTTTTTTCTAAAAATAAATTCAAGAAAAATTATTTTATGATGTTTTACACTCTCTATATTATTAATCCAAAAAATCATTTTTATTTTAAGGCAAGTTTTGTTTAATATGAACAGGATATCCATTCAAATCAGGGTCACACAGCTAATTTGCAAACCTTTAGTAAGACACAGATCTGCTAAAATGGTCTAAATATAAAATGATTATATTTTATGTAACTTGATTCAATAAATGCTCTAATAAATAACGAATTTTTGATTTTACATAAAGCTTCTGCTGTGGAAATCACGATTAACAAAATGATCTTGAAACACTAATATTTTAAATAAAAAGAGTTAATTTCCAACAACTAAATCAATCACTTAAACTGACTGATTTATGAAAATTTGAATATTACTATTCAATAAAAAAAGGATAATTTTAGATTTTCCATCGATCGTTTCAAAGAAAATCAGCATGCAGGTTTCTCAAGATTAATTGGCTTAAGATTATGAAAATGTTGAGTTTTTCTAAATTTTTAATATTCAAAACTTTATAAATAAGTCTTAGTTGATCGTGGAAAATAGAAACATTCATTCATTTATTTCAAAATTGGTGTGTCCAGAATATTTCTCAGAATAGGATACCTTACTGCATTAAATTTAGACTTCATAATTTTTGAAATATATTTATAGACCGGAACAAAATATTATTATTTATTTCATTTCAGTCCTTTTGAAAGCAAAACTAAAAACTGAATTTTAAGCTGAATCTGAGAAATTTTTGTTGAATTATTCTTTGAGATATTACATAAATTATGAAAAATATTTTGTAGTTCACATAAGATTTAAATACCGAGCGATTCTGTTTGCAATACTCATATTCAATAATAATAATAATAAATAAATAACAATAAAGATGATAAATAAAATAAAACGCTTGGTTTTATTAAAAAAATATCTTTATATTAATTGCAATTTCATCATTTCCACTTTAAATTGAAGTTTTAGCGGAAATGACAACAAATTAGCAAAATATATATAGTAAATTGAACGAAACGATCTAAACAACAGTATAAGTTTGGTATGACTATCAAAATTTGAAGATGAAAAATGTTTTGTTTGAGAATCTATTAAGAGACCAGTTACTTATAATATTTAATTGAAAATTGTAGCGAGCGGTAATACTGGCGAAGACGGCTAGTTATAAATAAAATTAAAAATGAGCCCGAAATAAAGAATTTGCATACTTGAAATGCGTATATGATAAACCATTTCTGATCTAATTCAATCATCTAACTTTTCAGGTGATAAAATATAAAAGTTGGCACACCATCTATAAGTTGCTATATGCATTGTGAAAAGATTGTTCAAAACACTTGACAGAACTCATACACGTAACTACAAAATTTCGCAAATAATTATTTCTTAAGTAACTAATGCTTATTAAAACTAATGTTTCTTAAATAACTAATACTTATTACTAATGCTTATTTCTTAAGTAATTAATGATTATTGCATTTCTAATTATAAATAAATCAAAATAACCCTGTTTTTCTTCAATAAATTAGGAATGCAATATTGTGCAAGACCATTTTTAAATTATTCTAAAATACAAAAAATGAATTTTCCAGTGATACTAATTATATTTTCCTGTTATATTGTTCTAAATTTCAATGAATTTTTTAAAATGTTTTAAATATATTTTACAACAAATGCTTTTTATTATTTTAGTAATTGTATGCATTTCAAGAACAATATTAAATGTATTTTTTGTGTGTATACATTATCGCTGTAATGCAATAAAGAGCAATTTTTAAGAATAAAATGAAGCTTGACAATTCAAATTTAGAGCCTTATCATGCTGTGATGTTAGAGACTAGAGTACGGATATCTTTTAAATTATATTATAAATTATAAGGAAAATTACTTATTATATAAATAAATTTATTTACAATATAATTTTTTGTTCAAACACGAATTCGGGGCATAATCTTGAATAGTCTTTTTCAATCAAGAAAGACAGATTGTTTTCTAAATTAGAAATCCGGATTGTTGGCTTAAAGCCTTTTTATTTCAGTTATGATACTAGCTGTTATTATTTATCCTATAAATAAATTTATTAACTATATAATTTTTTTGTTCAAACATGAATCCGTTGCTTAATCTTGAACATGCCTTTTTTAATCAAGAATGACAAATTGCTTTCTTTTTTAGAAATCTGAATTTTTGGCTTGAAGTTTTCTTTATTTCAAAAGAGGATATTTTTATTTATTAATTTTTGAATATTTCTAGTAATCAGTGGTGGATTTCTGACTAGATAATTGCTGATAGTTATTGGGCTGAAACGGGGCCGCTACAAGTAATTTAAAAAAGCTTTATTTTCCTAAATGAGTTTGAAAAAAATACAATTCTATAAATTAAAAAATTTTAGGATATAATTAATTCTTTCTCAAATATAATCTATCACACTTTTATACAATTGACTATATTTATTTTATTATTAGAATATTTATTAATATGGAAAATTAACTTCAATAATATCGTATATCAACGTAGAGGCTTTAATATTTGAAAGGATTTTTTAAAATTAAATTGATAATAATTTTTAGCAAGAATAAAATTGAGCCTTTTTCTTCGTTTTTGACAATTATATTTATTAAAACTTCCTTTTTCTAAATAAGTTTGTAAAAAATACATTTTTATAAATTAATGATTTTTATAAATTAATGAATGACGATTTAGTTGAAATGCAAAACTAAATCGTCCAATTTATTGAAAAATAAGCACTGCCTCCTAAAGTTACAAAATACCCAAATATGCGACTGCCTGTAATAAACAAGTTAGGTATCGCAAGAACTATCGCATTGATCGCATCTTTTACTCCTAAATATCTATTGTTTGGGGAAACTTAATACATATATAAGACATTTAATGACATGACATTAATATTTAAGACATTATTTTTCTATATTTCATATTTTAATAAGTTATCTAATGTCTGAAATCATCTTTTACTGTTTTTAGTTCATCTTTTGATTTGAAAAATTAGAGGAGAAAACTTTCCTACTAAAATGTATTTGCATTTTTAAAAATATCCACTTTTATTTTGAATGTTTTTTCAAAGTTTTGCCTGATAAAAGTTTTCGTTGTATAATAATTTATATACAACTATCCGCTTTTGGTAACCAGCTTGTTTCTCGGATTATTGACTTTTAGGCAGTTAAACGATAATATGGAATACATTTTTTTTTTTCGGAATTACATCTTATGATTTGATAAGATGGATAGACATGGCTTTAATTGAATCACTCTACTATAAATTAATGTGGGTGCAAATTAAAAAGTGCATATGAAAAAAAAAGCTGAAGTGAAAATCCTACTTTGGAGTTAATGTCCCCCTAAAAAAAGGATTTTTTTTATATATTAACTTTAGAACTGACAAAGGCCCGCGGTTAAATGTTTTATGAACGAATTTGAATTTCACTATAGCTTTAAAACACACAAGTTATCAAATAATATTTTCAGAAATTACTAAAAATAAAGAAATAAATAATTATGAAAGGATATTGATATAATCAAAAAAGTAATTTTGTGAATTTCAAGATAATATAGAAACCAATTTTGTAAGATAATAGCTTTGGACGATATGGGCATCAGTTTTTTTAGGCAAATCATGGCGATTATTCATCTAAGGATGCTTGAGCCAATTTTCATATCCGATTAATCTTTTTTTGACGTCTAATTCACTAATTTTGATTTCTGTTATATATTCTTTATTCTGGCTAAATAAAAATTTTGGTGACATAGCGAGTCTTCACATGAGAATTTCTAATAACATTTTGTAACTGTAGTAAGTAACTAAACAAAGATTGAATTAAATACAGTTTCAAATACGTTCAATGAAAAGTTTGAAGCTTACTTACTTTGACTATCTGTACCATGTACATTAGTGTTATATATATAATATTAATTATTAGCATCAATTTTCTCTGCTGCCTTTTAAATATCATTCAGCAAAGAAGAATTTCCCCTTTTATACATTTTTTTCAAAAACATTTATCAAATTCAATACTAAAGACAATATTTGTATTATAAATTTGAATATTTGAAAAAGCATACCAGATAAAAGCAATGCTAAATCAAGCGTCATAAGTCACGTTGCTTATAACATCGCAATTTCTCTGTTTGGAGGTCAGAAACAATATTGGGACCTCCATTATTTCCGACATTATCTTTTATTGCAGAAGTTATCTTAATAATGGCATTACAATTCGAGTCAAACACATTATGAGAGAAAAATAATCAGTTAAATTTGATGAAACTAATGGAAATCACCAATGAAAGATCAAAGACCACCCAAGTTGCGAACTGTGAAAACCATCCATGAAGGATCATATTTTCTTTCTGGAAAAATGCTTCATTCTAGAAACTTCATAATAATGAGTTACAGTCGGATATTGAAGGTTGTATTCAGAAAATTTAGATCGTATCTGAAAACTAATAAAGTACTCTTTTTATGCATAAAGCGAATATATGAGTCATAACATACTTAGTTTATATCTAATTTAGATCAAAACTTGAATTTCTTGGATGCCTTTTTTTCAATTCCAAGGAGGAATGAAAAATAACCAAGAAGGTAAATCAAATTGCTGAAATGCATATAATATTCAGCTCCGTAATAACTGAAGATTAAAGTTTTTAATTTTATTGTTCTACTTGTGTTCAGCTTATTAGTACTCTTCATTATTTCAGGTACTGAACATAAAAGAAAAAGGTCTAAGAAGAGCAACATATATTAAAGTAAAAATGGTTTTAAAAAATGTATGATTGAAATTATGGCTTAAACAACAGCTCACAGCCAAATTTTTGGAGCATACTTTCTATTGAAAGTGTTTTTTCCTCTTTCATTCACTTTAAGTTATCGACCTTTAACTACTCACTTTTTTATTTCCAGAGCCCCGCACATGAGTGCTTTATGCTTTGTAGTATAATGAAGAAAACCAAATATCCCTTTTGAAAACTTTCTTTTCGATTTATTGAAATCGGAATTTGACGCAGAATGACAATTTTAATTACAAAATCAAATATGTAAAATTTAGTATATCATATTATTTAAATCATTGCCTTTTTTGAGTTATTGATTTTACATGTATTTAAAGTGCAGACCGAAGTACAAACTGTTAGCTTTTTGACAGATTTTGTTTAAAACTTGATAAAAATCTCTATTTTAAATGCATTTAACATTGGAGAATCGCGTAAATCTACATTCATCTGTATTTTAAAACACGTGTACCAAATTTTATCTATATTGCTGTTTACGTTTTATAGTTATGGAATTCACTTGTATTTGAAGAACAAAGCAGTTCGATCTCCTCTGAAGGAAATCGAACTGCTCATTTGAGCTCAAACACAAAATTTGATAGAAATAGACAAATTTGGTCTTGTCCATATACTAAATTTCATTCGTGTAGCTCAAAGCTTTTTGTGTTTTCGTTCACAAACAGACGTAATGCCAAAAATGTATTTCCGATCTGAGGGAAATTTGAAACATGTAGATTCATCAAATTCTTGAGGTCGATTATTGTAATATACAAAAAATTAAAAAAAAGGAGGGAACAACATTATGCCAAAATATTATTAGAAAAGTTAATTTATATTATCTGAATATCTTCCTCAACTAGCTGAAATAATTGATTTGATTGGCAAAAATTGAAATCGAATGTTTATTTATTTTATTTTAGTTATATTTTTATTAAAAAAATTTTAAAACACTCTTAAAACTTATTTTACAGAGAGCTTTTGAAATAGGAATTTTTTTTATTTTTCATTTGAAACTTCCTTCAAAATGTTCAAGAAAGAAAAAAATTACTGCATCTTGTATGAAATTTAACCTCATATTCAATTATATCCATCTATGTGAGAGTTCTATGTAATTTTTTCTAGTACTAAAATACAATTGTTGTCATGCGTTAGAAATTAATTTAATTTATCTCAAAAGGAATTTTTATAATTAATTAATCAATATGCAAATATTGCTGGATGCATATATATGCCATTCTAACGCGTAAAATATTTAAATATTAGATTTAAATGTGAACTTTTTTTTTTCATTTTAAGTAGATTTTCGTGCTAGATTTAGAATTTGTCCAGATATGTTTTTTTAGTATACAATATAAAGAAACACTCCATATTTACCGAGAATCAATGAGGACATTCAACGAAGCAACAGATGACTGGAGAATTTAAAAATAAGATATTCGTAAGATTATTTTTTTAAAGATATGTTTATACGCTCTTAAAAAAATTAAAACTTCAATCAGTTAAATATATCCTCCAATTGTCAATAGTATTTCTTACCAGTAATATGTAATATCAACAAATTATTGACGCATAGACATTTTCAAAGAATTTTAACTAGTTAAAACAAATATTTTGAAACATTATTCAAAATTATTTAAGACATTTATTATTATTAATGGACATAGCATTAAAATTACTAAGACAAATTATTTGAAATTTTCACTTATTACTGACTAATATATAAGTGAAATATTTTTTTTTTAAATCTTACAGTGCGATTTTATTGATCAAATGAATTGACACTGTTAGACATTTACAATTTTGTTTCATTAAATAGCAAGCACTTTCGCTTTTCTTTCGTCATCATTGCTCAGTTAACATCATCATCATCATAAATATTCATTTTTTTTAAATGGAGCAACTTCGAGTTTTTGTATTCATGTTGGAACAAACCTTGATTTTTTCCTCCCTCTCTATTCTTCTCTTACCTTGCAAAAAATACTTTCACTATCTGCGTTGCTGTGATTGAAGATTCAAGAAAAGGGTATTTTCAGCGTATTTTGTAGTCTTTCAGTAGTTCCGCAGTTTTCACCTAATTGCCGTAACAACTACGGAAATTTTGTAGCTGTTAGAGGGTATGGTTAAGAAATCCAAGATCATAATCATTTATTAAGGACCACATAAAGTTACAGTACAATACGAATAAAATTATAATAATACAATGAAAAAATAACATCATTGATCGTTATTAACCGTTTGAATTGTGAAAGAATTACATTTGAAATTATTTAATAGTCTTTTATATTTGTCTTTGTATAAAATCAATTTCATTATCTTTCGACATTTAAATAAAGTTTAAAGGAGTCAGTAAACATGTCGTCTTGATCATACGATTAACGTAACTGAGCATGTCAATTAGCATCAGAATACAAATTGTTGTATCTCGCTGCCTTTCTTACGTGAAGGACGATTGATTCTAAAATTGAATTGGAGCGAGTTTGAAGCTCATTACGAGAGAATGAGTTAGTTCTACTAGTCTTTAACTAGAATATACAAATAAAAAAAAGCATCTTTGTTTGTTAAAATATACCGGATAAGGGATCAAATCATTTTAAATAGTTGTTATGCAATTGTTTTACATTCTTAAATGTTTCTTTTAAGAAATCTCGGCTACTAACTTTATTTTAAAGGCAATATCTAAAAATTTCATTATCAAGTAAGTTACTAATAGCTGCAAGGTCTTTACATATGCAGTTATATTAATGGATAAATTATTTGAATAAAATGGTAATAATTTATAAAAGAAGCAAAAAATGAACCATTATAAAAATATTAAATTAAAATTTATAGCATTTTATCGTCAAGTTATGGCAAGAATAGAATCAATTGTTGAAATGTCAATTGTGCGAAAAAGTACACATGAAGTAAGCTTCCGATATGAGCACTATAATAGAAATAAAACTTCAAAGTCATCAAAGAGGCAGCCTTTATGAAATGAATTATTCTAAGCCATATTTTTCATTAATTGGCATTCCTAAAACGCAGAAAAAGGATGAGAACAACTTCCAAAAGCATTTTGAAATAATTATTCATCTTTTTTTTAAGTGAGCAAAAAAAAAAAAAAAAAAGCTACATTTCACAAATACTGATTAAAAGATTCGTTGGTTTGATAGTTTTTTTTCCATTCTACAAGACAGCGTGTTACAAGACATCGAGAAAACATCATAATTTGATCCATGTTCAACAGATGACAAAATAATCTGAGCACGCTTAAATCTGTGGTTACAATCAGAAAGTAGCATCACATAGCCCGGAGACAAGTTTGCTGCATAATATTTCACAAGCTGTCCCTCTCTGTTTACTCCTATGATTGCATCCCTTTCAGCCGTTGTATTTTGATCTAGAAATTTTGATCTAGAAAGTAAACAGGCTTCGAAGCAGTAGATTATGAAGCTACAACCGTAACAAATGAAAAGAGATCCTTGTCAACTCTTTAAGAACCATCTTCCATCCAGTTTGCCATGTTTGTTAAAGCTGCCGAATTCTGCCTTTGGAATTTGTGAAGTACATTTTTCTGTAAACTCTTTTTTTTCTGTCACTAAATGAGACTTGGTCAAACTCTTATCCCCCCTTCCTTTTCAAGGATATTGCAATAAATTCGTCAGGTAGTTACTGATAAGAGATACCTTCGGGCATGTGTCCGATGACGGCCCTTAGGAAAGTGAGGAAAACCTTTCGTTTCTCTGGAGAACTGATATCCTCAAACGATTTATAGTCTCTCGGACCTGGCAAGATCTGGAAATGGCGATAAAAAGCTAAGATCGTTTGCGGTCAGCCACAAAGTGTTTGGGGTAAAGATTTTAAGATCTGTCCGGATTCTCGTCTTAGCTTCTAACTGTATAATGCTATATGTTGACAAATGAATTGAGAAATAAAATTTCTTTCTTCTACATCTTTCAAATATTCTGAACAAAGATTTAAAAATCTTACTACAATTTAAAGCAAAATTATCTCACAATAATATCTGTTTGCCACTATAACAATTGTAAAGTGTAAAGAAATGTTTATGTATCTAACATATATATACTAAAATGGAATGTTTTTTTATGTACGACTCCGTCTACCATTCTGAATACTTAATACTTTCTTTTTCGTTTGAGTTTATAAAAAAAATTACGCGTCTTTGGTGACCAGTTATTCGCCCAGAATCTAAATGCTAATGATTGTATACGTATATACAGCACCAATTAAATGTTAAATTATTATATTATTTATAAATGCATTTTTTTAAAGAAAAAAGGTATCTACAACTGAAAAATGTAAATTCAATTTAATCTGTTTACTGCAAATTAAAAATTGTATATATTACGAAATAAAAAGGAAACTACTGGGAAAAGAGGAACTATTAATTTTTAGCGCGGAATTAATTAATAAAATTAGTAATAACACACGATTCAGTATTTTGATGGATAAGCTTGAATTTCATCAACGCATTTGAAACCTTTGTTACAAATAGTGTATCAAATTTAAAATATTATCAAAATTAAGGGTAAAAAGCGTATGGGAATGAAATCGATTTGATTAAAAATGCAATATTTTTAGTTTTAATGCATAAAGATTTATAAGATAATTGTTTTAGAAAATTTGAACAATTTCTGCATTCAAATCATAACTATGATTTAAGCGACGGTTAAATCTAATTTTACACTCACTTAAATGTTCTGTATGAAGCCTTTTTATTATTATTATTATTTCTTTCATAGCTTCTTTGCTTTGGTTGAATATGTTTTTTTAGTAACATAGCAAAACATCTGCAAAAAATTTATATTAATATTTTGCCGTTCTATTAATTAGCTACGTAAAGCGTAGAATTCAATGCAACTTTAAAAATTTAGTTCAGTTATTTCGGTTTTCTTAAAAATAATCTCTTCAGTTACTTCCTACATATCTAAGTTTTCAACATTTAAACTTCTTCGCTTAAATTATGAATGATACATATTAAATATACCATATTTTCTAGTAATATTTATTTATTTAACATATTTATGATATATCAACGTTAATATACAAATCATGAATTAATATCCAAAATATTATAAATATCTTGCCTAATTTGTGTGCGTGGATCTTAAAATATTTGTATTATTTAGAAATTTTGTTCTGAAAGGAGAGTTCACAAAAGAATAATTCATTTTCAGTTTCATTGACATTTTCATAGTAATTTAACGTTGAAATAAATATAAAACTAATACTGGTGTGCAAAACTTAAGCAAGAATGAAATTTTAAGCAGGTAGCCATGAAATTGCAGAAAAGGAGTTATTGCAATCACTATAATGAACATGCAATTCAGTAGAAAGGTGATACGTATGCAAATGTGAGGAACAAAACGTCATAGATGACGTGAATGTACGCAAAATGCGTACAGTCGGAGGGCGCAGCTCAAGACTACAAGGAAAAGAAGAACGGAGACGCAATTAAAGTCATTCACTGCAAGTGCAAGTGAGTTCTTTCATGAAATATGGCTAGAAGAAATCACCTGGACGACTTTACACGTGGAAGAATGATCGGAAGGCTGGAGGAGGGGCGCAGTTTGATCAGTGCAGCTGTAGAGTTCGGAATCAACCAAAGTGTCATTTCACGCGCTTGGAAAGCCTTTCAAAACATAGGTGCAGTTGTCAGAATAGTTGGTGGTGGCCGCCCTAGGAAATCAACTGCAGTGGATGACTGATATATCGACCTGCAAGCAAAAAGAGCCCGATATCAGTCAGCAAGCGCCACTGCTCAGCAACTGTGTACAGCAACAGGATGACAAGTGTCGCGGTTTACTTTGGCCAGAAGCCTTCACGAAGGTGACCTTTTCTCTCACCGTCGTGAACGCTGCATCCCTTTGAAAGTTGGCCATCAGTGGCGTCGTTTAGAGTGGTGTAAGGAGCACAAAAACTGGACATCTCATCAATGGAGTCGTGTCCTCTTTACGGATGAGAGTCGTTTCAGTGGTACAAGTGATACTCAATGCTGGTTGATTTAGAGAGAGGTCGGGAGGTTTCACCCCAGTAACATCACAGAAAAAGACCGCTATGGGGGTCCTGGAGTTGTCATCGGGGAGGCAAACGGGCTAACTGAGCTCCACGTTTTCGACTGAGGTTCTGTAACCGGAGATAACTATTGAAAGGAGGTGATCCTTCCCCATGTGCTTTTGTTCCGAGGTGCTATTGGAAAAGACTTCGTTTTTATGGGTAACAATGCACGACCACATCGGTCTGCTGATGTTCAGCGGCTAATGGAAAGTGAAGATATCACTCGAACGGATTGACCAGCATTCTCTCCTGATTTAAATCCCATAGAACATGTATGGGAAGCTTTGAGGAGACGCCTTGCGGCAGGATTACATCCTCTGGGGAACAACAACTGAAGTAAATGCTAATTGAGGAATGGACACTTTGACCTGAAGAACTGTTGGACAATCTGGTGCTGAGTATGGAGGGACGGTGTGAAACAATCATTGTAATAAGGGGAGGGCATATCCCATACTAAGGAGCATCTGCCTGCTGTTCTTCCTCTTCGACAATCATGTGTAACAATACTACGAGTTCAGTAAAGCCTTTTTTTTGTTTTTGTTGTTTGTTTGATTCCATACTATATGCATTGTATTCATTTTTGAGCAACTATACTTTCTTCATCGTTTAAGTACAAAATGCTGTCCCCCATTTTTGAATTTCATGTCTCTCAGATTATTTCTCGTGGTGTTATGGCAAAAAAGGCAACTGTTGCTTAAGTTTTGCACAACAGTATATATTACAGCTTGTTTCTAAATAGTTATAAAAAATTTAAAAATCATAATTTTGACATTTTATTTTAGTAATTTCCGAAAATATTATCGCGCAAAAATAAATTTTTAAAAATTTAAAAAATTAAATTTTCGAATTTAGTTATTAGTTGTCTCTCAATTTTTCTTTAATTTTGGAAAATGTTTTAATTAATTATGTAAATACTGCATTTTTATGCCCAATGAGAAATTTATTATTTAATCAGATTTTTCAGTTGCATGTTTTTACTAAAACAAAAATAATATGAAAATTATTCTCAATTTTAGAGTATCGACATAAAAACATATTATTTATCCGATAATCTCAAATTTTTTTCTTTGATGCTGAATAAAAAATTTAGAAAGTTTTAAATATTTCTTAAAAATGACTTCCAAAAATGCTATCATATAAAAAATTTCGCCATTTTGAAATTATTTAAAAAAAATAAGTTGTTGCAGAAATGTTTTTATTATTTTAACGGATTTTCTAAAATGTCTTTAAATATCTCTTAGAATAATGTTTATGCATAGATTTGTATAGATTTTAGTGTTACTCCAAATCTTTAAACTGCATGCTATCTTACCATTAAAAAATAATAATAAAATTATGAACTTTTTTTGTATACTGGCTTAAAAGCAAATAATCTTTTTAGTGATATTAATTTTCATTGTTAATATATACATTTTCAAATTTAAAAAATAAATATAATGAACTTTTAAACAATGTTTGTAATATTCCCACATTTGTCGTAATACAAAGCAGTTCTCTTTCATTTCTTAGCCTTTTTTTAATTCATTAATTTTAAGTCCCACTATTTGAAATTAAAGTTTGCTATTTCGTTATTTGTATATCAAGATTATCTTAAATATACATTTTACAATTAGTGAACTAAAGCTTAATAATTATAACTACAGTTTATAATTAAATTATATAAAAAAACGGAAAATAATCTTCATGAAAACCTTATAATTTTTATGAAATTATTTTGCCTAACGTTTGTTTTAACAATTGAATGTGAGAAATTAATTCCTTAAATGAAAAATATTTATCACAATTTATCCTATTTTTATGCCGAAATTTAGTTGAAATACAGATCCATTTCTTTTCTCCTATAATTATTATTACTATTATTATATCATTCTGAATCAGTTTTCTTATATTTCGTAGCAATTAAAGTTTTCAGTTGCATTTAAGCGAGTTGCAAATTTTTAAAATGGTTGGCATGTTTAAAATTAATACCATTGATAAAACAAGCGAGCTAGTTGATCATCAATGCCGGTAGAATAGTAAAGAAAGAATCACGAATCTTTTTGGCAGTTAGTTAATATTTTTATTTAGATATTTAGATCAGAATAACGATTCCAAACTACTGTTTTATTTCAGAGTGATTTTTTATAATATAGAATTTTGAAAGGTACAATGTAATCAATCGCTCCTAAACTGCTTTTAAGATGTTATTCAAAACAATTCTTTGAACTAAAATATTTCATGATAATTATTTAAAATGTGTAATACCAAGCATTGAAATATTAGTATAGACTTTTTTGATCTCAAACTTTGACTGAAATAAATTAAAATGGGCGTTCACAATTTTAAACTTCAACTGAAACTTGACACACTGAACAGCCATGATCTCAGACGCTGACTGTTACCTTACTCAAGATTTAATTTTACACTTTCGGAAATACCACCTTAACGAAACCGCAAAAAGAATCGGTAGTTTCCTTCCTGTTTGACAAAGAATTTGAAGAAAGCTTCTGAAACTCATTCTTTAAAGCATTGCGAAGATTCCTGCAAGAGTGTTTAACGAGTTCATTACACCTTTTAGACACCCAGTTTTCATAATACATGGTCAATACACGTTACTCTTAAAAAACTTGAATATAAAAATACTTTAGTAAAAATAAAAAGAGTTCCATGAAGTGGATATGATTCATAACTTGGAATATAAAAATTCACAACTACTATAAGACTTATCAAAATTCCGTTTTATATTTCTTACGAAAAAATTTTAAAGAAAAAAAAATGATAAAAATTTTTTTACCAAGTTTTCTCTATTTAAAATGTTATTTGTCAAAGTTGAAACAGTTTAAAGTAAATGCAGCAGTATTTATTTTACCTTGAAGATTAGGATAAGCATTTGCGATAAAACAAAGAAAGCTAAATAAAAGTAAATCATAGACTTTTTTTCCCCCATAACTTTTGCAAGAGTACACTCGCCTTACTTTAATATGAAAGCCTACACCATAAATTAAATATTTTCACCAAACTTCTTTCTTTTTACAAAGCTAAATGACATTAAAAAATTAGTCATAAAAATGGTTATAAATTACCATACAATAAATTTAGCTTTAAAATAAATACTTTTTTAACTATTAAGATATAGAAATTTTAATGGATTTTTACCTATATAAAAAATAACGATAACTTTTAAGAGACGTAAGAAATTTATCACTTACTTTAGGAATTTTCTTGATAACTTTTTCTGGCGTGTTAAAAATGAAATATTAGCTTCCGAGTATAAATTAGTAGAAATTTTTAAGAAATGTATTGCTTGGTGGATAATTTTGAATTTTCAATAAAAATCCGATTTCTCGCTGATTAAAAGAATTTATTTTGTCACTAATAATGGTTTTAATTTTTTTCAGATTTTGGCTCTTTTTTTAAGGTATGTGACTTCACTGAACAGTAGATTTTTTGCGAAATTATGAATATTCTTAATTTTTTATGGAATATTCTTAATGTTTAAATAGGGTTTTTTTTTATAAAACCGGTAGAATTTTGTTTCCAAGTCTAGTTTTTGAGAAGTTACACAGATTTTCATACTTGCATTTATTAACATTTTAATATTATTTTAAATCTTTAGATGTTATTTTCTCACAAACTAATTTTTGAGAGAAACTTCATAAATTAAAATCTAATGCATATTTTTTGTTCAAATTTGACATAATAATTTCTCAATATTCTGCATTCCCTGAACTAGAGAATAAATAATCCATTCATTTAGAAATATTTTATAGTTTAATGCTTCACAATGGGAAAAAGAAATGTAAATTTCATGTTATTTGTCAGGCGAACGCCCATATTTAAAGTCTAGATAGAAATCTACAGCTTATTTTTTTTATGGTACACAATGTTCCAGTTCCTTTACTGGAAACAAACAAAAATGAAGAAAATACGATGTTGTATCTCTTATTCACTAATATGAAAGGACCAAAATCTTTGTCCAACAAAGTTTCCTATTCTTCATTTTTTTTAAAAAAAATTTACGTATGTTTAAAGTTTTTATTATGAATTATTTATTTCTGGGCCAAAGAAAGAATACAATTATTTACAAGCAGCATAAATCAGATATTTCAAGTTGCCCCTAAGAATCAAAGATTATTTCAGATAATCTGAGAATTCTAGTAACAATATTTTATCTTTTGAGAATTTTATCTTTTTATTTGGTCTAATCAGCGCAAACATCAACTATGAAGAATTCTGAATAATTGACTATAGTCAATTAAATTTAAAATTCTTCATTGAGACTGGTTCCGCTTCTATTACTTCATTGCACAAGAATCATAACAGTGAAAAAAAAGTGACAAACCTTACGGAGATGTAGAAAAAATTTTTATAAATTTCTCACGTTTCTTTAAAAAATGAGTCATTTCTCGAATTTTGACATTCTCTCATTTTTTTTTATTATTATTTTTTCATGTTCGTGCAGTTGTCATACTGCCAGCGGGACCGAGTAATAATCAGGAACATCTCAGAAAATGTTATTTTTATCTTTTATGCATGTCGCCTTTTTCTTTTAGCCCTTTAAATTGAAAATGTTTATGATTATGGCACTAATATGAGGCTATGCGCTGGTTGCTAAAGGGTTCAAATCAGCAGTTTGGCGCCGATTGTCTTACTGAATTCTTATCTACGATGTGGGAAATTTACTCAGCGCTTTTTCAAACACTATAAATTTCTATCATAAGAATGGATGCGAAATGTGTCGGTCCAGTGTAATCGTGTTCTTAATCTACGGAAGGAACAAGTTTGTTATTACTATTACTCGTTTATTGCCTCTAAATTGACACGTTGGTACACCGTTAGAAAAGCACAAGCTGTCGATGATATATGTGTGTATGAAAACACTGAAGAACACATCTACTCTGAAGATTCGAGAAATTTTTTTCTGTTAAAAAATAATATTTTGCCATACCTACAGGCGCAAAGGGCCCAGTTGAAAAAACAATAGTCTTAAAAGCTTGAACCAAATATCAGAAAAATGATGACAAACAGCTTTTTTTTAACTGATATTTAAAAGAAAATTAATTCACAGATTATTTACTGTCTACTGGTTAAATTTATTTATTTCGATTGGCAACATCAAGGGCATCAATAGTTGCAATGTTAACTTCCATATCTGATATTGTGAATTATTCCTAAAATTTTCTCTGTTTCCATGCGTTTTTTTTATCTATATATTAGTCAATCTCTTTAACGTCAATGGAATTTTTCACAAACTGTTCAAGAATTATTGCTGGAAAAAGGAACAACAACCGTAGAAATTAAAGTTCTTTGATAAATTAGTTTGCATAAATATTTCTTAAAAATCTATTTTTTTCCCTTTATTATTCAAAATATGAAAATTCAAAATCAGAAAATGAAATTTAAAAACATATAGGTTTATTTGAAAACATTTTATCGGTGTGATATTTTAATCTTTTGCACTCGGAAAAATAATTCGATGCAAAATTATTCAGCTAAAACAAGAACATGCTTATTGCTGTGAAAAGAAATATTTATTATAGTTTTAAGTTGAATTTCCCTAAAAAAACGAATCTACATCTTTTTACCACTGCGTAGGCATTTTCAACAATTAAAATAAATAAATAAAACGTCAGAATGATGCACCGTCTTGAATGGTGAGCGAGAGACACCATCCGAGTGTAAAGGGTTAACTGTCTTTTCATAAAATGCACTTTTATGAAAAGGTCTCTACAAAAATAAAATAAAATTTATTTTATATAAAAATAATTCCTCGTCCATTTAATTTTTCTTTTATTCAAATAGAATAAGAACAAAAGGAATTTTTTTCAAGAAAAAACATTTTAAAAAGCATCAGGTAAAAAGTTGGAAAACCATCCCCATCATTAAAAAATAATTAGAACAGAAACAAAAAAAAAGATAGTTGATATCGTTTATGTGATTTGGTTTGTAGATAGCTATTTAATGAAAATTTAATCAAAAAGCATCAACATTAATATTTTCGACCGTGCGTGTGTGTGTGTTGGCGTTCTAGAAGGCAGACCATTTGACCTACAACTACCAAATTTGGCACAAGCATACACACTTTGAGGCGAAGAATTTGGTCGCCACTTTTTTGATTGTTTGCATTTTGAATTTGCATTAATTTTGACATTTAAAAAAAATAACTTCCAAAAATATTATTGCACAAAAATAATTTCTGCGTCTTCTTAAAACCCCAAAAATTATATTCTTAATGATGCCAGTTTTTGTCGAATAAATTTATTTTTAATTTTTAAATATGTTTTATTACAATATATTTTATTGTTTAAGTGAAATTCAAATCTAATATTTCAATTTGGTATTTTTTAATTGATTGTTGATGATCAGTACAATAAAGATTGGGCTTAATTTTTCCATTTAAAGTGAATTTCTGTATGTTTTTAATAAAATTTATAAAATTTTATTATATTGACAATTAAGATTTAACTTCAAAACTAAGCAATGACAAAACTAAAGACAAAACTAAAAATGTTTAAAGTGCGTCCATTTTTAAACACTGCTACTCATTCCTGTAATATCTTTAGATATGTAAATATTTGGGAAAGAAGTTAAGAAAACCAAACCAAAGGGCATAAACAAAATGAACCATGAACATAAGGGAACATGAGCATGAAGTATAAGCACCATGAACAAAAGGATATAAAGTTTCTATGAATTATACATTATCAAAGCTTAAAAATATTTTGTTGAGGAAACTCTTAAAGTATTCGACTAGGTTCAGTAGGGAGTTTTCAAAAAACAAATATTTTAATGTTTTTTTTATTAATATAAGGATAAAATGATGAATAAAAGTGAGATTATTTAAATGTATATGAAGTATTTGAAGAAAAAGCCTATTTTGATGAAAATTTTATTAATTATTCACGAAAACTAGGATTGTTCTAGAAAAAAAATTGTTGCAGTTTTTCATTTTTCTTTGTAACATTACATGTGTAGCATATTTTAGAGTTTAACTAACCATTATCTAAGAATCATATTCAAAAATAAAATTTTTATGTGGGATATATGAAATTATCTATGAAATTTTGGATTATTTTTCAATAATATTTACATTAGACAATCATAAATCCGTTTCTAGAGCATTCAACATCAAATCCGTAGTACATTACATTCTGCATAACATAACGAGTACTAATTATAAATTCCATTAACATAACTTGATTACATTTTTGATATGGTAATACTCATAGAGTAGAATTATGAAAAAAAACTCGTTCTTCAGAAAATGCATTTACGATTTTTAAATGCTTATAAGTAAGCATCACTTACATGCCAATAGTTTGCTATAACTTGGCTTCTAATTGAAATACAGACAAAAAAAAAAGAAGATATAAATGGAAGCAGAAACGTATCTATTTTTTAAACTACAAAAAAAAATGTGAATTTATATCCAAATTCCGATTTTTAACCTAGTCGGATACCATAATACATAATTATACAAATATTTAATTGTCGATTAATTATACAAAGTATTTAATTTTAGGCGACTTGTTACAAATAAATAAACATTATAAAAGCTACTGTTTGTTTTCAGACCGCTTATAAAGATAAAACCTTTAAAAACGTTTATAAATCTCCGTAGAAACATTGTATTTATACAGATTATGTTCGTTAAACGATCGCCTTTTCAATTTAAAAAGCCACGATGTGAAATGAATGCTAAGTTAGTATTAACGGCCGAATCGTCGCGAATGACGTTGCACTCATTCATCCATTAGACGAGCTGATATCAGTCAGCTGCAAGTTCCTTTCTTCAACAAAGCCCTTGAGATTTGATTTGAGTTTATACTACTACTTCGAGTCTCTGCAGATCCTTCCTGTTCCAGGTAGTATTATCCAATAAAAGCCCTCATTTGTTATAATTTAACTAAACTAGAGAAGCCTGGATAAAAGCTAAATCAACGTATTTCTATTTAGGTTAGACTTATTGCCACTGATTTTAATATCTTCCTTTAAAGTGATCTAAATTATCATTCCAAAATAAGTGTTTGCGTACGTGATGTTTGTCAGACTAAGAGGTCACAAAGAGAAATTGTATAATTTAAAAAAATATTTTAATATTTTTCTCATTGAGTTTGTTTTATATTTTAAATATTGGCGCGTTCATGGAAGAATTAAGATCTGCAAGCTAAGATTTTAATTCATTCATTAGGGATTTTATTTCTCATGCACATTCTATAGAGAAAGTATAGTAACTGCCAAAAAATTCGAACTCGAGGTTTTGACGAATCTCCTCGTTTCAGGTATTCCCGAGTGCAAAAAACATACTTTTGGAAAGTGTCCGTCTGCCCATCTGTTTGTGACGTAGATAATTCAAAAACGCTTTGATCTACACGGTTAAAATTTGGTATACTGTCTTTATGCCAAATTTGCAGATTTCTATCAAATTTCGAATAAAAATATGTTCGAATATAACACGATAATTACTAAATGAAGAGAGCTAGATAGATAAAATGTGGCTCATGGATTTAACATCTATAATGTAGACACCTATCGAATTCTGAGCTGAATCCAAATAAAGGTTGACTGTTTGTTGATCTGTACTTTCAGAAACATGTAAACGAGATAGTTCAAAACCGCAAAGACTTAAATAGATTCATCAGACTTTGAATTTTGTTATTATTATTTTGAATTATTTGTTAGCATTTTATAATTACTATTAAATTCCTAATGATCGTCTTTAAGTTAAATCATAACTTTAACAACAAAGTTTATAAATTCACCTTTAATGAAATATTTTCATAAAATGTAATCAAATTTTACAGTAGAAAATGTGACAGATTTCTCAATAAAAGATCCCAGAATTTTCTAAATTCATAGCATTAGCACTGAACAATATTCATGGTTGGAAATCAAACATCATTTAGCACATTTAGACTTCACTACAGTAAAATTTCTCTGCGAGAGAATAGTTCACTATTCATGAGGAACCAAATGCAATTTGTTATAGAGCACTAACAAAACAAAACTCTGTTTTAAAAAAACATAAAGCATAAAAAAAATTATATGTCTTATCTCAAAATGTCAATTTTGAAGATGAATTCAAGGAGTAAAATCAATTCCATCTAGTCAGAGATTTTAAATTTTAAAAAATATAAAAATCGCTGAAGTTCGGAAAAAGCCACCTTAAGAATTTTTTCTATAATGGCTTCCTAATACGAATTTATCTGAAATTTTGTAATCCAAAATTTTTTTTCATTATATAATTATATCCATAGATAGAATGTAATTACACGTAACATGATAAATATATATAATCATATGATAATTCTGTATTGTTAATACTCACATGATAAATCTGTATTGATAACTCACATGATAATTATTATTAACAATCGTATGATAATTCTGCATTAATAATACTCACATGATAATTCTGTATTATTAATACTCACATGATAAATTTTGACCCAAACCAATTCAAATTTGAAATCCATTGTTTATCGTGCAGTTGCGACTCATAATATTCAAAACAATTCCTTTGACGTTGAAAAAATTGCCTGTTTTATTTCCATGAACCTGAATTATTAAAAATAATTCAGGCTCTTTAAAAAATAAAGTTTTTTTCAAGGCGGGCATTTTTTGCATTATAACATTTTAAAAAATGAATATTAATGTTTTTTATCCTAAAAGTTACCTGCGAAATATAAACATATCATTACAACACAGCTTAAAATGTTTAATTCCAATATCTTGGTACATATGTAATCTAGTACAACTTTCCTTTGCACAAACGTGATGACGTTTGTTATATTAATGGATTCCATTAGGTCATATTAGATTATCAGATTTCTAACTGGCTTCCCAAATTCTAAGAAATCAAAAATCGACGATATGTTTTCTTGAATGGAATTAATACTAAATCACCTGAATATCCATTTAATTACTGGACTATGATAAAAACACGGGTGATTATCAAAGTACCAAGAAATATTACAACCATATGAAGGAAATCACTATCTCTCTCTTGGATAGTTCAAAATTCCAATTTTATTTAGTATTTTAGGAACACAAATTAGTCTCCCTAACTTCCCATGGTGCATCTTGGCAGATAGGTTATTATCAGACATCTGATTAGGTGAACGTAAATATTGAAGGGTCGTAAAAATGTTTATTCCCGAGTTATCACTCCCGTGTATTGGAAAACCCCTTTGAGTTGCCTATCGGATCGTTTCGGGAATTGACGATGAAATATATTGATTGATGGGAAATGATTTATGATTCATATAATAATCATGCACTCATTTTGGGGATACTTCAAGGACCGAGCAAGGTCTTTTATTTGTTGTTGTTAATCAGTTTGAAGAAAATATCTTTTGGTGCTTGACAGAAATTGTGATTATATTTTTATGACTCCTAGTTTTGATAGAAAAAATATAAATGATGTAATATTTTTATGGTGTCTTCCACAAAGTATATAAATTAAAAATATGCACTAATTATCGTGAGAAAAAGTATAATGATTATCATTAAAAAGTATGTAACATCTAATAATTTTCAGTGAAATTGTGAGACTGAATTTTGATCTGTTTTTCTCCTCCATAAAAAAAAAAAAAAAAAAAAAAAAAAAAACTTAGTTAATGCGATAATTTAAGTTTCCGCAATTCATAATTTTTGATATAATTGTATTATAAATAATAAATGTAACTATTAAACGTTTTAATAATCATATTTATTATATAATTATAACAAATATGATTATTAAAACGTTTTGTTAAAGTATCCAGTCAGTTAGAGTACAGATGGCAAAAACAGGCAAGTTTCATTTTTATTCCAGTAAATTAATTCTTCAATTTTGTTTTTTGTTACCACTCATTTTGGAATGTAACCTTTTATTTTACAATAATTTTTGTAATGAAATTTTCTAATAAAAATTTCAACAGATTTTCAGTATAATATTGAGAATTTTTTCCATGGTAAATATTTAAAATAAATATTTTGATTATTTGAATCACAATTAAGGCATTATGTTCCAAAACACAATGCCTTAAATATATGAAATTTGGTATGGGATTTTGTGATTATAGTTGTAGTTTAACAAATTTTAGTTTCAATTTATTGGCGGAAAAAATGTCAAAACACACATTCAATATTTTTGTGCTTTTGTATTAACTACTGGAAGGCTCTTTCATAATAATTTTTCGCCAATGGCATGCGCTTAATAATGCACAAGAGCAATTATTAGAGAATATAGAGAAAGTTTAAAGGATACCCTTCCTCCCACTGGATAAAAATAAGAACAAATTATTCTGTTATTTCAAGACAAACAAAACGAATTTTTCGAATTCTTGATGCACTTTCTAATTCATTTGATTTTTAAAATCTCCACAGTGAAGGTGACAGGGAAATTTATTTTTCAAATTGAAAATTCTGTTTTTCACGTTATTTCATTTCATAACCTATTTTCTAAGCGGGGGGGGGGGGATTCGAAATTATCCACTTCCCTTAGCGCATTTTTTCAACAGTACTAATCTAGCGATGTCGTAATCAGTAACTCAAGATGATAAAGAGTAATTTGTTATTACATAGAATATGGGAAATTAAAAGAATTACCAATCATGCTTATTTGTTAACGAAATTTTACAAAATAATTTCATTGAGGCATTCTATTTCGCATCACACATTGGTTATTGAGTTTCATCTATGTCCATGAATCTTAGCAACAACAATAAAAAAAAAATGTCCGAAATTTCGCAGATTGATAGGAACTGGTTGTTATTTTTAGATTTCACTTCATTTCTTTAAAAGCCTTTCGTTCCGACAAAATAACTGATCTTTCACATTTTAAAATGTAGTTTATATTTGTTCAAAAAGCAAGATCCTCGAAGCTTTCTTGCACATCCTCACCTGGCCAGCGTATAAAATTGTGGGCCTTGGATATTGCCATGTGTCCTTTACATGTCATTGAAGGACAACAGTTAGGAAATTTAGTTCTTTAGCGTTTTTACTGAATCTATAGGGTGATCCTTGGCGATTTTTTGACGATTAATCTATGGGATACGACTAATAGCACTCGAAAATCTAATTAATGTTCAGACGCTCTGAAACCTATTGAAACCAAAATTTCACAAAGACCTACAGTTACAGTTGCAAGATCACTAAATACATTTTATTTATTTAAGTCATTTTCGTTTATGAGTTATTGCATTTGATACAGAGAAAGTACAGACAGAACAAATGGCTAACTCTTTAACAAATTTCAAATCAAAATACACAGTAGATTTTAAATCTATGAATCATAGTTTATCTGCGTAGCTTTATCATTTTGTAGTTATACTCTTGACTTATATTCTGACAATGGACAAACTAACTTCCTCTGAAGGGTTTTCCATTCAAAATTCGAAAGAAATCTGCAAATTTGGTGTTAAACTGCATATCATATTTCACCCGTCTAACTCAAAGCGTTTTTTGATACACAGACATAATGCTGGGAAAAAAAAAGTCTCTTTAAATGAAATAATACCTATTTTTAAAACATAAAAATTTGTTAAAACCTCAAGTTCCACTTTTTTTTTTTTACTATTGCAATACTTTGTCTATACTTTCTATAGAGAAAATAAAGCTTTTCAATAAAAGCTTAAAACTTCACTTTTGCTTATTGAATTCAGCTAAATTTCCACATTTTCTTTCTCTCCCCCCCCCCCCCCCCTCAAACGCAACAATACAGACGTGCGGTCACATCGAATCTGATAGTGTTCCCTGGGCAGCACATAAACCTCGAGTTAATCCTGCGACTCTATTTACCTGACGCCCGGGGAATGAGAAGGCATTTTACTCCAAGTATCCACGTGCTACAGCTTATCACGGATTAAAGATAAGGAGGTGGCCCGGGCTTTTCCAGGTACGCCAGCTATCTTATTTATGCTTCTGCAGATACTACTCTTACTTTCACTTCACTCCCCCACCCCACGGAATGGGCATCCAAACGATATGCAGAAAGGGGAGACAGTCAATGAACTACTTTACCTTGCCACCCACATTTAAAGGTGAATAGTATGAAGTTTTGAAAAAGCCTTAGAAAAATATATTTAGGGGTTTATAGTAAATAAACCGAGCCCAGTTCATTGAAGTATATATGAGCAAGTATGTTTAGGCCTTTGATTTCCTGCAAATTAGGATATTATTACAATAAATACGGATACGGTCGCAGAAGATAGATAAATAAATAAATAGGCGTTTCTATCTATTTATTTAAAAGATGAATATTTTACTGAATACGATTCTTGAGAACAAAAGTACTGTTTAAAATTCAGACTGCATAATTTTTTCAGAAGTATATTTACTGACTGAAATGAAATAACATATTATTATTTAATTCGACGAGATTTGATCACAGATGTAAATATTTTTATTTATTTATTTATTTGATTGTCAATAATACTTTACAAAATATGATTCCGTAGGACCGAAAAACCGTATAAAATTCAGATTTCCTAATATTTTTTTAAAGTTTTAATGTCACGAATATTTTGCAGAAGAGGATTTGTTAGGACCAAAGATATAAAGGTAACTGCATAAAATTTAGGCGTCATAATTTTGTAAAGTACATTTGTTGACTGAAAGAAAATAAAATATTATTATTTGTAAAATTAAAAACTGTATGTTACGATGAATCAGAGAAGTTTTTATTGAACAACTCTTTGAAATATATTGCATAAATTATAAAAAAATAGTCTGTAGTACACATAAGATTTCAATTTTTAGTTATTCTGTTCTTGGTAATCATATTTAAAAAAAATATTTGGTTCCCGCCAAAAAGCTTTTGTATTAATTGAAGCTTTTGTATTAATTACTTAATGCATTACATTAATATATTAATTACTTAATTACTTTCCCAGCATTAATTAAGCTTTTGTATTAATTACCAAAAAGCTTTTGTATTAATTACCAAAAAGCTTTTGTATTAATTACTTCCACTTAATTTAAAATTCAAATTTTTCGAATATTTACAGAAAATTGGAGCGATACAAGTTACAATGAACAAAACAGCATAAGACTTTCATAATAATAATAATATGTTATATGACTATGTAGCTTAAAAATATTTTGCTGAAGAAGCTATTAAGAGACCAAGTTGTATAAAATATTTAATTAAAAAAAATTAGCAACCATTGATCCTGGCCAAACAGCCGATCGCCAAAGACGACTCATCTTCAAAAAGAGCACATGGCGAAATAATATAGTCAATGGAATCCGAAAATGCATTGCTATTTCTATCTCTAAATTGATTAACTAGAGAGGGAATAAAAACATTCACGGATAACGGATTGTTTGGTTCAATGTCTAGTCTTTTAGTGTTGCAATTTTGATCCTACAAATGAGAAAGGAATGGAAATCTGGAAGAGAGAAATGCCGCTTTATTTTGTTCTCATCATCTCTATGCAAAATTACGAGGTCTATTCAAAAACAACCTTCATGTGCTTCAAAAAGAAATGCGACTCCAACTAAACTAAACCCTCAAACTGATAAAAAAAAATCTCTAGTTGAAGGACTATTGTATCAATAATTTTTGTTCCTAATAAAGCGCAAGGAATGATGCCTTCATAAGAAGTTTCTTATACACAAGTCTTGCAAATAGAAGTGATAGCAAGCTTACAATATACCCAGCTACACCATAATCGAAGACTTCAGATTAATACTTTCTTAAATTATGTTAGTTAATAATACAAAAGAATATGGTAGAACTCGGAAACTCTTAAAGGTTTGTAGTAAAAATACAATGTCTTGTCTGACGGAATACATTTTGTAAATTATGAAATTAGAAGAATCTATACTTTTCAATTGAAAAGTACCTTTAAAATTAATTAAAGGCAGAACATTCCATATTTTGTGGAATTTCGGTTTCGACATCAAAGGATCGCGGATTTAAGGCCTGATTCCGCCAATGATGCTGGTGCATAAAATGCAAGCAATACTCAGACCTAGCCAAAGGCAATACGGGAAATTTGATAGGGCCGCCGAAGAGCAACCCAATCTACCACGAAGGAACAAACGACACTTCATGGAAATGGACACTTGGAAACAACAAAGAATCTTCTAGAGAAAATGCATATCGGTATACAGAAAAAAGAATAGAAAAAAAAAACACACATTATCAATTAGATTATGAAACATTAAAAATGCATAAAAAAATTAATGTACGTTAACTTTTATCATTAGGGAAGAACTAAAGACAAGAGCTTTGACAAAATGTCCTTAATAGAAAATTTAATGTCTGGAATTTTTATGAATTCTTCAACGTCAAGAGATCCAATTTCTTGGTCATGATGCTGGTGCATATTAAAATCTGTGGGAATCAAACATCTTCCGATTAAAGTAGTGGCGAGCGGGTGTCGTTTTCGTCATGTAATCATTCCATATTATATTGTCCAATCCCAAATATCCTTTGTGTAATCTCTAAAACGGGATAAATCTAATTAAACTATGCCGAATTTTGTTGCTATACTTGACTCTGGCGATATGAAATAATATTAACAGAGAATTTATTTTAAAAAACTGAGCTGAGTCACAGCAAAGAATTTATATTATTTGTGAAAAGAACTGGTGATTAAACTGATCGGTTTGTATTCATCCAACAAATTTGAAGACAAGCAAATTCAAAGAACCGGTAAAAATAAAAGCAATTTTACTGCACGTTTTCTAGAAGAACTTGTGCTGCC
Organism: Argiope aurantia; assembly: GCA_026543865.1. NCBI lineage: Eukaryota > Metazoa > Arthropoda > Arachnida > Araneae > Araneidae > Argiope > Argiope aurantia. The sequence goes on from JAPMOR010005261.1 coordinate 372,939, forward strand.
ATCTATGAAATCATTTATAAAAAATCAAATACCTAATCATTTCAGCTTCTGCTGCCCTCTTTCATCTATAAGATTTATTTTCTATAAGAAAAGAGATACTTTTTTGAATCCTGGAAATATTTATATTTTATATGCGATAAACGCATGCTCGAATTTTAATGCCTTCCGTAAATTAAAGTATCTTCTAAAATTAATTTTGGTAACAAAATTAATTATATCAGGCCAATTTTTTTAAAAATTTTTTTGCCGATTTAAAAGATGTAGTATGTTTTTTATTCTCAGAAGATGAGTTTAATTTCATAGAATTAATAAATAAGTAAGTATTAATTAATTTTGTTATGATCACACATATGAAGAAAAAGGTGGTGCCATTTTCAAAATAAATTCTTCCTGTTTTTAAAATTAATTTCAATCATTGGGTAATTTTAATCATAATTAAATAACTCAAAAAGTCTGGGGATTGTTTGACATTAAACATATTTTCGTACACTGTTTGAAGTTTTCATCTCAAAGAACATACCCTTGGAACAAGCTTACTTTCAATCTCCAAGAAATTTCGTCTATTATAATTTTTATCCCAAAACTGTTTTTCATAAGCGCTTTCTTCAAATTTTTCTTTGTTCACTGAAGTTTTTTGATATTTATTAACCCTGACTCTTTAGCACTAGGGGATGACAGCTTTTGCTGCCAAAAATCCCAGTTTATCTTTTTCAATAGTAATAATAATTCTGGCGATCGTTCTTTACTTTTACCGATTGAATTAATCTATGAAATGAGAAACAATTCAAAACTGCATAAAACATTTACTTAAAAGGATGGACAAAACATTTTTTTATAACATGGAATGTGTGTAGACAATAGCTTTCTTAACATATCAAAAAGAAAATAATCCCTTTTGTAATTCCTTGTAGATAATATTGGTTCATCCCCTAGCTCTTTCAGTTAAATTAGCCGACTTCGGCGACTAAAATGCACTTTTTTTAAATAAAAAGATTTCACGTTATTTGATACAAATGAGAAACATGAATTCAATTGAAATCTCATTACAAATTAAAAAACAAAACGGAAAACGGAAGTGAAAATCCTATTACAGAATTAATAACTGTCGAAAGCACGCGACTGAATATATACATAAATGAGTTTGAATTTCATTATAGCAATTAAAAACATAGTTACACATAGTGTATCAAATTAAATTAAAAGTATTAAAATTAAGAAATTTTTTTACCGAAACAAAATTATTCTCATTCTTTCTAATTTTTATCTTAATTTAGCCCATATAAATTTCATTCTAAAATGGTCTCTTATTTTCTTCATTCTGAAATGGTCCTTATAATTACTTTTAACATGCGCTCTATAAAACCGCTCACTTCAGCATTTTCTCAAGCTTGAAACATTCTTTTAAAAATACCTAAATTTCCCTTTCCTAAATCTACACATGTTGACGAAATCTCTATCAAAATCTCATAGTAAAAACCATTCAGATGAAAATTTCGGTCTCTTTTGCTCTTGTGTCGCGATGTAGACTGATACATCTTTTATGATCGTGTCTTGTACAAATTATGCTCCTAAAGAATGGATGAAATAGATGTAATGGGATGGAATAAATCAAAATTTAAAAAGTTTCTTCTATTTGGTCACGCAACGGCTAAAATATGTTCATACACAGAGAGAGAGAGAGAGAGAGACAGAGTTGGCGAAAATCAAATAAGGATGCTGCACTGTGAAGTGATGCTTCACAAATTTTTCAACTACTATTTCAAGGAGAAATTTTTATTGATAATTCTCAAGTAAATCAGAACATTAAAATAAGTTATAATTATTTCATTAGAACACATTACACCTCTTTTACATTACAAGAGGAAAATTTTAAAAATCACAAAATAAGAATTAAAAGATTACTCAAATACACTCATCATGCTTCTTATTAGTTAAACTTCTGAATGAAGTTGGTTGATTTTTCGAAAGAAGTAGCTATACGAGATACATTGAAAAACAGGAGAAAAAAAATCAACAATCAATAAATAGCAATTAAAGACAATAGAGGCACTGCTTTTGCATAGAGAGAAAGAAATGAAGTTAGGTTTTTTTCCCGTTGTTGTTACGAAACCAGAATTTATAGGTAGCATAGTTAACATTCAAAGCCACCGGATGATTTTGCATATGGTGCAGTGATACGTGACAAAGAGTAAAAATGTGGGAAAAATATTACTTATTTAAAAATTTCTTAAAAGTGTTCACTGTATTGTTTGTCATTCAGCGGTCATTTTTTTATAACTTTAAGCAGGGCTTCCCACTAGTATGACAGCACATATCTACCGAAATTTTATTTAACACTGACAAAAACTGGTATACCTTGCAGGATACAATACTCTTGTAACAACTGATATACATCGAATATTGGTAGGTAATTTCTCCAATCCTTAAGGGGTAATGGGAACTTTAAATCTTTAATTTTTCGAAATTTTTTTATAATTTTATTTGATAGCAGAAACCCTTCTGAACATTTTTTTGGTATTGCACATGTGTGTGCGTTAATTAGCTTAAAAGATACAGTTAGAAATGTGAAGACCCTATTGATTTTTCCCTCAGAAACGTTTACTTTAAAGTCATTTTTCTCAATACTATATTTTCAGAGCTTGCGCGCAGGATTAAACAGAAATGGTTTATCGTATAAAAATAAAATTTTCCAAGTATGTTATACACACAAAATAAATAAAATCATGTAAAATAAAAGAATTATTATGTATACTTTTTTTCAGTGCTTGCTAATATGCTAAAAACTGTTTCTTTAAAGCATTATCATGTTTCAACAACATAAAAAGTAAAATAACTCTAGTTAATCTATTAAATTATTTTATCGCATAGCATGATTATCAAATGATATTCTTTGAGAGTAAATTGGTGTGAAATTGGTTAATATAAGTTGCTTATTTTCTGAAATGCACAAGCGAATTCTGTCTTCGATAATTTATACTTAACATGTTTATTTTTCACATATGCTTTAATTAATGAAAAAGATTCATAATTATAAGGTTAAATGTCTTACAAAACTGTAGTAAAAATCTTATTTAAGAATTTTTCCTTCCGTTAAGGAAAGTCGCATTTCACCAACTTTCGAGGTCTGTTTTAGCTGTTAAAGGTCTTATAGCCTCTTAAGTAAAACTGTTATATGACGAGTCTTAGCCGTCAAATATACCCAAGGGATTAATAGAAAAAATATATTGAATCGATAAATAAAAATAATTAAGTCTTCATACCCATTCTCTTGATCATAACAAATGTTGGTCAAATGTAAAATTAATAGACATCCTGTACTACAGAGTTACGTAGGATACGAAAATTTATGCAGAAAGAGGCGAGGAAGGAACAAAATCTAGCAATACCCTAAAGTATGTCTTCAGGCCACGCGAAAAAGCAATTGCTTTTCCAGGTGTGAAGGGCTACGACAAAGAAGCTAAGGTTTGTGGTTTTATGACAAAAGGATGCATCTCTATTCTGCGCCATATTCAAGGCAGAACTATGGCAAAGAAAGGTAACAGTAAATCAGCCTATTGTTACATTTTTTTACTGCCAGTTTCTCTGTTTAGGAAGACAATTAGCTGCTAAATTATGATTGAAATGAGCCTCCGAGTCACACTGCGGTTAGCAATATGGAATATTTAGTGCTACCACCCACTTAGAAACCATAGTGTAACGAAGGCTTTGATCTCCCGCTTTCACTCAGACACACTAGAGAGGGACCGCTTTTTCTTTCAAAGAAGGAAATAGATGAACCCTGAAAAATGGTTAAAGGGAGGATCTCGACAATCCCACACACCTTCTAGATGCTGTTACACAGCCTTTGATGTTTACCATGGGTAAAATCTCCAAATAGTGCAATGAAAAGAATACTCCCGACATGAATACGCGCTTTAAGCTAGGGCTCACAACAGAAAGCAATGCACCTTTATTTAAGAAAATTTTCACCAAAATAGAGATCCCACAAAAGCATGCTAGGAAAAAGATGCCAAAAAGCAACATGCCAGATTCGAATTGTAACTTCGAAAAGTACCCTTCTCCGAACTAGTTAAAAGTGTACTTTTGCTAAATCGGGTTTTCTAGTTTAATTTCTATATATTACAAATATCTGGTTCGATAAATTTACTGTAAGTTTATTTAATAAATATTTTTAAAGCCTTATAGATTTCCAATTATAATAAATGAAATTCTCATGCGAGATGCGTTTTTTAAATTTAGTTTAATTATATTAACGTTCCGTTTTAAAGCAACACTAGGGCAATTTTGGGACGGAAATCGTAATTTTGAACCGCGCTCAGATAATGAGCACGACACCTGAAATGGAACTCTCTTTCCAAACTTACACACCACACCAGCGGGAGGAAGTCTGCCCCTGACGGATTTAACGTGCACCAGGCCCGCATACAAGATGGGTCTTCGGCGGAATCGGGTTTGGAACCTGAAACTCTACGGTGCTGAAGCCGAAACCTTACCATCAAGCCACCGCGGCCCACATGCATTTTTTAAGGAAATATTAATGGATATTTTATTACTTAATCATAATAGAATTCATTCTAGTCTTTATGAAAGCCAGCGAGAGTTCTCGCCTCAAAACTTTCTCGCATACTCTCTAATAAACATGTCGTATCAGAAAACGTCTTGCATGACACTGGCGTAGAATTAGATATTAATTTTCTGAATGTATCATATTATTCGTGGAGAGTTTTATGGCAGTAAATCCATGGAATGCGACTAATAGTATCTAAAAATCGAATTTGTACTTTAGACACGTTTTACACAATCGATTGAAACAAAGATTGGACACAAAACATCATGTGTAGTCACAAAATCCCACACCCAATTTGATATATTCATTTGATATGTCATTTTGTTTTTGAATTATCATGTTTACATTTTTTCTGAAAATATAGACTGTCAAATTTTGAGTGGATTCTCTGTCAGATGTCTACACTATAGATGTTAAATCTGTGTACCAAATTTTATCTATCTAGCTCTTACCGTTTTGTAGTTACCGTGTTAACTTATATTCTAAAAGCCAGACTTCCTCAAAAGAATTTCGTTCAAAATTTCATAGAAGCCTGCAAATTTGGTATAAAACCGTGTACCAAATTTCAGACGTCTAGCTTAAAGCTTTTTTTAATTATATTTGTCACAGAACAGACAGATGGACATTGTCCAAAAAATGTGTTTTCCGAATTTGAGAAGGTCTAAAAGTGGAGATTCGTCACAATCTCGAGTTCGAATTTTTGATATTACCATACTTTCTCTATGCTACGCATATGAGAAAATAAAAAGGAAAGGATCGTTTTTAGATTTCGATCAGGCAGGCCAAATTGTGATTAAAACATTTTTAAAATAAAAAAAAATAACATTTAAAACACAAAAGAGGCTTGATACTTATTGTTAAATCAAACTTCTAATATTCATGGAACAAAAAAGAAAATTCAAATTCATGGGCAATAGTGAATAAATGTTACACTTTGAAAAATCATCTATTACATTCATTTCGATTTTTCTTCAAATGGAAAACAAATCACCCATTGATAGACAACATTCAGTCAATATATTATAGGCATAAAAATTAAAGTTATTAGAAAAAAATCAATATTTCCTTCAAGTTAGCATTGTCTTTTGAGTATCTGTAAATATATTAATTTGTAGAATTTGTATTGCCTAGTATTTCGGCTATTTGACTTTTTCCTCATATTTCAATCCTTAAAGGTATTAGTAATTTGGAGGAAATTTTTGGATTTGTGGATTCAAAAATAAAATCTAATTTCATAAATTGTCTCCCTCAAATTTAGACCTTACACATCTTCAATGGTCAAATGTCCTGTGTTATTAAATTGTAATATTCAGAAGAGTGGGATATCATTTTCTGATAATTATATCAAACTATATTCAAAATTGTATTTGCAATAGCCTTCTTGGTTCTTAAAAATTTGGATATTCATATAAAATTCCTTAGTACAATCAATCTATCAGTAAATAATACTGCTATACTACAAGTAGTTCCTTTATGAAAATTTTTCAATAAATATTTATTTTCTCCCACCTTATGATTAAAAAAATTGTAATATAAATTAATTAATTTCAAATATGCAATATCATCAAAGCTTATATTAAAATAAATTCAAATTTTTATTAATTTTGAAAAACAATTTGTTTTCTATAATTTTAGATTTTCAAAATTGAGCTAAACATTTTTTTAAAATAGGAAGTTTACAATACAGGTTTTTACCTTTCTTTCAATAAATCGGGCAATATCCTGATAGGCTGTTATGCATTTATTCGAGTAAATTTCGACAACTGTCATGCTATATTTATTTAGCGTGATTCTTCTTTTACTTTAATAAATTTATTCAATGAGTTCAATGCTGTTTTGAAAACACTTAAACTTTAATGAATTAATACTTTTATGAATGTGCACAGCTACGCCTGAATTTAGATTTGATCTCTTACTAAATTTTCTACTAGTAAATTGCACAGTTATATACATATCCCCAAATTTTTAAAGGGATAATTTAATTTAAAAATGAATTATTATAATTTTAAAACATTTTTACCACACAAAAATATTTTATGAAAAATGTAATGGTATCCAACTGAAAAATGATTATTAATAATTTTTATTATCCAGTGTAAGTTATTAAACTAGCATGAAATAATTTATCAAAATCAGACAATTTAATCAATATTGGGGATATTCAGATGAACCCCTTTCCAATATTAATATAAAGTAGCAATGAAAAAAATGAAGTAAAAAAATCAATACACCTCCTTTTAACAGGATATAATACAACTTTAATTCAGAGTTGCACATATTTCAAAAAATAACAATTTAGGTAACACATATATCTTAAAGAAACATATTCAACCACAAAACTTAAATATTTATTACAATATTAAATCAAATTATCTAGTTAATAACACAATATACTGTGTTATTAACTACATATAAACATAATATTTATTTATTATAACCTATTTGCAAGAATATCATTACTAACTTAGTTTTTATCTGATTTACAA
>JAPMOR010005261.1:380001-397956 GCA_026543865.1 Argiope aurantia
AAAATCAAAAACAAAAAGGAACACTATTTGGTATAAAAGAAAATAATGATTCAAAATGTGAAACTGAAAACAAATTGTGCAGTGCAAGCATAAATAAAGTATTTTATGTATGAGATTCATATTAAAAGGATAAATGAATCATGTTTCCACAAAAACTATTTTATATTATATATATTAAATTTAACATGGCATGTGTTTTTGGCACAACCTGTTCAGTAAATGAGTTCACATTTTATGTATCATAAATAATTTATGTACACCAATACCTATTAAATAAATAAATTTTTGAATCTATGCTACAAATATGTAGAATCATTTTACTTTATGTAGTAAGGATACTTAAGTGTATTTTTTTTCACATTATACTGTATTTATAATGATTAGTAAATTATTTTTATTTTCAAAAAGTAAATTATACAATTAGTTTGAACTTTGAGTCTTTCTTGTACATTTGAAAAGTACAGGATCTTGTACATTTTGAAAAGTACAGGATTTTTTTTCTAAATATAAAAATATTTTAATAAAGATTTTTTTAAAAAAAATATGAGAGTATAAATAAGAAAGAAAATTTAAAAAATCAGAAAAATAGATCTATTTTACAGATTATATTTAAGATTTAAAAAAGGATTATTACAAGAAATAACTGCATGCTAAATTATAATCAGAAAATTGGAAGTTTTAGCAAAGACAGATTTATTTTAATTTAAAGAGTCAGTCTTCAATAAATAAATATTTTGCTAAGCAAATCTCATAAATTAATGCATAGCTTTTAAATACAATATGAGATACTTTAAAGTCAATAATAAAATGATAAATGATTTTTTTAAAACTATGAATTTATGTTTTGAACAATAATATCATGAACAATTTATGCCAAAACGTTTTTCTAAATATAAAATAATTTCATAACTTTGCATTATGAAATAATGACTCTTTATCAAAGAATAATGATAGTCCTTCTTAAAATATGTTTGCTCAAATAAAAAAGAATTACGAATGAAGAATTATTTTTTTAAATTAAAATAATAACACATAAATATCTTTAAATTCAAAATTTTGATATATTATCAGCTCTGAAAACAATTAGATACTATTATTTTTAATTATCAAAATCAATAGTTAGCATTTTTCTGAAATCATGAGAGAAATGAAAATTAATCATTTAAATGTCAAAAGAATGCTGTTATCAAATGCAGTTGATAATAGAATTCATTCTTGCAGGCAACAAAATTTCATTCAATTGATTAAGTGGTGAAACATTAATCAAATATTTCTTAGAACCTTTGAAGATTATAAAACAAAAGTAATTCACATGTAAAAAAATGTATATTTCTAAAAGACAATTCTTCAAAAAGCTTATTAAAAAATAATGAAAAACATTATATTAAATATGCTTCAACTACTCAGAAGGTAAAACTATAATAATAAATAATTTTACTGTTTTCTTGAGATTTCAAATTAGATACTTAAGACAGATTACTCAAATCAGATAAACATACAATACTTAACTTCGATAAATTCTATGTTGATTTGACATGAAAGAAGAATGATATTTGAAGTAAACACATAAAGACTTTATTAAAGGAAAATTTATTTAGATTTCAAACTTGAAAACTGAGTTTTGCTGTAAATATATTTTGCAATAAAAAATCATTTAGATGAGATACATAGTATTTCATATATCACTTTTCAATAATGGATGTAGAGAGTAATTTGAAAATTGTTTTTAAGACAAAATAACACTTAGCAAAACTTCTTTTGTTGATTTCACATCCCACAGATCTTTTAAATTGAGATTCTCTCTTCAAAATCAATTCTGTAAGCAATACTAATTAAAACATTTAAAAAATTAAAATTTGACAGAAACATATGCACATAGTAATAACAACGAAAATTAAATGAATAAGAATGCAATAAACATTTAAAAAATATTTCACAAAACAAAATTTTCACAGATTTTAACATTTAACCATTTTTAGCTCATTGAAGTATATCCATTTCTTTGGACCCAATTTAACATCCAGAGAGAATAAAATACTTCATATTTACAAGGAGTTGAAAACCAACATGATTCCTAAAATTAATCTAGTCATTCTATCAAAATATATATATGTGTGCATATATATAGTATATACAAGATATACATATTATTTATTTCTAACAGAAACATCTATACAACAATACTGTTTGATGCAATATTATTAGCATAGAATTTGGAAGCATTTAAAAACAAATTCACTCATATCATAAATAAAAATAATTTAAAATATACAGCAATTTTTTGTGGTTTGATTTCAATCAGCCTGTAAATATTAAGTCAACTAACATATATTTAACCATTTACAGGCAGGCATTTTTATTTAGATATTTTTTAAAAGTAATGGTTGAAAGATTGGTAAAATTGTACCCACTTTTTTTCTTTATGATGGGCAAGAAAAATTGGTAAAATCATACAGACAACTTTTTTTTTCTATCAACCATTACTTTTTTTCAGAAAAGACAATTTTTTAAATGTATTTTAATGACAGTGTTCTGTTATGTCAACCACAGTCGCCTTCCTCCAACCAAATAGGAAATATCCTACACCTGACCCAAGTATGACACCGAGACACAACCAGACATTAAAAGTCATAAATATCAACATCAGAAAATAACTGAGTATCATCTGTATAACATGCAGGAATGTCTGTATCATATGTGGCCAACTCAGCATACGATTTCTGTTGAAGGAGAAGAAACATCAGTTAAAAGTGATGAAAATAAACAAATTAAATGAAATTTAAATAATAAACAAAGTAAGTTTGCATTAAAATTAAAAGTGAACGCAAGAAAAGAGCAAAAAATAAGGTATTAAAAGTCACAAGCTTTTATTGAAATTCAATAAAAGTTATTTTTTAAAGTCAAAGCTTAAGTTAAAATTCAATATTTTTATTAAAATTTACAGTTAATTCAGTAAAGAAGAATAACAGAATAAATATAGAGAGTTAAAGATTTGAAAAATTTACTGGCAACACATTACTGCAATTGCACTCATGCACATTTATCTGTCAGTGTTTGAAGTTTAGTGTTTGAAAGTATGCTGTCTATATATTTTTACAAAATATGTAAAATATATGTTAAACTAAAATAAATGCTTAATATTATTATGAATGTTGATATTCTTTAAAAACAATTTTATTGTAAACATTACTGAAATGTATGTATTTACATAAACCACTGATCCAAACTTTAAAAAAAATTAGCATGTGAACTTAAAAAAAATTAATATAAAATAAAACTTATTTTTATGAAAATATCAATAGCATCTTTTTCTCTTCCATAGAAAAGTTTTACTAGAAATTTTATAGAAACAACAAAGAAGATTCTTATTAATAACAAATAATTTAAATTTTTCTTTAATAATATAGAAGAAATGGTACAAATATTATTTTTGTAAAAAAAAAAAAGAAAAAAAAAACTTTATTAGTCAATTTTTTCATTTATTACAAAACAATGAAATATTGACAAAAGTTTACAAACAAAATATAATATGCATTTTCCATTTAGAAACTAGACTGTGTCAGCTAACTGAAAATCTACAAAGGAACTGATTTTCAATTCAGTCTAACTAATTGCTCTTAATCATAGCCAACAAAACTGAAACAGATAAATATACAAATAACACACAGGTCTTAATACTGCATAATTTGTTTTCAAAGGAATTGGTTCTTCATGTTCATAAACCTGTTCATAAATTCATGCAAAATTTTAAAAAAAATAACTACTGCACTGATATTTTTTTAAATATCAAAAACATTATACTCAGATTAGAATATATTAAGATAATCAATCATTCAAAATTTGTTATCTATTTTACTTAGTAAATCAAGCTTTATTGAAAAATTTTCAACTTCCAATTTGAGTCGTAGATACAAAACAAGATTTGTGATTAAACTTTTTGTATATATTGTGGAACTTTCATATATAGATAGATAATGGGACATACTGTGAACACACATACAAGTGGATTTTTAAAAATTTATATATATATTTTTCTATCATTAAATTAAATGAAACTTACACAAAGCAATTATATAGATCCTTTGCAAACATATATTTCATAACATATATTTCAAATGACATAATTACACAACTCGCAAGATAAAAATGAAAAAAAATCAAAATAATTATTCTTAATTAGTTTATGAGAATATGCAGAATTTGAATTTAATATTCATACATCAATAAATTATATGTATATTTAACATTTTAAACAAAATTTTCCCCAAATAGTTTGTTAAAAATTTTATACATATAATTTGATTAAATAACCATTTTTTGCATATATGCAAGAATTCGTAATGAAAAAATACCTCCGCTAATATTTTTAATTTTATTGTCAATAATACAAAAAAAAAATTATAAAAACTTTTTTTTTCAGTTCAAACAACAGGAAAAACATGTTACAGGTTGTTGCATTCAGATGTGCTATTTCAATACTCTTTTATACTATTTTTGTATATCAATTTCTTGAATACTAATTTATCACTAAAATGTGATAATATGAATTAATTCCCCCATCCACAAATATTTGAAAAGTCATTTGTCTCACAAATATCTTGGTCATATTTTATATATCGGTTTTTATATATCAGTAAATGTAGATCATATTGTATATATCGGTTTTTTAAAAAAAAATCATTGCTTACTTAAAATAAATTATGAAACAGAAATCAAAGTATTAAAATTTCTGATTGCATATCTCCTGAAATGACAAAATGTCATTATTGAGCACACTTTGAAAATCAATATTATGTACATATAATGTCTGATCAGTATATGTTTATTGCTAGGATATCAAATTTATTCTGAAAACATAATTTTGAGGAAATATGGTTTTCCAAAATCACATTCAAACTCTTTCATTTCCTCAAATTCTTTCTTTGTTTGTAATTAGTTTTTTCTACAGCAGACAAACATTGCTATTTTTCTTCTGGGTTTTACTAACATATAAGTTACAAATTTATGATTCTTTAAATAAGGATTCTAATCTTTATAATAAATATTGATGAGTTTTATAGTCATTTTAAAATTGTCATTTAGTTCCTTAAAAAGGAAGAAATGCATAAAATTAATATTCTAATGATTTGAAAAATAAAATAATATTAAAAAGATTTAAAATAGGTGAACTCATTTTTTAAACTAATAAAATGTTAAGCCATTGAAATAATTTATTTTTATAATCTAGATGATAACTCCCCACCCCACATTCCAATATTAATCCACCATACCAATATAAGATGAGTAAAATATTCCAATCTTGTATTCATAATTTTTTTAATATACTGTTTAAAATGCCAACAAACAATAACAAAGAAAAATGAGTTACCTGAATAAATAAAGATAGCTGTCAGAATGCAGAAAAAAATATTTTGATTAAAAGGGGGCAAGTTCATAAAAGTTTTTAAATATTATCTGAAAAATGTAAAAACTGAAAAAATAAAAAAAGCAAAGTATTTTCTAATGATAAGTTTTTGAAAAAGAAAATCACAGAAATAGTTAAATATATTCTTGTCTATCAGTTAAAACTGTAAATCAGATGTCAGATAAAAGTGCTTTTTACCCCATCTTTTCCTTTTCCCTTTTGTTGCTTCTTTGCTATTCCTAGTACTTAAAATTTAGAAAGATATTTTTCTAACCATTCATTTCAACTGAATGGATTGTGGAAAACTGCAGAATTTTAGTGTTTCCAGAAATTCCCCCTCTTCTTAATCATTAGCACATGCTCTTTTTATCTTCATTCGACCTTTATTAAAAACATATGAACAGCCATTTCAATATTTTTGTTTCAAAATACTAACCAAAATTTAAGAACATATTAAATACGTATTCATTTCTAAGTGTAATATTCCATACAAAATAATTTAATTTAATCGACACTCCAATTTTTAATTCGGGTCAAATAATGATATTAACATTTGAAAATGCAGAAAATTGTCTCTTCCTCTTAGAATTGCAACAGTAAAATGACCCAGCTATTTCATATACATCAGATCTGTGTTCATTGTTTCATATTAAATAAAATTAGATCTAAACAATCTTTTAGATTACTGTATTTGAAACTCTGTCACTTCAAAAATGAATCAATCCAAATTTGGATGAAAAACATTAATTAAAATAATTAATACTTTTGATATAATACTAATTTTTGATTTCAGCATATAATTAATGACACTCCATATTGCCCTTTTAAAAAAGTATTATTTAAAAAAATACAACTAACATAACACTACACATAAATCACTAACAAAAGTTCAAGAAAATAATATATAATACATAACATGCATTTTAAATTTTAATAGCAGACTAAGTCTACAGCAGAAAATGAATTATGTAAATCATGTGAAGAAAGATGATTCCCATACTATTTATTAGTTTAGATTTAAAAATTGAGGATCACTAAGTAAACTTCTTGCCAAAATTTAACCCACTTCAGAACTTCAATAATTAGGAAAGCTTGCATGAATAGTGAGATTTTAGTGGCTCAATCGTATTAGCAAATAAAAAGAACCCTGACTGATATGAAAATGAAATAAACAAACAATAATTTTTCAAATACATTAAAAAATTCTTATGCACAGGTGGAAGGTTTGGGAGATATTTCCTGCAATTCTAAATATAAAAGTATAAGGAATTTTAAAATAAATTAAATAAAATTTAATTATTTTAAATGCTCCAATACTTTTTAAATATAATTGTTAATATTTTTATGCTGGTTTGTTTTATAAATCTTACCAACATAATTATTAATTGTATCACTTTAAAGAATCGTTGCATTATATTTTATGTATATTTGATAAAATAACAAAAAGATTTTAATAAATTTGTTTTAAGTTCAGCATATATAAATACCTATGAGAATTTAATCCAAAGTTGCCAGTATTGCTTAATTCTGAAACATAGTTTGAAAGTGAATGAAACTGGCCCAAAAAAAATATAAATATTTTCAATATTAACAATAGAATCAAGTATTAAAAAAATATGGGTGATAAACAGGCAATACAAAGAAATGAAAGAAAGATGGAAAGAATGGGAGAAAATGAGATTCTACAATCTTAGTCAAATACCTTGCAACTTTATGAACTTCAGTCACTGGCTTTCCATCATCACCTAATACTGATACAGAAGAATACTCCAAAGAGGTAAAATATTTTTTGAAGAGATATTCTCTGAAGAATTTGATGCCTTCATAAATCATTGCCAAAATAAAAATACCAATTACAGAACCAATTATACCTATAAAAATATAAAAAGAAAATTAAAATTCTTTCAATAATTTCAATTTATAAGAAAATCTTATATATTTAAAGGCATCATTAATTTGAATTATATATATTTTAAAAACTTACAAATGATAAAATGAATGGGAAATGCTAAAAATTGAAAATTATGCAACAAAATGTATACAATAAATAGTAAAATAATAAATAAGGATGAGATAATTTAAATGTAGATCACATTAATTCCACTCAGTTTCGATGAAATACTAATCAAGAACTTTCATATAATTATTATGTATGCATATTTTATATTATTAAAGCATATAAGCACACTTTTGAAACTCCAAGCAGAATACACAATGAAAATTGTAATATTTCACACTTAAATTCTTGGCAGATTTATAATATTCGGAAATTTTTGATGATGTGCAACATAAATCAAATAACTTGCTAAAAATATATTTAGAAAAACAAAATTTGATTATAAAAAAAGAATTATTTAATTTTCTGCAGTTAATACTTTAAATTTACATGCATTTCTTTTTTAAATAATGACAAATAAGGTTCTATAGCAAATTTTCCTACTCTTCTTCAAATGTCTTGTACCCTTTCTAATACTAGTCATAATTTTTCTCAGCTTTTCATTATTTTGTACTAGAAAATTATTACATAGTGTTTTTATGCTAATGAAAGAAAGGCATTTCACAAAAGACAAATGAAAGCTACAAGAGCTATAATTTACTTATTAAAAGTCAAAACAAAATGTTTCTAATTTTTAACAGTTATTTTCTAATGAGAAGTGAACTGGACAACTTAAATTGAATATCAATTTATCCATATGCATTGCACTATAACATATAATGTTATTTAAATAAATTTTAATTAAACATCAAAACATGATTTAATTAACAAGCAAATATTTTTACATATTAATAAAATTTACAAAAAAAAAATCAAAAATTTTGTGAAAATTTTCAGTATGCTACTAGAACTAAAAAAAGGAAATGATTAAATTGCCATTAATGAAAACAAAAATCTAAATAAATTTATTAGTTTTAACCCATTCACTGTTATGTACAAGATACCTTATAGGAAATTGCTGTAAAAATTAAGCATTTCTAAATTTCACTGGCAGTGAATGGGTTAAAAATGATATTTAAAATTTTAATTAATAAAAAAATGTTTTTAAATAAATCTCAAAAATCTTACTTTCTGTAGATGAAGTAGTCCATTCCTTAAATAAAATAACTGTGTCAACTCCAAAGTGGAAATACATCTAAAAGGGAAGAATAACAAATTTATTAAAAGATCAAAATTTCATAAATGAAGTAAGAAGAAAAATGGGCATATTTTTTTCAAAAGGCTAAAATTATATACATATTTAAAAGCAAATCAATCAAAATATCCATTATTGATTGTTTAATACTAGTCATCATTATGTTAACATTAATTAAATAAGTTAAAACTTACTAAAGTTCTTTTGTAATAGTAAATGACTCAAGAACAGTAAGTTTTTTTAGAATAAAAATGAAGGTTTGGTTCAATAGTAAATTATGCAATTTGAAATTAAGATGCAGCAAGTACATAGAAAATCATCATTATATTTAAATATATGTATTATACATAAAAAGTTTAATATTTAAATTTTATTAATAAAAAGCTTTACATAATTAATCTAATTCTAAGTATAAAATAATAAAAAAATCTTATAATTATACATAGCATTATAACAAGTTGTTTAATATAGATATCAAATCATAAAAGTTAAGCAATGAATTTTAATTAAATATCCAAAAATTTATTGAAAGTGAAAAGAACGAACCCTTTAGTTAATTTATTTGGTATGCATAATAAAATTAAATGTTTGAATATGAAAAAAAGTATTTAAGACCATAAAATAATTATTTAAGCTATAATTATTGATACAAATTTTGGCGTGAAAAAAGTCTAAATTTAGCCTTTAAAACAAATTAGTTACAAACGGTTCAATAAAAAATAAAATTTTGAAATCATATACATATAAGAGCTTTCATTACTTTTCTCTTACTTCAAGAATTAAATATAGATGTTCCTATAAAACAAACAAAAATAAAAACAAAAAAAATTTAAATTAAAATATTTTAACATTTACTGTACAAACTTTCAAAACAAATTGCTACGTAACAGAAACCACTTTTACGATTAAAGCAAATGAACACAAAATCAGACACGCCTTTAAAAGCTTTTATTGGCAGACGATCTCATAAAAGATAACAGCAAACGATTCGAGACGAATTATTCGTAATAAAATTTGTCTGAAAACTATATCAAAGTATGTGTTCGTGTGCGTCAGAGCTTTATAAGACAAACCATTAGACCTAAAGCTGCCAAATTTGGCATACACATACTCAAGAAGATGAGCATCTGCTATTTAATGCAATGTTTTCAAATTTTAATTGATTAATAATTAATGAAATTTTAATACCATCTTTCACATTTTAAAAATTATTATTCAATATTTAAATTAATAAACATTAATTTAATTGCCCTTCCATTTTTTTAAAAAAATTTACAATTTAACAAAAAGAAATACAAATGCAATTGTTCTAAAGAAAAGCAAATTATTATCATTTCATGAAATATTTAACAGCATGATTTTCTTCCATTGTTGAAAGATAAGAAAGGAAAATTCTGTTAATTATCTCAAGAGTTTATATGAACAATCAGACCGCGAAAGACAACTTTCAATTTGAAATAGATTATCCAGACACTTAAGTTTTTTATGATGTTAAGGAACGTAACTTCTTTAAACAAGTTCTCTTTCGTTGAGAGAATTGGGATCATCAAGCTGTACATAAGAGATTTAGCTTAAATTAAAAACAACCAATATTCTCGCGAACGAAGTTGTAAAAAGCGACTAATAATAAATATTAAAAATAAGTAAGATAATTTTATCCATATATTAAAAAGAAAATTATCACAATTATAGACACCAAAAGAAAAATAGTAAAAGAAGGAAGCGGAGACAAAAAACTTTTTCTAAGTTTTAGGTAAACTAAAATCTCAATCACATTTATAATGTTTTTTAATTCTAATAAAATGTATATTTTGAATTTATTGTTTTTTATGATATTTAGTGTTCTCTTATACTATAGTTTTTCCTATTATTTTCTAAGTCTTACTCTTTTAATTTTTTTTTTTTTTATTTTGACATCCAGATTTTTGTTAAAAAATATTTCCACTTTTGGATACACTGATAGAAGCTTTTAAGATCTATATTTATCATTTTCTTTTCATTTCTTTTTTTTAATCCTTTACCTTAATATGATATTTTTAGTGACTTAAAAAAAACGGGCATAAAACACTTAAGATTTATTTTAGAATCAAACTTTGTCACGTTGGTATATTTTTAAGATATTTTTAACAATTCACAGCCACATCTATCATTTATTAAATGTGTACTTGTCAAGTATCTGCATTTTCATTGGTCTTTCGGCAATAGCTATGAGGTAATCTGGATGACCATATTAACCAAGATTCAGTTTGGAATTATATCTTATACCGTAAGCATCCTGTAAAAAATGATCGGACATTTTTTGATTAAATCCTATTTACAAAGAAACAGTGTGTGTGTGTGTGTGTGTGTGCGTGCGTCCATGTAAAAATATTTTAGCAGTTGCGAGGTCGAATAAAAGAAACTTTTGAAATGTAACTCCGATTTATTTTGTCCCGGGAGGCATAATTTGTACAAGAATCAAACGATAATAATAAGATGCATCCGTATACATCGTGGCACAAGATAAATTTTTCCCTTCAGTGATTTTACTACGACATTCTGACACGTGTCGACAAAGGAAGGGGAGTTTTTTTATGAGATTCTAACATGTATCGATATAGCAAAGAGAATCTTCTATGAAATTCTGACGCGTGTCGACATAGAAAAGGGAATCTTCTATGAAATTCTGACGCGAATCGACATAGTAAAGGGAATCTTCTATGAAATTCTGACGCGTGTCGACATAGAAAAGGGAATCTTCTATGAAATTCTGACGCGTATCGACATAGAAAAGGGAATCTTCTATGAAATTCTGACGCGTGTCGACATAGAAAAGGGAATCTTCTATGAGATTCTGACATGTGCCGATATAGGAAAGGGAATCTGAGGCACCTTGAACCCCTTCGTCATCCGCAACTCGCCTGTCGCATTCAAGTGAAACTTCTGCAAGGTTACCGTAACGCGCTTCAAGCGTTCTTCTACATTTTAACGTTTAAAACGCTTTGTAAATGTTTACTTTTTCGAATATTTATTTTTATTTGTACTAATGCTGCGAAAAACAGAAATTTTCGAGGACAGCGAAAGGGTTAAAAGAAAATTGGAAACATAGGGATTTTTATCCCTTCGCTCGGAGCGTGAGAAAATGCTTAAGTCAGCAGTTGTATAGAGCGCGTGTAGAATTAATTAAATAAAAAAGTGGGAAATAAAATAACATTTTAGAATGACGTTAATATGCGATAAATTAATATAAAAATTTGGAAATTAACTAAGATTTAAATTAGGTTTTAAAATATTATTGCACACAAACACACGCACTATATACAAATCTTAAATTATCATCCAAGTGATCCTAAAAGATTTAATACCGGCATATGATCTTCACCACCGCTTAAATGTGTAGCATGGACATCAGTCCCAGAAGAATCTGCCGCCATTTGATCCGAATGAAAGTTGTGTCCAGCATGCTGCGATTCCACAGATGACCGGTGAAGGTGGTGTGCGTCATGTGACATCATAGTGGTCATTACTGCTTGTAAGATAGTAGCCGCTGTTGTGGTAGGGATGGTGCCCAGTACAGATTCGGTGGAGGTGGTAGTGTTTTCCATCATATGATGCGAATGGTCCATATGATGGTGATGATGTGAGTGGTCACCCATGTTAAAGTTCTTTAAAACCTAAACCTGAAAAAGGAAGATAATATTCAAATCAGTATTATGAAATGTCTAGCTGTAATGTTATTTAGTTTAAAGTTTAGTCCATTTAACTTAGTCCAATTTTGAAGATATATATATGATATTTTGGTAATTATAAGTTACTTATGAACCCGCATAACTTTATTAGAGTCTGAAAAATCACATTCTGAAACAGACACAAATAAAATTAAATGCGAAAAAAGTTTTACAATAAAATAAACCCATGCATGCGTTGTTTTTTAAAAGGGAAAGAAAAATTGGTTTCATTTTCAAAAATTGCATCAAGAGTAAATGTAATTCTGAAGAATGTTACGGTTTGGTTTAGTTTTATTAACGTTCCCGTTTTTAAAAAACACTAAAGCTATTTTTGGTCGTAATTTTGAACAGCGGTCAGATGACGAAGACGACACCTGAGCTGGCACCTCCTTCCCCAAATTTCCATGCCACACCAGCGGGAGGACGTTTGGCTCCGACAGATTTGACGTGTACCAGTCTAGCTTCACGACGGTTCTTCGGTGGAATAGGGTCTCGAACCTGAAACCCTCCGGTTCCGAAGCCGAGACCTCACCACCAGGCTACAGCGACCCGAAGAATTTTACGAGTTTATATATGAGAAATAACAAACAATTAATGATTCATTAAAAAAACTTTAAAATTTCGAATGCTAAAATTTCAGCTAGTAAATGCTTTCTATTTTTAAAGCACAGCTTTGAAACATTTTTTTTTCTACAAACTAAAGCTATTTAAAAAAAATAATAATAATAGTAAAATAAGACAACTAGTTTTGAGTACGTGTATTACTTAAACAACTTTTTAAAAAATGAATTTTGATTATCGCTGTCACTTTATTAATTTTCTGTTGAAGAAATTAAACAACATTCTCAAGATTGAAACTGAGGGTTTCCAACACAATATTAAGACAAAGCCCAATGAAATATACTTGGAATGATTAATATCTCAAAAACATTTTGAAACTTGAAAGAAAAAAAAATTACAGCAACTAACAAAAATCTTATTATTTACAAAAGAGAAAAAACACTGTTGGTGAATATTGCAAAGAAGTTCATCATAATCAACCAAAGGAAAACTCGGCAACCGAAGTATAAAATACAGTTTTGCAACACTGTGAATTTCATTTCGAAACAAAGTGAAGTCATGCTTATATTTATAGAATAAACACACAAAAAAGGAATAAAATGAAATACTTCTTGACTGAAGTAATAGCTGACCTTAGCAGTTTGTTTAAGAT
The DNA here is from genome assembly GCA_026543865.1 of Argiope aurantia. NCBI lineage: Eukaryota > Metazoa > Arthropoda > Arachnida > Araneae > Araneidae > Argiope > Argiope aurantia. Next base: position 393,457 of record JAPMOR010005261.1, read on the forward strand.
ATTCGCTCATATCAAGATTAGATTTTCTTGGAACTCAAATTATGAATCTGATAATTCAGATTTCAAATGATACAGAGCAAAATATAAATATCTTGCTTTGTAAATTCAAATTTGTAGCCGATCTTGTAATACTAACCATAACTGACTATGATGATGTCAGAGAGAGGGCCTCTGGGCAATGTCATGTACTTTGTCATGCTCTTACAAGCATCTTAAAATTATTCTAAAATTATGTATATAAACTGTCTGTGTGCAATGCAACCTGTAAATAAATAACTGTTACACTAATTCGAACTTTTTACTTAATCCCTTAATTTTTATTATTATTGCTGCTTTAACTCTATTTGACCATACTGGTAACTAAAAAATAATAAAAACTGAAAACAATCGGTAATGTTTACACATATTTCACCTTTAATAATGTATTTACGTTTAGTTCAAATAAAGGCTGTTAGAGAAGATGGATGAAAAATTTTCAAGATACGATCTTTATCTACATCAGTCTTTGATGCAAAATGGAAAAAAGTGAATAAAATTGAGCTCAGTATCACACATAAAAAAAATTCTTAACATAAAATTTTTTTTATCCTCACTTATGAAGAATAAAATAGACTACAAAAGCCATGACCCATATACCCGCAAAACACGATTCGTTTCTCAACTTGTTCATTGCAACGTATAATGAGATGTTCTGCATGAAAGACAAGGGAACATTATCTTTCAACAAACTGCTAAAGAAAAGTAGATTCAAAGAAACATTTCTGTTTACTGATCATTCAATTTATGTTGTGTTCTAGCTTTAATGCAAAATTATCAACACTGAATGAATTCTGAACATCCTGCTTCAGTATATTTTGCAGAAAAATTGTTCATTAAAGGGTGGGAGGAGATAATTCTAAGTTTAGATGTATACAATACAACCTGGTTCAAAAGAATTGCCCAGTAATTCATAATGAAATTATAACACGCAGCTTTATTGAACAATTTGTTATTTTGAATATGTATTGAGAATGTAATAAAATAATTATTGCAATACAATTACGTTTGAATAAATTTAATTAACACTATTGTTAAAGTAATGCTAGACGTTTGAATATAAAAGTTTATTTCCCATATATAAAAGGGTATCGAAGCATAAAAGTGTTACATTAGCAGCTTTGTTCAGAAAATAACATTCCAAAAATAGATTCTTTTTTATTTCAGTTAAAGGCGATTTATCATTTTGAGACTTGACTTTGCAAGGAATACCAGGTTAAAATAGGAAATTAAAAATATAATCGCAATCATAAGTGATATCGTCCCCCTTGATTGGCATCCGATTCTGAATAATTCGGTTGCCATGGTTACAGTGATCAATCAAAAGCGCGAATGTCATATTTCACAATTTCATTTATTTTTATTAAATCTATTTCATAAATAGTGACAACAACCCTAGCTGGTGTGAATACTATGCACACGTCCCGCTTTGTGTTCGTATTAGCAGTAGATTTCCGGTAAGGCAACCGGTCTAAGAAGGGGCCACAAGCAGTTCATTTGAAAAAATGCTATTAGTTAAGTTGAAAAAAAAATATATAAATTCTATGAATTACAAAAATGTTAGGGTTAATAATACTTTGTCAAAAGTATTTACTAGGTTAATGTCTGTCTCACATTCATTTAATGACTATAGTACTTTATAAATATCAAGCACTGTTTATAAATGAAATCGTATCCATACATGAATGCCTTAGTAAATGAATAATAATTTTTTTAAAGTAACTAAAATTTTTAAAAAAATGCATTGAAATGTGAAACTAAATTGATTAGATTACTAAAAAAGGGATTTTATAATGCATACTGATTAGGGCCGCAAAATATCCAAATTTGTCACTGGTTCGTATCAAAATGGAAATGGCTGAAATAATTCAAATAATTGTTTAATTCTGGAATCACCATTGTTTTTCAGTGGCAAAACTTTTACTATCAAAGATTGGAAACAGAAAACCATATGTTGATAGCTACTAGTGGTTCATAAACTATTCACATTCTTCTGTAATATAATTAATTAATTAAAAAAGATAATTACCTATTAATTGCATTTTTTATCAATAAAAGACGAATGTTCACTCCCAAGAGCTGTAAGTTCAGAGAATTTTGATAATATTTGCCATTTCTTATTTGTGTGACGCTGCAGTTCCGGATTATTTACATTATGATATGGAAAAGGAAATGGGGATAACTGTATCCTATCCCGTTCAGTTCGATGATTTGATAAAATGAATAGTGATCAACAAGTTCACTCATCCTGTTGATTATTGTTAAAATTTGCCCAATAAATTTTTATGCCATCTAAAATATCCTATTTATTTTGTAAAACTTTTATAAAAATTGATTATTTTACAAAATAAACAAAATGCTTCCTTTTCCTTTTAAAAAATTTGAATTTAGTAAGATATCTGATATCTTGAATTTAGTAATATGCGGAAAAACACTGGAAACCACTAGCATTGAATATTTTTATTTCGGCAAATCGAAAGAGTAAAACAATTACAATTTCATTCAAAATGCTTTCAAGACAAAAGAGTACAAAAATAAAGGAGAAAATAAAAATTATTTAAGACAATATAACAAAAACATTGGTAAAATATTTATTCAAAACAGCAAAATTACGCTATCGAAGGGGGAGGGGGGTATGTTTTAAAAAATAGTCAAAAGGAAAAACCAAACCTTAAATAAATGCAAAAATTTTATTTGTTCAGAAAAATAAAACTAAAAAAAAAAAAAAAAAGGCATGAAAATACTTTTGTCCAAATCTAAAAATTTAAGGAATAATTAAATATTTTATTTTTATCCGGGTTTAGTTGGTTTATTTGGAATATTGGTTATATTTAACTTCAAATCAATCATTTAGATATAAATTCGGTTTTTATATAATTTCATGCCCATGATTCTCAAATTATCCAAGATTAAGACAATTAAAATGACACGGTTGAAGTTTTGTTTATTATGTGTATGAACCCCTCTAATGGCGACCAGCCCCATGACATCATAACTTATTAAAAACGGGAATATCCAGTTCATCTTTTAAATTTCGCGGTTTTGTAACTTCATTTATTTATTCGTCTAGTAAATTACACGGATAATTAACAGTTTGTCTTTAGCTTTAACAATTGAAAGAAAATAGCGCGATTAAATATTTGATGAAACATGAAATTCAGAATAGCAATGTAATCGAATTGTTGGATTAATTAAATTAGGCAGTATATATGTATATATATATATATATATATATATATAGTTGCGAAAGTTGGAAAAGGTATAAAATTTATTTTTGTGAAAAAAATATTTTTGGTCTTATCGCAGAAAAAAAAAGTCGGCTGAATTTTTAATAAATTAAAATTCAAATAAAAATCGCTCCAAGTTCCAATTCTTACACTCCGTGGTACATATTTATCAAATTTGGTAACTATAGAGCATCTACCTCTGGCCTGCAGAACGCTAACAAACTCACATATTCATCTTCATTATGAATTAATCATAAAGATGGAAATAATTATACATACACACACACAGAGAGAGAGAGATAGAGAAAATAAAATGCTGAAGTCTTTCTTTTCTGCAAAAACTATTAAAATTCGCAATATAACTTCTGTTGAGCTAGTACTTTTCATCAAAATATAGCACATGAAACATGTACAACATTTTAAGCCGACAAAATAACTTTTAAAACTCAAAACCTTTTTTAAATAAAAACAGAATGTTATGAGTGAGAAAGTAAAATAATAATAATGATGATAATACGTGATATAACAGCATCTCCAGATCAGCATGACACAATAATTACATAAAGAATTTTAAAACTTTCGTCTTTTTTAAAATACCATTTGGCCTCAATAACTTAAATTAATCTGAAATTGAAAATATTTTCAATTCATGTATTCAATTATATAGAAAGCCACGCAATTTTTTTTCTTTTATATTCAAAATATAAACAGCAGTTTTATATCAAATAATAGGAAAAATTCCCTAGCCCAGCACAGCGTGGGACGGCCAGAAGCAGAAAAAGTGGGTAGCCATTTTCCGAACAGGCAATTTTCGTTAATACAGATAAATGACCATTGAAATAACATTTCTTTCAGTTAAATGGACATCAGCAATGCAGAACAGGTTTTTTCCAAAGGAATGAGGTTACTAATTCTCTTTATTTTGTCTTTCCAGAATTTAATCTTCTTATCATAATGTATATGTAGTTTCGGACGTGTAGACTTGAAGGGGGGGGGGGGGGTAATGTACTGTTTTTTTTTTTCTCATGGAAATAGTAGTAGAATGAAATGAATAAGAAAAGTAGTTTAAAAGCATTCCTACATTTTTAAATGTAATATGCATTTTTACATTTTTAAATGTAATATACATTTTTACATTTTTAAATGTAATATACATTCTTACATTTACTTACATTTTTAAATGTAATATACATTTTTACATTTTTAAATGTAATATACATTTTTACATTTTTAAATG
>JAPMOR010005270.1:0-10172 GCA_026543865.1 Argiope aurantia
GACTTCATAATTTTTGAAATATATTTATAGGCCAGAACAAAATATTATTATTGATTTCATTTCAATCCTTTTGAAAACAAAACTAAAAACTGAATTTTATGCTGAATCTCAGGAATTTTTGTTGAATTATTGTTTGAGATATTACATAAATTATGAAAAATATTTTCTAGTTAACATAAGACTTAAATACTGAGTGATTCTGTTTGCAATACTCACATTCAATAATAATAATAATTAATAAATAACAATAAAGATGATAAATAAAATAAAACGCTTGATTTTATTAAAAAAATATCTTAATATTAATTGCAATTTCATCATTTACATTTTAAATTAAAGTTGAAGTTTTACCGGAAATGACAACAAATTAGCAAAATATATAGAGTAAATTGAACGAAACGATCTAAACAGTATAAGTTTGGTATGGCTATCAAAATTTGAAGATTAAAAATGTTTTGTTTGAGAATCCTTTAAGAGACCAGTTACTTAAAATATTTAATTGAAAATTGTAGCGAGCGGTAATACTGGCGAACCGGCTGGTCGCCAAAGGCGGCTAGTATATTTAATAATGCAGGGGGAAATGTAATATAAAAGGACAATTTTTAAAGGAATTCAAGGTAATTTATTATACCTTTCAGATATTTAAATAGATGTGAAAAGAAAATTGCGATATTTATATGGAAACGATTTGAGATTTAAGATAAAAATACACCTTCGATATATTAAAATCAATAGATTACCGAGAGTAAAATTTAGAAAGCACATAGGTACATTTTAATACCTATTTCATATATATAAAAAAAGGCTAGATTTGGTAAAAGTCAAGTAAATATTGCAATTTGGAAAGATATTTAAACAGAAAAAAATATGAAGTGATAACGCGTCTTTTAAAGTAGGAATTTATAATATTTTTATATAGTAAATTAGAAAAGGCATTAAACGTTTGGAAAGATTAAAGAATTTACTGGAGGTTTTTCATAGTTTTTTGATCAGAAAATCAAATTCCTGCCACAAGCTGAAATATGCAGTTTAAGAACTTTTCGAAATTGGAGGGAAAAGGATGATTTTTGCCAACTAAATTTTTCTGCATTAATTTTTGAAAGGATGTATATTGTTCTTGATTTTAGAAAATTATTGATCAATTCTTACGTGATTTAAATGGATGTGTAATTCTTTTCATTGCTTTTTTAAACCTTCTCCAACCACTCTTCTTCTTTTCTTGTTTATATTGGATGGAGCTGGAGGATAAGACTGAGAGGGATGAAAGGTTAAAATAGGTATCTTCTTCTCCGTTAATATTTTGTGATGCAGCATGAGAATTGTTATCTATTGTACTCTGAGATTCTTCTGTTTCTTTTGGAGATGCTTCTTCATCTATCATTTTGTCTGATTTTTTGTCTTCTTTATAACTGTCTTCTGAAGTTGGAAAAATGCTTTCTGTTTGTGAGGCGACTGTAACGGTATGTTTTGCAATTACTTGTGTTTGCTTATCCTGTGTGTAATTTTCTGTTTGAATGCCTGTGGTATTAAAATATTTAGAATAGGTTTGAATTTCTTTTTCCATATTAAGTTCTGTATCTTGGTTTATTATTTGGATGCCAACTGAAATGAGAAATATTGCATCTGTCTGAATTTGTTTTTCCATTTTCTGTTTCTTGTCCAGTTCTATTGTTTGTGTTTCAGTTGAGGCGGTATTATTTGAAGAAGTTTGGGTGGAAATGTGCTTGTTTGATTTTATTTCCGAGACTTGAATAGAGATATTTCTGAGGCTGTTACGTTTCTTTTCATGTGGATATATTTTCAAAAGAACTAATATTGTGAAATATATAATAAATGTGAATAGGTCGAAGATACTGGATATTCTGAAACTATCGATGATAAATATTATTATTAACCACAGTTCGAAGAAAAAATCTCTGGGATCCATAATGAGAAAGGGGAAAGTACCTGAAGTGGAAGAAAAATTGTTAATTGAAAGCCATGATTGAAGGAAATATTGCTTAGCAATTAATGTGTTGATTTCTTATGAAATTTGACAAATGTTCTCTCGAGAACAAGGGAAACGTATTTGTCATTTTTCAGAGTTGAAAAGTACACGACGAAAAATTCTTTTAAATAAAAAGGATGCAAGAATTTTGCACATTTTTGTTCGTTTTTGTATTATGTTCCGAAATTGAGAATTTTACACCATTATAATATTTAAAAAAATATTGTATTTAAATGGTTACAAATTTTCTTTAGCTTCACCGAAATTTAAATTTGTTTTATTTAATGCTGTTCAGTAAGATTTTCATAGTTGCTGTGAAAGCCAAATTTATATTATCATTTAATAACTTCACCAATTTTTGTTGTAAATGCTCTTTATAGTAAATCTTATTCTCTCTAATATATTGAGCAATTTCAACGCCAAATGTATGTTCAGTTACCATCATATTAATCTTATATTCGCTTTAAAGTACATTTATCAAATTAAAATATATCCATGCAGTGATTTTTCTTTAGTATCTGAACGGAGTATAGAGAGGCATACAGTATTAAAGTATTAACTACCTTGAAATATTTGTTCATCTACGAATACAAAATGATGAAAATATTGTTACAAACTTGCAATTCGACTTCCCAGCATAGTTTATTTCATCAATAGAAAGAAAATTTTACAGTCATCTGAATGGGACAGAGTCCAGGTGGCGCGTCAAAGGTCCCGGAGCTTGGCGACAAACTTGGCGACCATTTGGCGACTTGGCGAAGAATTTGGCGACTTTGGCGCCAAAATAGATAATACCCGAAACTTCGAGAATTTTCCCGATCCGTCCAGTAGGAACCGAGATACGCTTTGAACGTTCCTGAGTGGTTGAGAGGCTTCTAGCCCCGCCTACCTGAGACCTATAAAAGGGGCTGCGGCTGCCAGAAAGTCAAGTCCGAGTTGAGAGACGACGGAGTAGTCCGAAGACGGAGCGGAGGAGTCGTAAGCGACGGAGTCAAGCTCGTGCTGAACTGAGCTGTGCGCTACTGTCTGCAGTAGATTCTGGTTGTATGCTGCTGTGTGTGCTGTTGTATGCTACACGTCTCGGGTGAAGATAATCGTCTTCTGTGCTGTATATAGTTGTCGTTTTGTGCTGTCCTGTGTGTCTTCGTGTAAATAAACGTCGTTGTTTTAATTCTACTTCTGCCTGCTGATCGAGCGTTCCACACACCATATCACTCGCACACTATCCAAACGAATCCCAGTAAAGAAAATTTCGTAACAATATGTCTAATTCTTCATTACTGAAATAATTGATTCTGCACTTTTAAACAAGTGCAGTTATAATGTGATTTAATGTACGTCAATAAAAATTGTTGTAAATTTGTTTTTGTTATACAGTAGCATATTTAATCGGAATTCATGAAAATGAGTAAACTAATAGAAATTTTGAAAATTAAGTTTTCCGAATTATTTCGTTTAATTTTTGCAAGTTATTTTTTTCATGCTATGTGCATATTGATGCTAATTTTGCATCTTACTCACCTGATTTTTAATTTTAATTTGAGTCATATATTATTTTAAAGCTCTTAATTTAAAATCTTTTCAAATAATAAATTCAACATCAATTATCCATTAATTTCATTTTCATTCTTAACGAATTACTGACTCGATATTTTAAGTAGTTGCGCATTCCGTATCCATAGTTTCGGAGTTAGAAAATCGCACGGATTGACCAAACGATCTAGTCAGCAGTATCCAATATATTATTGGATACTGCTGACTTTGCTACATTTAAAAAATAAATTGATCTTCTTCTTTTATGCTTTAGGTTTCAGTTATTATTAAAATTATTATCATTATAGATAACATAATAATCCTCGCTTACAATTAACTATAAAGGGTAATTATTATTGCCCGTCATATAACTAAGCCTTTTTGTATTTACAAAGTTAACATTGCACATTATGGAGATACACATTCCTAAATCAGCACACTTGAAATCAAGATGCTAAGAAGAATTTCTTTTAATTCTAGTTTTAAATGCTGTACATTGTTCTGTATAAAATATCCTCAAACATAAAAATATTCTGCTTTTTTCTGAGAGGATATCTAAATGGGTTTATGTAACAAATTTTATTTTTTATTAATAAGTAGTTTTCATCTTATGCAATTGATGTTTTAGGAATTTGACTTACCTGATTCAGATGTTTTTTTCCTGTATACAATGTAAGAGTCAAGTGGCTTAATCATTTATTTAGAATTACGTAACAGAATATTTTATAATGAAACTTTTATAAGAAAGTCTCATATATTGTTACAGAAACAAAGAATGACTTTGGTTTCTGTTAAGAAAATACATTTCAACAATATTTGTTGTAAAAAATGGAATTACTTACAACTGTTTATTTTGCCGTTCTTTTAATTCTTACATTAACAGTGTGTTTAAGAATAATGCAATTTTACGAGTCATAGTATGTACACTTTGATAATTTGTAGAATTTAGAAACTAATTTCAAAAATTAAGAATTTTGTAAATGTACCAATTGTACCAATGAATTTTGCAATCGCGTCATTCTATCCGAATACAAGCGCATCATTTCTACAGTTAGAAGCTACCGATCTCCTTTCCTCATTAATATTTAATAGCTTTAATATAATTCTGCTTATTAGGGTTAATGAGAGGTGTCGAATACCAGAGCCTCATTTGCATATACAGACAGATCTTAAAAAAATCTTTGCTAATGTCCTAGCTGAATTTCCGTTCAATCGATCTATATGAAATGAACGACGACGCTGTGGCTTCCTCGGTTACAGTTTTAGGTAGAAAAAAAAAATCGAAATTTTGGAATGGCAACAGCCAACTCTTCCAGTCTCAAAATATTTAGCGCCGCATGCGAAAACCTTAAACAGTTTGGGTTAATGCGACGTGTTTCACAAAACACAGAATTATTACGCATGCACGAAAAACAGCTCTGCGAACGGCCCAAAAAGAAAAGAAAGTAACATCGGGTGCGCACGGACTAAATTTGAATATGACAGAAGCATGACACCAATAACTGATGACAACACAGATCTGGGGAAGGGAAAATTCTATTTGAATGACACATTTTCCTCAAAAGTCTCATCATCGACAAATATGCATTGAAAACAGGAGATTGGATACAATTAAAGTCGAATATAACAAAGAAAAAGGAATTTAATTAAATCAAAAATTAATTCCGATGATTAAATATAATTTTTTTTTATATATACAGATTACAACTAATTTGTTATATTTCTGAGTACATTTTGATGGTTTTAAACTTAATGGCAAAAGTTGAAATTATTGAAAAACTTTGAAACATTGTGAACGAGCAACGTTTATAGCATTCTTATCACTTTTGAATTAAATTACGATTCAACTATAGAACTGATGCATTCCTAGGTGACAATTGAAACACAATCGAATGCTAAGCATCTAAATATTCTATTAGAGATTTATAATACCTTTTCGCAACATTAGGGGAGAGCTTTCATATGTGGTAAATATATACACTGAAGAGCCAGAAAAACAGATTGAGCAGGTCGTATGCAAATAATGGTGGTGTTCAACCAATCAACGTAACGAGATGCGGTCGACAGTGCATATTTAAAGAAACAGGTGTCTGAGAAGGCTATTACAATGATTCTTGCTATTACTACGACAGGTTATCAAGATTTAAGTGATTTTCAATGGGGATTTATGGTCGACGCATGAGAGATAGGACATAGCATTTCCGATGAAATTTGGATTTTCGAGCACGACCATTTCAAGGGTGTATCGCGAATATCAGGTTTCCGGTAAAACTTCAAATCTGCGGTTCAAATCAGCGGTGCGGGCGGAAAAGACCATGACAGAACGAGGTCACCGACTGCCGAAAAAAATCGTTATACGATATAGACGTTCAACATTTCCTCAAATTGATGCGGATTTGAATGCAGAACCATCAACAAGTGTCAGCGTATGCACTGTGCAACTTATCCTAATTGATATGGGCTTTCTCAGCCGCAGACCATTTCGTGTACCACTGTTCACTGTGTACCGCACAAGCTGTGCGCCTTGTGCGGGCTCTCTAATACAGTCATTGGACTCTTACTGATTGGAAAACGTGGTATGGTCTGAGTGAGTCACATTTCCAATTGTATCGGGTGGATGGCCAAATACGGGTGTAGAGAAAACCCCGTGAATCCATGGATCCCTCATGCCTACAAAAAACTGTTCAAGCTGGTGGAGGCTCTATGATGGTATGGGGGGTGAGCAGTTGGTATGAAATGGGACCGTTGATACGTCCAGACGTGACGATAACAGGTCAGAGGTGCACTAACATCTTTTCTGACCACCTGCATCCATTCATGTCCTGTGTGCATTCCGATGGACGTGAACAATTCCAACAGGATAATGCGCCCCCCCCCCTCCACAGCCCTGCAGTAGTTACCGAGTGGCTTGAGGAGCGCTCTTCTGAATGCCGTTTCCTCGCACGGCCACCTAATTCCCCTGGCATGAACATTATCGAGCACGTTTAAGATGTTTGACAATGTGCTGACCTTAGGAGATCTCCACCACCTCGCACTCCTTTTGCTTTGTGGGCTGCCCTTCAGGAATCATGGTGTGAACTGTCTATAGAGTATTTGCACAAATTTATTGAATCCATGCATCGCCTTATTGAGGCTCTTCTGCGTGCTCGTGGGGGCTCTACACGATATTAGATTGGTGTGCCAGTTTTGCTGGCACTTCAGTCTATATACTAGCTGTATATAACGGGATTAAAAAGGACCAAAGTTGTTTCAGATGTGCTTTCCAATACAAGCTTGTTGTATTTTATTTTTGGTTATTTGGAATACTTTTGGGACTGTATCATATGCGTATTGATGAGCATTAATACTTACTCTAGGTAATTATATGACACGTAGAACTTTAGAGCATTGCCATTAAGGGTAGCGTAGGTTCCAAGCATTACTCTGAGAGTTTAGTACTTAACAAATGACATAATAATAAATTAAAAATATAGTTGGTTTACATTATGGACAATCCCCACAAGCAAGATATCTGAAATCTTCTGTGTGGCTAATACACAGCAAAATAACATAGAATATTAACGATATGTCTAAAACGGCAAGATATCCTGGATTAAACAATATGTATTACAATCTACTTCTAATATTATCACTTTTAGCTAATAAAAGAAAAGTTATTGAAACATCGTTTGAAAATCGTTGAGAGTTCAACTTCGTGGAGGTGTACGTATTTCAAGCACTTAAATTCATTCCGATTAATCCTGGCCACTGTCACTAAATTTACTATCTTATGGTAAAAATGTAAAGTTTTCTCCTCGGTTGACTTAATGATTCACCGTGAAATGCGAGAATGAAATCGTAAACCAACTTTTGAGGATGATCAATGTTAAATACTGTCATCTTCCTTTCACTCACTTGTATAAGAAATTTAAGAAAAGGAAATATTATAATCATAAAGAAATTCGAATTCGAGATAATGACAAATATGTTGTTGCGTGCATTTTTATTTGATATTCAAGAATATATTTGAAATTATATCTACCTCTGAACAGCATAACACAAAAGCTTTGAGCTTAAAGAAAGAAATATGGTATAAATTCCTTACACCGAATCTGGACATGTTCGGAGATTTCAATCAATTGATAGAACGAAGTTCGATGGATAGATTGAAAAGGGGTATACCAAAAGTGCATTTGATTTTCCATTAATGTGCATTAACCTCATTTCAACGATTAATCTCCAAAGGTAACTTGATTGATTCGGTAAAAACGCTATATTCACTCCAAAGACAGTTTTTTCCGAAATCTTTTCGCCATGTATTTGTGTTGATACAATTCCTTTGTTGTACAATACGCAATGATATCTCGGGATGACTTTGAACTTTTAATTGTAACTGTATCTCTAATATAGCAATATTCAATTTTTCATGTCACCTGGATAATAAATACGTTTTCAAAATTGTCATCTCCCTTACTTAAAAAAGCTCAAATATTTGAAAAAGATTATTAAGATTTGCTCTTTGAGACGGAATAAACAAAAGGAATGGTGAAGAAAAAATGTTTCTCCATTTTATGAAGATAGCACTGAAGATCCGAAACAGAAGTATACAAAGCCATCAAATCCCAAAGAGAGCATAATTTTTCGAAAAGAAATATGGATTTTATGCGATTTATCCATCCTGTTATTTCTGGATGAACAATATTAATTAAAGCACATTGTTCTAGCTTTTGGGATCCTTCAATCCTTCAATTAATGAAGTATGCATTCATGCAATGTTCTAGGGCATTATTAATAATGCCGAAGATTTTCGGTTCGTATTAGATATTATAATGTCAGACAATAAGAATTAGATCTCCTTCGAAACATTAATTGCTCGTTTAGTGCCAGTGTGGAATGTTGGGTATTAGGCTTTATCCCTAATAAATACGTAGAAGTTTGTACCAATACGGACAATTTGTTTTTGATCCTCCGACAATGTTCTTCCTGACCCTATATAAATTGGTTGTCGATCAATAAGGATCCTATTACCCAGCAGGGATAAGAAAAGGTGCAGAAGCCCTAATTTTGTTTGGGGATTGTGTTGACTTGTTAACATGCGTAAAAAGAAGAAAAATAAGAGCGCTAAAACGAGGAACAGAGGATAGCACAAAAGGCATACGGGTACACAGTGAAATATATATGCATGTATGATTACTTTGAAATTATGGCCTTGAAATTATTGAGGAAAAAATATGAAAATTTTGGTTAAATTTTTATCGACATTTTGTAAATAAATTTCAAAGCTATTACTTACTAACTACAAATCATAAACCCTCGAGAAATGTGATAGGTATAAGTTTAAATTTTCAATATTTTGATCATTTTAAATGATTTATTGTCAATAACGAAATTTATGGGAATTATGCTATCTTAAATGTTTTTCAACAAAAATCTGGACAGTCTTATAAGTAGGAAACCATATAAAAAAGGCAACCATGAAACGTTTTTGTATATTCTTTGATAATATAGTATATTCTCTGATATCCCTCATCTCCTTCAAAAAACTGTGAATTTCGAGTGAGTCGATGTACGTAATTACCGAATAATAATTACAAATTTTAGATAATTGGCTATGAATCCAACATTTATACTGAATGTATCGCGTGAACTTTGGCAATTTTCTTTATTGGTACTCGATTTATAATATCCGAAAACTGAATTTGTGATTTAAATGAATATTTCCCAACCGACTGAACCGAAATTTGATCCAGGGCTACAATCATGTTTACATGCTTCTGAAAGTATAGCCCTTCAGACGGCCACTCCTTTGACGTATTTGGACGAAAATTTTATAAGAATCTGCATTTTAGATGTTAAAACGGGGTACAAAATTTTGTACATCTAGCTCATTACTTTGTGTAGCTACCGTGTTCAATTTTATTTGGACAGATAGATTTGCTGTGATTGGATTTAGTTCAAAAATTGATATAAATCAACGAATTTGTTGTAAAGACAATTTACCTGATATTATACAGACAGCTGAGAGCTTTTGTGAGTTATTTTTTTCACAAACAGACAGGATGAGAAACAAAATTAATGAGAAAATAGTGTTTTTCGAACTCGGGGATTCGGAAACATGGAGATACGACAATTTTGACAACTGCATTACATTCTCTAAACTTCTAAAGAAATAAAGAATAAAAATCGTCGTATAATGTGGAAGTAGAGATTTTAATAATTTTCGATTAACGGACTTTTTGTTTCATTAAAATTTAACAAATATTATAAATTCATTTTTTGGACATTCGTTTCCGAAAAAGAGAAAGGAATAATATTTTAAGTAAAATTAAGAACAACAAATTTTCAAATAGTATTCTTCATAATTTTGACAGGGATCCTGTAAATTAATCTGATTTATTTGGGTTTTTTATTTAGTTTTTGGACGCATAACTCTATTCTTTCGTCCAAAATGTATAACAAAGCAAGATTTGTAAATTTTTCCACTTGTCTTTTCTTTCAAACTTAATTACGTACCTACATTTTGCTAAAATACACATTATGAATACGAGTGTTTTAGGAACAAAGTTTAATAAAATGTAAATCATAACTACCTATACCATATTGCAGTTTTTAGCTTGGATTAAATACATTTTTTAAACACTTTAAAGAACCAAGGCAAATTTTGAGTTGTTAT
>JAPMOR010005280.1:0-15702 GCA_026543865.1 Argiope aurantia
GAAAGTAAATTGATGCATTATTTTAATATTTAAAAAAAATTCTTTGGTGTTTGAAGTTTAACTTAAAAACATTTTTTACCCAACATTTTTTTTGTCCTATAAAAATAAAGCATAAAGAAAAATATATATTTTATTCCTTGTACATCTTCCAGTCGTTTTCAATTAAATACATATTTCAAAGTAATTAAATAATAAATCTGATGACATTTATGTTTTTATAAGTTTTCAGTTCAATTAACAAATTTTTAGTTATGAAAAAAAAACTAATTTATGCAGTGAACACGCATACCTGGCGGTTGCAGTGATGTATAAAAATATCATACCTCGGTATTAAAATTTCACTTTTTATGCTAAAATTTACGTTTCAAGAGAAACAAAAATGCCGCTTTTCTTATAAAAGAATATAGAATGAACATTTTTTTTCGAACGATAAAAGAGAAAATATAAATTTTCTCCTTCATAATAATGTCTCTTCCACACACTGTAATGTATTGTTTCACTTCACCATCCAATATATATGAAACCTGAAGTATTAATTTCTACCTGAAATTGTGGAAGATTCATCTTCCTCTTTTTCCGTTGTAGAATTTGTTTCACCATTTGCATCATTCCTTTGGTCCTCCCCGTTTGTTGAACTCTTTTTCTTCGGGGATGCACCACAAAAAGATTCGAAAGCACTGATGGCACTTCCGATTAGAGATGGTATTACAAACAGGAGAATTCCGCACCTAAACAAAACGAAATCTCATTTTAAAGTTGCGGAAGTAAACTGAAATATAAACAGAAATAATCTGGGCAGAGGTTTTTCAGCATTTAAGAAAACAAATTGTAAGGGAGAGTCTTGTACCTTTCATCGATTTTTAGTATTAGTTCCTTATGACTTAATTTATAGGTTCATTATTTTGTGGGACTTCTGGCTTAAGATCAGATTAGTTTCACATTTACTATATGTTTTACAATTTTATTTTTAAATATTTTTAAAAATCTCTTGGACAGTGGTATTTTATTAAATCATTTGGTATAACATAGTGTTGATCCATCTGGAATTATTATGAAAATAAACATAAATGGCAAAATGACGTTTAATCGTATAAAACAGTAAGATATATACTTATATATAATATATTAAAATGTTAAGATTTTTTAAATTCTTGAGGAAAATTTAGATTTTTGGGGGAATACTTCAAATAATGTGGCATTGTTTCACTGGAAATTATAGTCAGTAACTTTATTAAATTTCACAGTGATTTATTCATAAATTCATTTGTCAAATGTCACATTATGCACAGTTTAACAAAATGCTTTTGAAGATAAGGCTAGTATATACACTAATAAGTTTCAAAAAGCAATGCTAACGAAATTCAAGTTGCCTGCTGCTTCTAATACTGACTTCATACAATTGTTCTGAAGTAAAGGCGAGTATAGCAATTGTCCTATTTTTGAAATTCAAATTAAATATACTTCCAAATTATGCTGAATGATATTCAGTATATATTTCTCTCCACATCTTAAATGGGCCTTTGGAGATTTGAAGCATGGTAAATTTATATCCATATATCAACAGTTCAATTTGTAATAAATTTTATAAGGTATCTTGACTCTTTTTAACATTTTTAGCATAAATAAATCCAAACAAATCTTCACACGATCTTAATTTTTTTTTAAAAAAATTTATAAATTCATTTGACGTTATTATCTTATCTTTCTATTTTATTAGCGAATATTTTAAAGTTTCTTAGATCATAAGCTGAATGAATCAAAAACCATGAACAAAAAGAATACGCACAAAACACAAAGAGCTTCTGTAGTTAGTTTCTTCGGCACTTGTTGACTTTGGCTAATAGAAATATTAGCTGCCTCTTGCCATTTATCTGTAAATTTGTGTGAAAAATAGAAAATCAATTTGTAATCAATAAAATAAAAATAAGGTATTGTAACAGCATGAAATACTTATTTTTATTATAACATAGTAATTATTAGCCATTCATTTCAGACGATTTTCCTTTACTATCAAAATCTTGCCTTCACAAAATTGTAAAGTATTTATTTCAGCAATTTTTGAGACCATACAACTAAAAAATTAGATTTTTCAAGGAATCTTTGCTAAGGGATAATGACTTTCCTTTTTAAATAAAAACGACTTTCCTAGATTTTGAAAAATAATAAAGAAATCTATCACCTTTTCTTATCTCCAATCTGTTTGTCTAAATTAAAAAAAGAATAGACTTTGAATTACATCCAGTATATGTCTGCTAAAAATTATCTTTTAAAAATAATTTTAATTTTGATACAATTTTTATATAATTTTCGGTACTGAATATAAAAATAAAATACTTTTTTTTATCTCGTTACACGAGACATTTTCATATTTTTGAGAAAACAATTCAAATCAAAATATTTTTACATTTTTATTGTTATTTGATTATATCATAAATATATGCTTTATATTTATCGTCTGCCACATCCCGATTGAAAGGTTAAATGAGTTGATGAAAAAAGTTAGAATTCCAAATGGTAGCGGTTTCTTATTTTCTAGAAGCTTCTTTTCCTTTTTTTTTTTTTTTTAGTAAATTTGTAGTAAGCTTCTTTTCAACATTAACAGTAGTCGGCAATTAAATTCATGCTCCACCTTCTTTCATAATCATCTTTATTTCCTTTCAATGCAAATGAAACTTTTACTTCGTTACTAGCACATTGCTCCTGAATTTTCAGATTATTAGTACACATGCAAAAGACGAAACTGAGTTTTTAAGAGCTCATGAGTTTTTAAGAGCTCATGAGTTTTTAAGAGCTCATGAGATTTAAGAGGTTTAAATTGTCATTTATGTACTCTCTATCAGTCGTTAAGAATATCTTCATCTTGGGATATAACAATCATATTTCTATGGGTGTTTTAGGTTATTCAATAGAAAGAAAGAATTAGCCGACTTCTTTTATTCTGCTTTGTTTATTAGAAGATATCTTTCTTTCATTAAAAAACATTATCAAGTTTTTCCTACGAATTAGAGATTTTAAGTGTTTTAAAATATAAAATAACGCTTATCGCTTTTGCACTTTAAATTTACGTTCTTATAATATAGATTATAGCAAATCTCTTTCCAAAATGTATCTTTTTTTTTCTTGGGTGATGTTGCATTGTGCATGAAAACATGTATGCTCTATGAATTAAAATTTTAAGCAATTTATTGATTCAAAAGCTCCATTTCAAAATTTCTTTTCCGTTCAGAACTTGGATACTAATAAAAAATACGAGTTTTAATCCTTTATCTTTTCAGCAATTATTTTTAATTAGAATTTGTAGTTCAAAACATAGAATATCTAAAAATTCTTACCAGCCAATACGTCTATCATACTAGGAAGATTTGCCTGCCATGCTGACGCTCTGTATGAATCTTCTTTAAACTCCATTTTCAAATCTATAACTACAAATAATTGGAGAAGCCAGGGTTAAAAAAAATTATCTTAAAGTGATATGTTATCTCTCCTGAGATTGAAATTTTCTATCACTTTCAAAGTATTCAATTCTGTTTTAGAAGTCTTTATAGTTTTCAATTTCAGCTTTTGAAAAGTTTCATTTAAAATTAAATATATTGATTGTTTGTAAAAGGGGAATGGTAGGAAAACATTATACTTCATTAGGGAATTGACAATAGATGAAACATTGAGATATAGACGCTTCGATCTTTTGTCTATGCCTCATTCTACTTGTGAAAAAAATCAAAGTGATTTTTTTTATTTTAATTCATTAAATTTAGGCTAGATTTTCGATACTCCCTAAAATTTTATGAGAATCTAAATTTCACGCTATTTTAAAATTTGAAACATTGCCTTCCTAATGATACTAATTTAATCGACATGCAAATTTTTTCTAGATTTTGGTAATTTTTTAACTTTTCTGCCCAATAAATCAACGTAGCCTTGAAATTTACATCATCAATTAATTATCAAGGTTTCATTAAATATTTAATCATGTGATTTTCTTAAACTGTTGAAAGTAAAAGGGAAAAAAAAGACGACTAGTTTATTTCGACGTTACTTACTTTACGAACCAACTGGAGTTGTCTCCCCAAAACTTTCTCGTATACTCTCTAATAAAGGGGTTGTCCTCTTCTTCCTCATAACACTGTGGCTCTCGGGTAAAGCCACGAATACCTTGCATGTCATTGGCGAACAATAGTTAAAAAATATAGATCTTTGGCGTGAATCTGGCATTTTTATTAATTATATCTTCTGATATGTGTTTTTTTTTTATTTGCCAATTATTCTCTGATATGTGGTTAATAGTACGCAAAAACCAAATTTGAGAACTTTGGAATAAAAATTTAATATCGAATTATCAACTGTAGTTACAAGATCACACATCAAATTTCATATATGTAAGTCTGTGTTTTTGAGTTATCGCGCTTTCATGCTTGTGGAAATATAAATCAACAGATGCTCCATCCCTTGATGGAAATTATCTTCAAATCTGGTGTCTACATTTTAGACATTAAATCTGTGTACCAAATTTTATCCATTTATCTCTCTTCGTTTTGTATTTGTTGGGTTAACTTATATTTGAAAAGACGCACAGGTAGACATTTTTCTGAATGGATTTTGCGCAAAATTTGATAAAAATCTTCAAATTTGGTACAATTGCTAACCAAATATCATCTGCCTTGTTGAAGAATTTTTTGAGATATCGTATTCGGAGACAGGCGAACAGACATAATGCTGAAGATGTACTTCCCGAATTCAGTGATGTCTAAAATGTAAAAATTCCTCAAAATCGCGAATTCAATTTTTTTTTTAACATTTTTACATTTTTTTACATTATTTTTTTTACATTTTCCGCATTTTTCATATATAAGAAAATAATAAAAAAAACTGTTTCAGTGCCTCTTATATTCATATATAAGAAAATAATAAAAAAACTGTTTCAGTGCCTCAAAAGTTAGAAGATAGTTGAAATGGACAATTATGTTTTTAATAGCACTATGATGAAACTGACTAATTTCCATTAAAAACATTTATTCCATTAAAAACAATTGTGTACATAAACGTTTAATATACAATTGCATTATGTAATAATCGTTATTATTAATAATTTATGGCAAAATATAAGAATAACACATTATATAGGATTTCTTATATAAGAAAATATAACGTGGAGTAAAATTTAAGAATAACAAACGTTATTATAAATTATTTATGGCAAAATATAAGAAAAACATGATTTTAATGTTCAATAACAATTTGAAGTTTAAAAATAGGTTCTTGTCAAAATCATGGCCTAGAAGTTATGTCTGGGAACTTTAAAGGAAGTTAAATACAACCAATATTCCATGTGAACCAGTTAGTCGCTAAGGACGGCTGATTCGTCTCTAAAGACGGCTGATAATTTAAATTTCCTGCCTTTATAAAGGTTCATTGTTGCTAATTGCGTTTATAGTCCTGGTAACTATTCATCAGGGTTCATTTTTATTTATTTAATTGGAACAAGAACTAAACATCGGACTTCCTATCTTTATTACTGCTGTTGTTTTTTGTGAGGGGACCAATAATATAAGTACCAAAAAAATCATAATAAGTAGAAAAATTAAGGGTTTCTAATTTTTATTTAGATAACTTTTGTTAGATGTATACCTGTTAGCTGCCTGTACCTGTACCTGTTTTGTACCTGTTAGCTGCAGTGAATATCCTGTATGTATTAAATAAAAATTGTCTTAAATTTTTGAATTAAGTACATAGATATTTTAAAGAATCACAGAAAGCTTTATCGTGCATTTATTTTTTATACAATATACCATTTCATATTTATTACATTTCATACAGACGCGTGCTGAAAATTACACTTTCCTAGGTTAAGTTTGCGGTAAGTTAACCTACGTTGATAAAAGATAATTAAAAGCTTTTAATTTGAGTTTTTGTCAACATAATGACAACACGTTGATTAAAACTAATTAAAAGCTTTTAATTTGACTTTTTTCAACGTAATGACGAAACATTGATAAAAACTAATTTTCCCCATGCACGCGTAAATTTTATTAAAATTTAAACTAACTAAATTTTAAAATTTTACTTCATTTTTATTTTGTTCGAAATAAACTGCTGGAAAATATGGTTGAAATATTTGTTTTTAAATTCATTAAAATATAAGTTTAATTTATAGATTAAAATATATAGATAATTTTTTGAACTTTAAGATGATGTAAGATTTATTTTTGAGCTGTAATATTTTCGAAAGTTATTGCTTTAAAACGATAAGATTTCGATTAGTTTTCAATATGCCAATTTTGGTAATTGAAGGTCAAAAGCTCTGGCCTGTAGACGCCAACATAAACCCAGACACGAGTAAACGCAAACATTCATTTTTTATTATAAATAAAAATAAAAATAAAGATCCATGTAAGCAAATACATAAATTTCAATATGCTTCTAACCAATGTTACTGAATGTATTGGCAATAAAATACTCTTCTACTTACCTTTATAACATAGTTTTGTAGAGAAAACTTTTCAGAAATTGTCATCAAAGCTAGCTTTAACTCGGGGCGTGCGACCTTTCTTTGATAAATCTCGACACTTAATGAACACAGCGGCAAAAAAAGAAAGTCGGTCTTTCAAAAGTTGTTCAGTTGGGTAATGATACTTCCAGTACATTCACGAATGTGTCGCAACGAAGTGCTTATAATATAATTAATGTTCATCATAATGAAATCATTATGATAGAATGTTTATTACGATGAAATCATAATGAAACAGGGTTTATTATAATCTAATCATTATGATAATTGGCAATTATGAAATCATAAAGAAACCACCAAATTAATCAAACCGCCGCGAAATTTTCTAATGTACTTTATAATAAAAGCGCTATCCTAGAGAATACCTTGCATGATAAAGACATAAAATGGTTGCGAAATAATAACCTTTGGCATGAATTTAGGAATATTTCTTTTAACACTTTTACTGAATCTATCACTTGATTCTTGACGAGTATTTGGTAATTAATACTTGGGATATCGCTAATGATATAGAAAATTTGAATTTGAGTCTTAGATGCTTTTTCCCAAACTTGAAACAAAAATTTAGCACAATACTATACTTGTGGTCATAAAATTTCAAACTACATTTGATATATTTAAGTCATTTCATTTTTGAGTTATCGCATTTGCAGTTTTTTTGAAAGTGCAGACCAAAATGAAGGATATTTTCTAAAAAAATGTGTGTTCTGAACTGAGAGAGGTCTAAAACATGGAAGTTCGCCAAAATCTGGAATTCGAACTTTTTTTTGACAATCAAAATACTTTATACCTACTTCCTATACAAGAAAGTAAAAATGTATAATCACTTATTTGATTCTAATATATTAGATACTGTGTTCATCTCAAAAAGTAAATAGGATTGCTTCCCTTATATTTTCGAAATGAAGCTTCCACATTTTATTCCATCATTTCTAATTATAAATTAGAATATAATAGATAAAAAATCATTTGCTCAATTTTTTTTTTGAAGAGGCTGATAGAGTAAGCGACCAGGAGAGGTGAGAAAATTTCAGTAGATGTGAAAGAGGCAGGAAAAACGATACATTATTCATATACATATTTATATAATAAATATACATGCTTCATATACATGTCTACATACATACATAAATTAAGTGGCATAGAGAATAAAATTAGGGATATATATTTTCAAAAGAGATGCCGGTCTTTCCGTGACTAGCAAAAAAACTTTTCTATTGTAACCTTGAAATAATTTGTTTAATAAATGAAACCATATACGAATGAAATAATAATAAAAAAATAGATAGTTTCCTTTCTATGATTGTTTTGGAGTGTTACGTTTCATTTCAAGCGTCAAATAATTTAAAATAGTCACCAAATAAGTGCCTACACGTTTTATAGCTTCGACATGGGCCTTTTCCTTCGTTCCGAATGCAATTTTGTATATTCGTTGTTGTTGTCTGCATTTTTAAATCAGATTTTGGGAGAAAATCAGATTTCAGAGAAAAATAATTTAAAATTAATTAATTAAATAAATAATAATGTTAAGTATATAAATATAATTATACAGATGCAAATAAAAAATATGATGAAATAAAAAGATAATGATATAAAGCATTTTTGCGTACAGAGAGAAGTTCTGAACTGCAGGAGCATCGCTACTTTGAAGTATAGCGAACCCCTCAGAATGCTCTATCAGTATTTCTCAAGTGTTATGTAAAATAATATAATAAAAATAATATGGTATCTTTAAAATATTTTAGTATTTTTTATGATAAAATTAATTTATCGAAGTGGATTGAAATGAATTTAAGATCACTACAATCACCATAATTTAATTCTTTTGGAATAATTTCTCTCCAAATGTAACCTTGACAATTTCTTTACTGTAACCCTAAATGCCATTTGCCATTTCTGACAGCCATCAAAAAAGGCGGCCTTGGCGAGGAACATAATTCGTAAATAATGCCAATTAGATTATCTCACCCACAATTATTTCAACATCATTAATATTATGTCCATTAATTTTGATGAAATTCATCTTATCAAAAGAGGAAAGAGGAAGTAAATTAATATACAATCTTTAATCATCTTAAAATTATATGCTTTTGTTTTCTAACATTTGCATAAAATCTCTCAGCTATCAGTATATTTTATATTTTTATATGATTTAATTACTAGTAATTGATGAAAAAATAATATCAGAAGTTCATGCAAATTTGAAATTATTTTAATTCACTTTCACTAATGAATGTATTTATAATTTCTTGTTACTAGTTAAAATGCATAATTAAATGGCGAGTAAGCGAAGTGATCTCAAAAGAATCACATGATTCTAGGGGGTTGGGGTGAGAGGAGCAGGTAGGTGGTATAATCTCTAGTTTACATATAGAAAACACTTCTGTGGTTGCGAAATTCGAACTAGTTTGTCAATCGCAGTTTGGCAACAATTCGCAAGTTTAAATTATTACGTGTTTAAATCAGCGAAAGTCTTGGACAATGAAGTCTGAGACGGATAGTTAGTAGCTGGGATGAATTAAAATGTTATTGCGAAATATAGCTTCAACAAAAGGCTTCTGCAAAAGAGTTCGCTGTTGGAATTATAAACAAATTATAAAGAAACATTATAGAGTTACAAACATTGGTTCTGCAAATGTAAAGAAAATTAATATATATCATTCCTTCAGACAGCAATATACCATTCAAATTCAGACAAAAACAATTCCAAGTTTGTTTGATCTACTGTATGGCGTTTGTTTTGTCTATTGTAAATAAAGTATAAGGACAAATCTGTTAAAATTTTATTTGAGGCTTAACAACCTTGTTTTGAAGCATATATAGACTTCTTAGGAATAAAATCTTTTGGTTTGGTGACTATTGTTGCTCGAAGATGAGAAATATTCAGTTGTATGTAGAAAGAAATTTTCACGGCTCGAAATTTGTTTGACATAAAGAATTTTGATTTTCAGCCATTCTAGAATAACATATTTTAGCTTTCAAAATTCTTTCTTACAGTTAATGTAAATCATTTTGTAATCTGAGAATGTTAATTTTAAAAATTGATAGTTTAGTTATTAGTAATTAAAAAATTATAAAATTTGTTTAATTTACTTTTAATTTAATTTTTAATTTACTTTTAATAATTCTTGTACTTAGCATTTCTTTCTTCTAGTAGGAACACATGCTGCTACATGCGAAATACATTGTTATTTGATATCTTTACATTTTTAGGTAACTTTAAACTATCAAATTCTAACTTGCCTTTTTTGGCGACTAACTGTTCACCCTATATCTACATAATTAACCTGCCTGGCAGAACCAAAGAACCAGCGACAATCTATCGTCCAGCTACAAAACACTGCGACGATTTCACCAACTTCTGTTTCAAATGAAAGTTAATAACATCGCGATACATCATCAATAGTCATCTATCACCTTTTTTCTCCATTTTGAAAGATATTGCAAAATTAACAAAATAACCCTTAACTTCAACAACTGAATCAATTTCACCATTTTTCATCGTCAACCATTATCGTCACTTTGCAAGCATAGTTAATCAATCAAAAAGCTCTCTTATTACAATGCATACACAACTTAAAAGGGTACTTTATTTTGTTAGGAAGTTTTTTATTAAAATTGGCTAACGTAACCTTAATAGAATCAAATTAATTAGCGAATATTAATAAAATTAATTTAATCATGTGAATAAACTTACTACAAAAAAAAAGATACTATATTATTTTAACCTTGACACGTTATTTTAAATTAAAATTGAACAAAAATTATAGAGTAATCTAATGATTAATTATACTTCAAACCGATGAAATTAATTGGTTACAAATTTTAAGGAAATTAGCTCATGTGTTGATGTTAAAATTTCTAACTTAAGAATCAATTCTTTATTTGTCACTGTGTCTCGAAATGGAGAGAAGGGCAATAATAGACAAACATTGATAACGTATCTAGAGCTCATGAATATTGATATGAAATATTTTTAATTGGTATAATTGCTGTATCTGGGAAATTCTATGGAGATTATTCAAATTAGTTTATTTACAATGAAGCTTTCGATTTCTCTGAAAGTTGGAAAGCAATGAGCAGCAGGCGATCATAAATGATATATATAGATATCATGACTCTGTATATGAAATTAAGATTTTCAAAACTCGTCTAATAGTTGGGGCTGGCGAACTCTGTCGCTGGTTATCCACAAAGACAAATTACAGTGAAGTAGAATTTCTCAATCTTATTCAAAATAAATTGCCGTGAGAGACAGCTGGCATTATGGAATATCTAGAGGTCTTAAGCTTCCATATGTAATAAAAATCTATACAATAGACTTAGTGGCTAGGATTTGATAATTAGTTATTTATTTACCTTGTTACTTTAAATATATAAATAGTATGGTTTGCAGAAAAGTTCTCTAATTTCGTTGTTTCACTCTCCCCTTTCAGAGCGGCTCCATTTTCAGCAATTTATTTAGTTTTTTATCGTCTATATTTCATTCAGCAATACCATTATCATGAAAAAAAACTTGCGTAATTATATTTATTATCATGTAAGAATATCATTTTGTTTTGATTTGGGGTTTTTGAAGCCTCAAAATGCACGGGTAGAAAATTGCTAATGTTTTGCTTTTAGGGTTATTAGAAAATAATAAAGAACGTTGTCATATTTGGTAACTTATCGTTAACAAAAAGTTACAATTTAGCGCGAATGTTTGCCATGCACCCGAATTTTCTTTATGGCCAATACAGGCAAGGTCGTAAGAAGTTATCGGCCGAAGAACACAGAGAACAAAATGGAAATAAATACGAAACAGCGAGATGAGGAATATATATATAATTTTTAATTTTTCTAGATGGTAAAACATGGAGCTCGAACGATTTTGAAATGGGGGGGGGGGACTATCGTTTTTCTAAAAATTGGCGATTGCACAATAGAATAGTCACGTGATCATAAAAAATAAGATCTGGCCTTAAAATAAAGTTAGGAGTTGGAACAATTTTGAGATGGGAAAAAAAAAAGTTTTCTAAATATCAAACGTGTGGTGGACCTGCTTTCATCAAAATGACGTCACAGTTTAAGTTGCTTGATCCTGCAAGCGATTTATTATACGTGCACAAGCTTTTATTCTACTACATTTTATTAACTGCAACTGTTTCTATTTTTTTTTTCTTTCTTCTTAATGTTTCCGTTAAACAAAGATGTTATTTTTGTTATGCCGTCATTGAATTTAAATATTATAGACAAAATCCACATTGGTGACCCGAGAAGCAAATGGAAATCATTTCCGATTTTGAAAAATAATTAAATGAAGTCATCAGAAAATTCTGAAAAAATGGCGAACCTGATTGTTTACCGTGAAACAACGCTATCTATCGCTCTTATACGAAACTTTCGAAATCCGTCATCATCAAAATCCTCCGTACTCCATCTTCAAACATTATACGTTAATAAAAAAGAAGAATTTTTTCTGCTTATGATGGTAAAAATATTTTGAAAATCCGTCCAATAATTCAAAAGTTATAACCAAGTAAAAATCTTCATAGACGGAAATTAGAACACTCTCCATTGAAGCAATTCAAGTAAAAAACTGGGAAATACAATGACTTTTTCATCACTTAAAACCTCTCTGCATCAAATGAAAACAATAAGTAAGATGCCTTTTATCAAAAATTAGGAAGAATTATAACTATTTTTAGTGTTTTCTGATCTTATTTAATTTTTAACAGTAGTCCTATGAAACTTTCAAAAGTCGTCCTATAGCGCCAATGTTTACTTTTGATTCACGCCAAAACCAAATTTTCTCCATAGACTCAGTACTAAAAGTTTGACATCATTGAACTATATCTGGTGACATTCTGATTTTTTTAAATTCAAAAAATCTAAAATTTGGTTGAATCGGAGTCTAACCCCCTTCTTCGCCAAGTTAGCGATAACGCGCCAAAGATTTCAACTGCCGTTTTCTATGATCCTTCTGGCAACCCTTTTATCTTTCACGTGATCCGCTGTCCGCTATGATTGGATATCTACTCTGTTATTGGACATCTACTCTGTGATTGGAAGTTTCAAAACTTCAATTTTATTCTACAAAATTTTATTTCTACAAATCTTTATTCCAAAAAATTTTATATTTTCAAATTTCATCTAACAAAATCAAGTCTAGCATTTTTTTTTTTTCTTTGGCTCTCCTACGGAAGATCTCTTGCCTCTCTGCTACGATGTCTATGAACTGTGTGGATTGCAAGAAAAATTTGGATGAATGCTTTACGAAAGAGGTAAAATTTTCTACCGGATATTTTGCGTTGCTGCCTGTGTATGGTAAGAAATTTGTGTTAGATTGGTGTATGAATGAAGGTTTGATTACTTCAAGTTATGAATGTCCGAAGTGTGGGAAGCAAATGAATTTGACCAAGCAACCCAAGCTGAATGATAGGTATGAATGGAAGTGTAGTTCTCAATTTAAAATGAATTCGCATGATTGCTCTCGTAGTGTAAGGAAGGATTCTTGATTTGCTGGAAGTCATCTGAATATATGTGATATTTTGAAATTGATGAATAAATGGTTAGGACAGTGTATGCAAAAGCATAATATGGCTGAATTGGATTTGACGGATAAAACAGAGTCTGATTGATATAGCTTTTGTCGAGAGGTCTGTCAGACTGTATTGATTGAAGAGAGTACTATGATCGGAAGCGTGGGCTCGACTGTTGAAATAGATGAGAGCAAGTTTGGAAAATTGAAGTATGGAAGAGGAAGATATGTGAAGAGTGAATGGGCGTTTGGTGATATTGAAAGAGGATCGAAGAAATGTTTTTTAAAGGATAATAACAGGACATTTGTGGAACATGTTAGTGTGCTAAAGGAAGGGGTGTTGCCTGGCGCAGAAATCATATCCGATTGTTGGAAAGCTTACGATGGTTTGAAAGACGAGGGCTTTTCACACTTTGAGGTTCAGCACAATCTACATTTTAAAGATCCCGAAACTGGTGTTCACACAAATACCATCGAAGGAACGTGGTCGGCGATCAAAGGGGCCTTGAGGAATACTCCTCATAAGGCCGATTGTTTTGATTCCTACTTGTTTGAATATGTGTGGAGGAAAAATCACGATCACTCGGTGGGACCTGACACCTTTGAAGCTTTCAAAAATGACATCATTAAAGTTTACACCCTTGGGTGAGAGATCACACCGACGACGACGACAATAGATCAAGCGCCTCGTCGGCAAATTAGATCGAGCGACTGATCAGTAAATGGGTGGAGTGAATAGGTGACTCACATCAAACGAATGTGGATGGGTAAATGAAAATTTTCTATATTAAAATAGTTTTTGAAGCATTTTAAAACGTGTTAAAAATTTTAAAAAACGGGGGGTCAGGAAGGCAAAGCCCCCCTGAGAAGGAAAAAAAATGCTTAAAAAAACTGTATTAAAAATAACAATGTTATTAAGCATTTTTGTTTGTATCTAATTTTCCTAAAAACTATTGTTTTAAAGGTTCTTTTCACTTTTAAAATTTTAACATTATTATACATTATTTTAAATTTTAAGCTTTTAACACTGGTATTTTGTTTACTTTTTCAAAATCGTCTTCTCAAAAACCACGGTCTTGCGCTGTGATTCTCGGTGACCGCACGCTCCGAAAAACACGGCGCAAGACCGTTGTATGGCGAGTAGGCGATTTTTTTGAAAAATGCGCCAAGCAGGGGGTTAAACACCGGTCGTACCGGTGAAGCAATCTAAGTAAAAATCTGGGAAATACAATAAGACTTTTTCATCACTCAAAACCTCTCTGCATCAAATGAAAACAATGCCTTTTATCAAAAATTAGGAAGAATTATGACTATTTTTAATATTTTCTGATCTTATTTAATCTTTAACAGTAGTCCTATGAAACCTTCAAAAGTCGCCCTATATCGCCAATGTTTAATTTTGATTCACGCCAAAACCAAATTTTCTCCATATACTCAGTACTAAGAGTTTGGCATCGTTGAACTATATCTGGCGACATTCTGATTTTTTTAAACTCAAAAGATCTAAAATTTAGCCAATAGTTAATGATCTACAGTGAATTTGATTTCGCTTATTTAAAATATGCCTGATGATAATCAAGATTCCGCCAGCAATGACATCACAATTTTTCGTGTTGGCATCAAATTATCGCCTTCTTGGAAGGCTAATCCTGCAGGCACAATTTGTCTTGGCCGGAATTACTGCTAATGATACCAAATTTAATTATGTTATTTATGCAGTTGATTCTGATATTTTAAATTCTGTTAGTGACATAATCTTGAAACCGCTCTATAATGATAAATATACTATTTTTTTAAAAAGAACGTTTGATTGAATTACATTCCTAAAGTGAGGCTTCAAAAATTCGTACACTCTTACAGCGATTGGAGCTTGGCTACCAGGGGCCATCTCAATTGTTAACACGCATGAAGGCCTTGGCTGACTAGACTGTTGGCGAACCACTATTAAAATCTCTTTTGCTTGGTAGACTTCCAAACAGCACTCAAACGATCTTAGCTGCTTTGAGAGAAGATTTGTGTGCTTTGGCATCCATCGCAGATAAAATTAGTTATTTGACATGCCATTCAGACATTAATACATTTCAGACTACACCTACAACTTCCGACAACCGAGTTACTCAACTTGAGCATCAAATCGCTCAGCTAACTACATTGGCAAGCTTACTTCCACCATACGCCAAACATGTTCGCCAAGTAGGAATAGACAGTAAAGAATTCTGGCCTCGAGAAAAAAAATTTTACGACTTGATTGATTTTAAGATGGTCAAAAACCATCGCTTTTCTAAATGTTAGCGATTGCGAAATATGAGTCATTTGAGAACATGATGTTTCACTTTCGTATTGATACCACGTGACTTTAAAAAATAATGTTCCCACATGATAACTTGAAATTTGCGATAGCAGATTTCATTTTTTTAAATTTTAATTATTAAAAATAAATCCAGATTTTGATACTTTTCCGAAAAAAAATTATATTTAAAATGTTAAAGTATTATTTTTATTTTAAATTGCTTTTTTAAATTTCATTTTGCTACCTTTATTTTATGCTTTTCTGGTTTTGATTGCGCTAACTTTAGCATGTCATGAGCAGCTGATCACTGGTAACGCTTGTTATTTTCATTTATTTTATTTTAAATTAATAAAAATATGAAAAATTATATTAATATTAATAATTCAC
>JAPMOR010005280.1:15712-32449 GCA_026543865.1 Argiope aurantia
ATTTCGTAAATGGTTAAAGACTGCAGTTTGTCAAAATCTCCTTTTTTCCTTTGTGTATTTATAAACCTTTAAGTAGTTGGCTCATTAAAAATTCCCATAAATGGCATCTTATTAAATTTACATAAATTTTAAAAAAATTGTCTTTTGTTATCTAGCAAATTTAAATGCTAAACGTAAATTTTAGAGATATAGTAGAAAGAAAAAAATATCATAAGCTCATTTTATTAATTCATTGAAGAAGCTATAAGGTATTCTCCTTATATTACTTATTATAACCCATCAAAATAGTTTGTTAGCCGAATTCAATATTTTTTTTAATTTCATAACTAATATATGTTTAGTTAGATAATAAATGACGCCTCCAGAAGATTAGACCAAACTGTCGATGATAATCAATATTTTTATCATTAGTTTAGAGTGGTAAAGCTACCAGCATGACTAATCTTCGAAACATATCGCAGCAAATTTTAAGCTATTACGGCAGCTAAAGAGTGTGTTTTTATCTGCAGTAAAAATTAAACTTGACAGATTCTCAAAATAAACACATTTATTTGCTATAAGGAAAAAATAAATAAATTCATTTTCTAAATGAAAATCACTGTGTTTTTTTCTTTCCTGAGAAGTAAGTTTGTAATAATCTTGTTACAGGATACTCGAACAGCACGGATACGACGAATGCCAAAGCAAATGTCCATAGAAACAAACGACCAAAAACTGGAAACTAAAATGCGAAAAACAATTTGAATTAATACGATTTGTCACAAAAGTAGCATCACAAATAAAATATAAGGTAAGTACAAAAATTTCCTGATCTCAAAATATAATAAAATTCATAATTACTTGAACATTTTGATAAAATTAATATTTATACCTTCAATTAACTTAAAGTCTGTTTTTTATAAAAATTAATAATTTAAAAAGAAATAATCGTTTTCTTACTCAAAGGGTAAACTTTAATAAAAATCTATTGAATTTGTAAGTAATGACCCAAAAACCTCCGAGGGAAAAAAAGTTTCCCAATAAAAAGCATCACTGTCATTAAAATACATAGTTTAAGGAATAGGACAAATCTATCTCCATACGGAAAATCCCAAATAATGTTAAGGAGGCAGTGATGGCGTATCAACTTCAGAACCGGAGGGTTTCGAGTTCGAGACCCGATTCCACATAAAACCCATTGTGAAGCGGGCTTGGTGCACTTTAAATCCGTCGGAGTCAAACGCCTTCCCACTGGTGTAGTGCGGAAGCTTGGAGAAGGGGTGCCTGCTCAGATGTCTTCCTCGTCATCTGACTTCAAAATTACGAGATCTGCTCCAAAATAGCTCTAGTCTTGCTTTAAAACGGTAGATTAATATATCTGAACTGAACCCAGTTTATGCAGTTTTCTAAGCAACATTTTGTCTGTTAGATACTTTTCATGGCACTATGTTGACATGTTTTACTAAAAAATATAATTTATTCAACAGTTAATCGATGCGAAGTTTATGCAGTTTTCTAAGCAACATTTTGTCTGTTAGATACTTTTCATGGCACTATGTTGACATGTTTTACTGAAAAATATAATTTATTCAACAGTTAATCGATGCGAAGCATTATATCACAAAACAGGTGAAAAAATTGTAGATGTTTCATAAAATATAAATAATTAAACTGATTCTGATTATACGATATTCTTATATAAGGTCAAGACACAAGCATATGCATGCACATAAGCGATTGTTATCTTTTCATTAGTCGTTCCATTGGATAAAAAAATGGAAAACCACTTAATTTCCAAAAGACACTTTTAGGGATTAAACGGCAATACAGTCTAAATAAACTATAAAAAATCAACTTCATCAATATGATTTATAATAATAGAGACTTTTTGCTAAAGGTCCTTAAACTTTAAAAAATGTCGGGTTAGCATTTAAAGCAATCAGAAGTAGAAAATTTCTTAGATGTGTCTCGATGTGTGATTAATTGATTTTGGCACTAATTCTGAATTACCGGACCGGAGATACTCAAAGAAGATCATATTAGAAGCGTATAAGCGTCAGCAATTCTTATATTGCCGATAAATATGGATAAATATCATGAAAAGACACTTAATTTCCAGATGAAACTTTTGGAGTTGAAGAGTGACATATGTCAGTCCAAATTGTATGGATTCATCCAATTTCTAGTATCGAGTAAGGATCATAAATAGAAATAATAGAAATAAATGCAGGCTGAAAGGAATATATTTGAGATTGAATAGAGTGGTGACCATAAATGGATAAAAAATAGCAAACTGTATGTTCATACATGAGTTCAGTTTAGCTTAGTTATATTAACGTCGCCTTTTAAAACAACACTACGGCTAGTTTTGAGCGTACCTCGTCATTTTGAAGCGCTCTCAAATAACTAGAACGACACCTGAGCTGGCACTTCCTCTCCAAACTTTCACACCACATCAGCGAGAGGACGTTTGACCCGGACGGATTCAACGTGCACTAGACCCACTTACATGACGGTTCTTCGTTAGAATTCGGTCTCGAACCTGAAACCCTCCGAAGCCGAAACTTTACCACCAGTCCATCACGGCCGGTTTTTATACATGAAAAATGTGATATGAGAAATTTTCCCAATTTTGACCGAAAGATCATAAAATCGAGGCTGTGAACTGATGCTCAAATAAGTATAGACAAATGTTAATTATTGTATATCATTCAGAGTTATAATTTCCTTTCGAAGATTGATGCAAGAAATTCTTTAAAAGAGATGCATGAGATTTAAAAAAAGAGATTATTTTATGTTGGACACTCGGCCATCGGTTTGATGAGCAACAGATCTCCATTTCACAGAATTCTTATTATTATTGGTTTTAGCAACAAGGTATAGAGAGTATAAAATGGCCGGAATGGTGTTTTTAACAGTGAATTTCTGCATCTTTATCTCCTAAATATTCTACGGTAATTCTGTCAGGTAGAGAAAGTGATTTTGAAAATATTCACCCTGCGAGAAAGGATTTGAAACGTAACTGAAATAACCGAAAACAGCAATTTTATGTAGATCCAATGCGTATTTAAATGATAATATGAGGTTGATCGATCTAAACATAAATGTCATTTGAGTTCCGTAAACAATTTCTCTGTTTCTGCAGACATTATAAAAAGTAAGAAAAAACTTGAACATGCCATCTTAAGTTCGTTTTCCCTTCTGGTTGTTCATGAAGGTCCAGATATGCGTTTTTTCACCATCTGCAACCCTTAATTATCTTTGGGGATTCCTTAGAACAGCTATCAACTCCATCAAACCGAATGCGTTTTTCAAAATATGGTCGATCTTCTTGATATCTTGTGCCTAACAGATGATTTGCAATTCGAAATGCACGTAATTCAAATAAACTATTAGGTCTGTCATGATGGTTAAGATGCAAGATTAAATATGTTGGAGTCCGGTGGACGTCCTCGGCTCTGCGATGAAGAGAGGAATAACATGCTAAAGATGAATTGAAGGATGTGGGTGACCAGGAAGGATATAGGGGAGCCTCATGTCCGTTTTGGCCATTACTTTCATGTTTTTTTATATTAATGTCAATCTTTGAATAATTATTTGGATATTAGGATTACAATCATTCAAAACCTGGCTTGTTTTTATATTCTGTCGATGCATTCATATTAGTCAAAAAGTTAACGTGAGCTTTTTTTTGTCTTATAATTTATTATACTTTGTTTGTTCAATATTTTAAAACATAATAGATCATAATATTAATTATACGTTTGAATAAATTCATACAAACCCATGCCACGTCAAAAAAGCCGTAGTTGATGAAAGATTCGCCCACAGGAACTTCAACACTTAAAAAGTACCCTTCAAACAGCATAGTTTGAGTGAGATAAGCACAGAAAGATAGACGAGAAATTGGCTTAAAAATTGGATGTGAAATTAATTTGCCGATTAGCCCTGCAACAAAACAAGAAATGGTTTTATATTCTTTGGCAATTGATAAAATTATATTGGATAGTAAAGAAAAAGTCATAACATTTATAAAGAACAAAACTAGAAAAATATATTCAGACATATATCTGACTATCATTATACATATATATAATATGTAAAGATATTTTTAAATATAGTTTAAACATTAATTCATTTTCAAATTTGTATCTTAATTTAGCCCATTTTAACTTCATGCTAAAACGTTTTCTTATTTCCTGATCCAATTCCGCCTATTTTATTTAATTAATGCCTCACGAGCTCTGTAAAACTACTTTAATCAGCACTTTCACACACCAGGGGATAACAATCCGTCTTGCTAAGCAATTTCTTTTAAAAGAAACCTATATTTCAATTTCCTAAGTCTGTTCACATCAAAGAATCCCTCTCAGAATCAAAGAGTATAAAATCACTGGGCTCTTCTTGTGCCGTGGACTGATGTATCTCTTCGCTTCTTGTTGGTGAATAAATTATGCCTTCCTGGGTGGAATAAAGCAAAGTTTAAAATATTCAAAAGTGTCTTCTCTCTCTCTCTCTTCAACAAAGAAACTGCTTAAAATTATGTGTTTATATATATAATAAAACTTCTAAATCAAAATAATTTACTCTTAATAAAACAAAATAGAATTAAATAAACTTTCTCAATTGTCACTGCAAGCTTATTGAAATTCGAAATATTGACATTTTCTATTTTCTAAGTACAACTCTCTTAATCCCCCCACCCTCGCATTCAGATTTAGTGACAGGAAATGTGATCATACTACATCTCATTAATCAGCAAACATTTCTCACATCGTGTACATATTGTTACAAATCTGTAATGTTGCTTCCCAGCATTTTTAGTACAATCACTGGAAAGACCATTTTACGATCAGCTCTGTTGGATGCTGATCGGGTGTCGAATCAGTCATCTCAGGGGTTGGCGATTAATTTAGTGATGAATTGACGATTTGGCGACAAATAGATAATACTGGAATTTCCCAGAATGTTGGTGATAGAGCCAATAGGAACCGAGATATGCCTGACTGTTCCAGAATCTTCTCTGTTAGGCTCCGGGAACTATAAAAGGCCAGCAGTCTAAGATGAAGACAAAAGATCGTGTACAGAATCGTGGAAAGAGTCGCCAGAAGATCAAGAGTCGCATATCGAGTCAACAGCAAATGTATCCAACGAAGCTCAAGAGTTTACTGAATGAGCTGTGTGCCGAGTCCGACAATTTATTGTAAAAGCAGCATCGATTCGTTTGAGGAGTAGGCAGTCGTGTAGTAATGAGTCGGCAGTTGGATACTGCTAAAACGAGGAAACAGTGGAGAATTGCAGACGTTTGGAGAGACCGTAGAGAGTAGCTACGAAGGTTCTCTCCTCATACTGAATTCTGTCTAGCCGCTTTGTGTGCTGTGCTTGTTATTACTACCGATTGCGACTTATGGGCTACTCTTTGCTGTAACGTGCTGCTGTGTGTTGTGTGTATGTATGTCTCGGCTGTGCATTTGTTGTCTGCGTATTCTTGTCTTCGTGCTAATAAATGTCGTCATTCGTTATTAAAGTATTGTTTCTTCATCGACTAACAAATCGAAGGAACCCCTAATTCATAACAATATTCTTTTCACGAGTTGCCGGACTGATGTTATTAAATTATGAATTACGCCTCTTTATTTTGTTTATGTTTTTTTTTTTGTTATAACCTAGTAAGAAGAAATTTTGTTCATCTCTTTATATGCTTCCCTACAGAAATTTTAGCTACTAATACATAGTATAGAGAAAGCATAGTAATCGTCAAAAAATGCGAAAACGAGATTTTGACGATTTTTTCTCCACGTTTCAGATTTCCCCGAGTTCGAAAAACACATTTTTTTAAAAATGTCCGTCTGTCTACGACAAAGTACAACTTAAAAACACTTTGCGCTAGACGAATAAAATTTGAAATACGATCTTTACACCAAATCTGCAGATTTCTATCACATTTTGTTCCGTTCGAAGGAAGTGTGTCTGTCCGGTTTTTCGAATATAATTTAACATGACACAAAAAGATGAGAACTAGATAAATAAAAATAACAGATATAAAATAATATATAGTTATGTGATTTTGTGATTACAATTGTAGTTCTGAGTCAATTTTTATTTCACTCGATTGGAAAAAATGTGCCTAAAACACAAATTATATTTTCGGACACTATTAACCACATGCCAGGGATTCATTGTCAAAAAACTCGCCAAGGATGACGCGATGGATTGAGCAAAATTGTTAAATTCACGCCAAAGGTTAATATTTTGTAACTACTCTATGCCAATGCGATGCTCTATAGGAAAGCACCTTTATTAAAATGTATACGGTAAAGTTTTGAGGTGACCACTTCCGCTGGTTTCAAACTATTTTCAACTGAAAGCAAGATTTTTAATTGCTCGAATATTGAGCTAAGTAATCTTGATCGAGTTTTTCTTATATAAGTGATACTCCAGTTGGTGTTAGAAATATCAAACTACCAAATAAGATTTACTTTAATCATACATCTATAGAACGGAAAATCTTATGATAAAATTTGTATATCAATGTTTTACTATAAAAATTTGAGGATTTTATCAATCAAAAATCGTCGACATCAAAAATCTGGAGATGCATAGAATATTTAGACATTTTTATACTTTACATGTTTCTTTATTATTTCTTTTTATATCTTTAATATTTTCACGGAGAGATTTCTATAGATCATAAAATAAAATTACAAATCAGATTACATTGATTTTAGATATGTAACAGAATTTTGAATGCTGCGAAAAAAATAAAAAAAAAATATTTGCAATTAAAAACAATTTTCTATTTCAGATATTTTTAGTCTTTAGATTTAATAACTAATTAGTCCAGAAAAAAAAAGGCTTTATAATTAAATTCTAAAATGAGTGGTTTATACGTGATTCATCCTTTTAAAAATCATTTCATGTTGTTTTCAATTTCCTGATACAAAATTATTAAAGAAACATTCAAATAAACGTCAGTGACTATTCATTATTATCATTTAATATAGAGTAATAATCATGCAAATTTTTAAGGCATAATAAAAGGAGAAGTCATCAAGTGGAAAAAGAAATGGCAAGAGTTCTATAAGCACTTGACAACAAATTTCATACTCTTTCACACACACACACACACACACACACATATATATTGTTACAAACCTATAATGTTGCTTCCCAACACCGTTAGTTCAATCACTGGAAAGACCGTTTTACAATTAGCTTTGTTGGGTGCTGATCGGTTGCCGCTTCAGTGATCTCAGAGCTTGGCGACCATTTGGCAACTTTGCCGACAAAATAGATATTACTGGAAACTTCCAGAATTTTAGCAGTTGAGCCAATAGGAACCGAGATGCACTTGATTGGTCCGGAACGTTGGAACCGGAACTATGAAAAATCGACAGTCTCAAGGTGCGGTTGGTCGTAGTCGTGAAACGAGTTGTCGAGAGGATGGCGAAGCAACGGCGGAATAGTTGGATTAGTCTAGCAAAGAGCAAGCGTGGAGCTCAAGCGATTGCTGAATTGAACTGTTTGCAAAGTCCTGATATTTATTGTGGAAACAGCATCGAGTCGTGTGTGGAATAGCCAATCGTATAATAGTGAATCGGCAGTTGGATGATGCTAAAGCAAGGAGACAGTGGTAAATTGCAGACGTTTGGGGAAACCGTAGAGTGAAGCTACGCAGATTCCCTCTCCTGCTGAATTCTGTCTGGCAGCTTTGTGGG
The DNA here is from genome assembly GCA_026543865.1 of Argiope aurantia. Lineage (NCBI taxonomy): Eukaryota > Metazoa > Arthropoda > Arachnida > Araneae > Araneidae > Argiope > Argiope aurantia. The sequence goes on from JAPMOR010005280.1 coordinate 23,410, forward strand.
TTGTGGTTGTTATTACCCATTACTACTTGTGGGCTACTGTTTGTTGTAGTGTGCTGCTGTGTATTACGTGTATTCGCCGGTTGTATATTTGCTGTCCTTGTATCCGTGTTTAATAAACGTCGTCGTTGTTTTTTACTAAAGAACTGTTTATTTCATCGACCAAAAGATCTTGAAAGAACCACAGGAAGTATCCGTAACAATATATATATATATATATATTGTTTGCGAAATTCTAATCAATTGTTATTATTATTAAAATTTCTTAGAAGCAAAAATGAAATATCGGTACTACTAACCTCCTTGTTGTGTAACGCAAACAAAAACTATCCAGGAAAAACAACAGGAAAACAAAACAATTTTAACAGCATTATATACACCCGCTTGCCAAGGAGATTCTTCTTCTGCATGAAGGGCGACAATGCAGTACCACATCAGAAACACATACATAAACCATCCAAAAGCCAAAGTCAACTGTCGATGGAAAAGATACTACAAATCTTAAATAAATACAAAATAAAATCTACCTTGCAGTTTCGCTTTCATCTTGTATTTAAATATATATAATACACACAAATATAAAATATAAATAATACAAATAAATATTATCGAAGTGTACAACTTCCATGCCACAGAGTTATACGTCATCTTTATTAATAACTTGTCGCCTTTGGCGACCAGCTGGTTCCCCAGTATTAATGCTTGGTCTCATAATAAGTTTTTTAGCAAAATATTTTTAAGCTTCAACTTTTGATAGTCATGTAATTCCCTTAAGCCATTATGTATGCATTAAGCCGTTCTGTTCATTATACTAGTATCTCTCTCTAATTTTCTATCAAATTCAATTTTACATTAAAGTGGAAATGATTACATTACAATTAATATAAAGACATTTTTTTACTGAAATCAATCATGTTTTTTTTAAACATGAGAACTGAAAGCAGAGTCGTTCGGCATTGAAGTCTTAAGTCCACTACAGAATAATTTTCATAATGTATAGTATCTCAAAGAATATGCAACAAAAATTTCACGGATTCATCGTAAAATCCAGTTTTTAGTTTTATTTTCAAAAGGATTTAAATAATGTCAGTAGTAATATTTTATTTTTAGGTCTATAAATATACTTAAAAAATAATGAAATGTAAATTTTAGATATTTTTATTCCTTATGAATCATATTCTGCAAAATAGACTTAACACTCCAATTTTTAAATAAATAAATAAACATTTCTATCTTCTGCTATCAAATCCAGCAAATTAATTAAGATCTGAATATTAGAATTTTAAAACAATCAAAGTTTTTTTAATCTTAGGCCAATCATTCTTGAGAGACCCTATGAGATGATTGGCTATATTCTTTAAAACGCTCGACGATGTGGTCTAAAATCACCCGTTTTTATAGAATAGTGACATTCAAATTTTTATAAAGCTGTTATCTTTAGTGATTGGTTTAGTTGTATGGACTGCAACACTTTTTATTTAAAATTATTTATTTAGAGACTCGAGAATATTTTGTTAAATATGATTCATGGGGCAAAATTTTAAATTCTTAATTAATCAGAGCATTTATTGACTCAAGTTACATAAAATATAATTATTTATTTCATTTAGACCATTTTGTTTGCAAACGTATGTCTATTACTGAAGTTTACGAATTAGCTGTAAGGACCTGCTTTAGAATGGATGTCTTGTTTTTACTAAACCACATTTGCCACAAATAAAATTGTTTTATTGGATTAATTTTATAGATATTGTAAAAGATCATAGAAAACTTTTCCTTCCATTTATTTATTTTTTAAATATCATATTTCACATTTATTTCATCTCATACAGATATGTGCTGAAAATTACACTTTTATATGTTTAATTTTGCAATGACGGTTAAACTATTTTTTAATTTGTGTTTTTGTTAATGTAATGGTGATACGTTGATAAAAGCCAATTTTTCCCTATTTAACGTGCTCGTGCAGCTAAAATTTTATTTTTATTTTCTATGAAGTGAATTATTGAAAAATATAATTACAGTATTTATTAAAAAAATCATTAAAAATAGAAATTTAATTTGTAGATTATGATTGGAGTGGATTGGATCTTGGATTTTTATGGCGCAAGAGCCAAAACTGACTATGCTGCGCCTAATTTGTAGCTTAAAACATTAATATCGTTGAAAAGATTATTTTTGGAACTTTAAAATGATGTAAAAATCAATTTTGTGCTGTAATATTTTTGGAAGTTATAGCAAAAAAAGTCAAAATTTCGATTAATTTTTAATTAATTAAAATTCTAATTAAAAATTCAAAAAAATCGCACCGGGCTGCACATTACTGACCTCCAAGGAATACAGGTTCCAAATTTGATAGCTGTAGGTCAAACGGTCTGGCCTGTAGAGCGCCAACACACACATACAACACTTTATTATATATATATATAAGAGAATAAGTGCATTTGAGAATAACTGTAATTTTCGAGTCTTGGTTCGGGCATGGCTGTTCTCTACCCTGTGTTCTATCTGTGAGGTGTGTGAAAGAGATCCCCCCCCCTCCTGTAAAAAGGGGTCGTGCAAGCGAATGTGTGTGTCATCTTCATATGAGCTAGAAGTTAGAATTCTGCCCTCGGGTGCTCAGGGGTCTTGGCTCTCAGACGCTACTACACACTCGGCTTAAATCGCTCACAATTCGTCAGTTGGCTTGTAAAGTAACAGCAACAACATGTCTGTGATTTGTTTGGTCTCAAGAGGGAGAGCAATAAAAAATAGTTTTGAAAGTGAAAATAAGCACCCCAAAGAGATTATCTTTTGAAATTTGAAAACTTTGTTATCATAGCAATTTAAAATATTGTAAGACAAATTTAATTTTTAAGCATCTTAAAATTCAGAGAATTATATTTCAAAGATACTAAATCGACACAATTTTATAAAATCTAACTTCTATTATTTCTTAAATATATTTTTAATGATATTTTAATTGCAACTATTTTCATTGTTGTAATGAAACTTAGACAGTTTTCAATGTTTCTACGAATATTTTATCCAGAATTTTCCTTCAAATGTTGACGATCAAGTTATAATGATTCGACTTAATTTTCCTATTGGATAAGTTTCTGCTTAAAGGTTTAAAAAAAAATTTACTGTGTGACAATTTTGGATAAGTTTTGATTTCTGATGTAAAAAATTTTGAAAAATTTAGTATCCAGAATGAAGAATGAAATTTCAGAAAATCATCCAATTGCACTTAAATTCATTTAATATGACCAAGCTCTTAATAATAGTAGCAAAGTTTTTTTCCAATAGCAGTATCAACTCATGTAGAATCACAGCTAGGTAGTAAATGTCAATGTATCTATAATCCTATACTTAACTGCAAGTTCTCTTAAACAATATTTTTTCCCAACGGAGTTGGAGACACTACGAAACTCGGAGGAAAAATTGCCCGGTAAGAAGGTTCTCGCTTCCTGATGGGTAAAGCAATGGAGAATATGGAATCACAGCAAGATCCATTTTAATTTTAATTACACTGCATTGTAATAAAACATTTTTTATCCTCTTGCAGTATTCATAAGGGATTCTTAAAATATATAACTCATTTGCTAAATATCGCACAAGCATGTATTGATTCCATTCCTTATTTTACATCTTAAACCCCTCCAGTGAAATAATGAGTAATGGTTTTTCATGTCATACAGCACAATGACGAGTTATACTCGTCATGCGACTGAAGTTACTGTTGAATATAATAATAAATTTGGTTTAAACTTTCAAGTATACTGAAACCGGCAGCACTTTTATTACCTAAGTGGATATCATAGATGACTATCACATATTGTTTACTGTTATATTGTCTTGGAACAAGTCTGGCCAAACTCTTATTATTCAATGAGATTTCATTTTTATAAACATTTAGTGAGAACATCGGTCTTAGTAAAGGAAAAACAGGTTGTGAAATAAGCACCGCAATGAATAACAATATTCTATACTATGAAGATCAAGATGATTGGTAGGATTCAGAAAAATCAGAAGAAATAAACATACATTTACGTGATACTGATAACGAAACTAATGATAATGACATATTACCAAGACGAAAACGTACTAAGCGACTAATGAGTGATTTTAATGAATGCTCTGGAGTCATAGACACATCATCAGAAGAATGGATTTGGAAGGAAATAGATAATGTGCCTAAAATAAAAAATAATAAAAAATTGTGGGAGTTCCTGGCGTAAATACAAATACTAGGAGCTAATCCGAAGTTGTTAGAAGTTTTTGAAGAAATGTTGAATATGAACTTAAGAATTACAATTATATCCATATCAATAACCTAATTTTATTTAACAATGTGTAAGAATTGTAAAATAAACTGAATTTTCTTAAATAAAAATTAATTGGTTATTTCATGCGCACCTTTTCATTATTCAATCTTACTGAAAGGGGTTAATGAAAAACATCCCTCGATTTACGTAATCCACTCACAGAAATTAAAATCAGATGTCAATTAAATACCTCTCATTCTTTATCCAGAAGGCGTAGAAATACAAACTGATGTCTGATACAAATTATTAAAGGCATTTAACGCAGTGATTACACAGCCTTTGTATACAGTCTAGTCATAAGGGTGATTTCAAACATTTGTTAACCATGCATTGAGTAAGCAATTATGCAGGAATTTTTCAGGAGGTTGTCACATCAATGAATGAGATGAAATTATAGACGATTTGGGAATGACTGATACTCGTGCCAAGATCCTTGTGTTAATATTCTACCAATTTAGGCTGTGCAGGAGAATATGTTTTTGCATAAAAACAAATCAGCATTATTATACTAAGAGCAAAAATAATATATTTAAAAATCAAGGATACATTGATAAAGAAATAATAAACTGTAATTACAAGAGCTGTTCAAATAAAACGGTGCGAAACAACACTGTGGGTATAAAGGAAGACTTTATTCAAAATATACACCATAGGCCTGAGCACAACGATCCCATTGATTAACGAGCCGAAGGATTCCTTGTTCCCAAAATTCCTGTGACCGTGACGAGACCCAGTCCTTCACAGCGTCCTTGAGTTCGCCTTCCAAGGTCAGCTACTTTTTGAATTCCTCGAGCACAAAAGAACCATTCACTTCGATGTGTACTGTGAGAAACTTCAAAAACTACGCAGGTCCATCAAGAACAAAAGACTGGGGCTTCTCACGGAGGGTGTGGTTCTACTCTATGATAACGCGCGTTCACACGTCTCTAGGGTCACACAGGCGGAAATGGCCAAATTCAAGTGGAAGCAGCTCGACCATCCGTCCTACTGCCCGGGCATGTCGTCCTGCGATTTTCATGTGTTTGGTCCCCTGAAAAAACATCTGGAAGGGAACGCTTCAACTCGAACAGCGAACTCAAGAACGCTGTGAAGGACTGGGTCTCGTCACGGTCACAGGAATTCTGGGAACAAGGAATCCCTCGGCCCGTTAATCAATGGGATCGTTGTGCTCAGGCCTATGGTGTATATTTTAAATAAAGCCTTCATTTATACCCACAGTATCATTTCGTACCTTTTCATTTGAACACCTCTTGTATTATGGAAGCATAAAGTCCGTAGCTGTTTCTCAGTAATAAATCATATTTTATAGTCAACAAAAGTATTACAAAAAAATATAAAAAAATATATTCCTTACCAAACTGTTCTTTTTGGAAGGATTTCTGCCTTGTAAATAAACTCCAAGTATTAATCCAACTAAATAAGGAATTAATCTTATGTAAGTCTTCTGGTTCAATTCATCAATATTTTTCCACAGCCTGAAAAAGCATATGAATTTTGTCTTGAAGCGAAAAAAAAATTTTTTTCATGCATATAGATTTTCAAATATTACAAATTAGTTTTCAATGGTAAATATGGATTTGCAGCTAAGTGAAACACTTTTTGATAACCAGCGGCAGTGGTCACCCCAAAACTTTCTCTGATGCTCTCGGATAAACTTTCGAGAAAAAACCTTGCATGACATTGGCTTATAATAGTTACAAAATATTATCCTTGGTCGGAATATAGCATTTTTATTTGGACACAAAATTGCACTTGTAGTCACAAATTCTTATACCAAATTCGATATATTCATGTCATTGCGTTTTTGAATTATCGCGTTAACATGTTTCTGAAAATACAGACCGATTGAGAATTGACTCATTGTTGAATTTGGCTCAACATTTGACAGATCTTTAAAATATATATGTTAAATCTGTATTCCGAAGCTTATCTATCTAGCTCTCTTTATTTTGTAGTTATCCTGATAACTTATACTCGAACAGACGAACTTTATTGGAACAGATTTTGCACAACATTTGATAGAAACCTGCAAATTTGGTGTAAAGATCGTACACCAAATTTGAATCATCTAGCTCAAAGTGTTTTTGAGTTATCTTTGTCACAGATGGACATTTTTCAAAAAAGTGATTTTTTTAAACTCAGTGAAGTCTAATACATTTTTTGACGATTACTATATTTTCTCTATTCTACGAATACGAAAAAGTTAAAATGATCTTATGAAAACAGAAAAACAGTAGTAAAAAGCTATATCCAAGCATACAAATTTTTTTCTGTACTTGTCATATTTGATTTTAATAAGTGAGATGAACACAAAATTTTATCCTGCAAAATGCTTCTAGTTTAGGATTTAGCATGAATTGTGTTTGTATATATTGTTAGGAAACTTGTTCTGACTTTGCGCGAATTGAATGGCGCAGTGGTAGAATGCTATGAATTGAAAGCGACAGTTCGCAAGTTCGTATTTTTAAGCAACTTCCCTGTAGTCACTACAGGGAAGTTGCTTAAAAATTGTTTTACTATTGATTTACTTTCTGTTATTTCTCGTTTGTTCTAGAATGTTCTTATAATTTCTGCATCTTTCTAAATCTGGAAGATTCGAGTCATTTCGTCTTGTGGATGGAAGCAAATGTAAGGTTTTGTTCCTTGAATAAAGTGTCGAGTTGAGAGTAGCGATATTAACTTTGACTTTAGTTAACAAACGATTTATCTACGCTAACTTCATCTATGCGACAATATATACTCCTTGAAACTTTTATTTGAAATAAAAGGAAATGGGTGCGAGTAAAAACATTGTAGAAATTTGAATTTAAGAAGCGTCTAGGTTCCTTCTTACTTTCTCGTATACCAAGTGTACAAAGGGAAAATATTCTAATCGCTTAAAACTAGAAAACTTTTGATAAATCTCCACTTTTCAAATCTCCCTGATTTCGAAAAACACATTTTCGAAATTATGTTTATATGTTTGAGAACACAATAATTCAAAGCTCTACCAGTTAGATGGATACTATTGGGTAGAAGGTGTTTACACAAAGTTTGTAGATTTCTGTCAAATTCTGAAAGAAATACATCCAGGGGAAGCCTATCTATTCGACTGTCCAAATATAAATGTATATGATAACCTTAAAATGTAGCAATCTTTATGAATAAGATTGGGTACACAAACTCAGGATGTATAATTCAGATTAGTATTAGATTTGCAATAAGCTTCGTCAAGATATTGCCAGTCTGTCGGCCTACACTTTGTCATGCAGAATTGCAACGACTTAAGTTGATAAAATGTGGCATATGAGCGTGTTTATAATTATAGATCGGTTTGGCTTCAATTGGTTAAAAAAAAAGACGTCCAAAATGCATTTTCGATTATCTTTTATATTAACCGCTTAAATCATAGTATAGTAGATTATTTTTGATGGGTTAAATACCGTGACAGTCCTTTTTATTTTAAATGTAAATTGTCTCCGGTTTTCTTAGATCAAAAGCATTAGCCCAAATTCCAAAAGGTAGTCGTTCTAAATGTTATTGATATGTTTTTTCTGATTGACAGAGCAATCAATGAATGGAGATAAATGTGAAATTTCGTTCTTATTTACATCTAGACTGACGCCGCGGTTTACTCCCCCCTTTCTTTCTAATAATACTACAAATAAGAAAAGCTGGAAATCTAGATTTTTTTATGAGTACTTTCCATTCATTATTTTATCTTGATATATATATATATATATATATATATATACAGTATCCTCCCGATTATCCAGCCTAATGTGGCGGAAGCACTGGCCGGATAACAAAAAAGCCGGATAGGCTGGAGTTTTCTGAATTCATTTCTTTATCAGAATACCAATACCAGAAAACAATGTTTTTATTCAAAACTCTCTGTTATAATAGATATGTTATTACAACTTATTGAGTACTAAGCCCTTCATTTATCTCAATGTGAACGCAGCCGCGGCCCGGTATATCATAGAATCAGTTGCCGGTAATGTGTCGAGTTAAAATAGAAGACTCTGTACTGGTAGTTTATATATATTTATATCCTGCATTGCACGTTTCAAGAAGTTATTAGAGAAAAAGTAAGTTAAAGGATATAAACTTTTCACATCTTAACATAACTACTGCAATGCCTTACTTAAATGCAATAAACTTAAACAAAACATAAACGCAAATCGTAGGCGTAATTGTTAAGTAAATTGGCTCAAACTGAATTTATTTTTCACTAATAAATGATTGCACGTATATGAAAATGTAACCGTAAGAGAAGAGTCAAAACTGATAGTTTTTATGTTTCGAAAATATCTTTAATAGAGGCCTTGTCTTCCTCACTTAATTACGATAAAAGAAAGAAATATATATATATATTCTTAATTCAATTCAACACCTAATTAATCTTCTAATTTTTATCTTAATGTAGCTCATATTACTTTATTCTAAAAAATTTTCTTACTTCCTAATCCAAATCCCACATTTTTATTAATTTTTTTTCTAACACGCGCTGTAAAACTTGCTGATTCCCACTTTTCGAGCGAAGAGATAAAAATCCCAACCACCTTCGCATTTATTTCAAGGATGCCTAATATTCCCTTTCCTTAGTTGTTACGTCTCAAAGATTTCTCTATTAGAAGCTCTTAGCAAAATCTCTAAAGTCTCTCTCTTTCGCAAAATTTTGGTAGAAGCGTGTCCTTATGTGAATGGATGCGTAATATATATATATATATATATATATATATATATATATATAT
>JAPMOR010005280.1:32849-147029 GCA_026543865.1 Argiope aurantia
TACGTCTCAAAGATTTCTCTATTAGAAGCTCTTAGCAAAATCTCTAAAGTCTCTCTCTTTCGCAAAATTTTGGTAGAAGCGTGTCCTTATGTGAATGGATGCGTAATATATATATATATATATATATATATATATATATATATATTTCAATAATTTCAACAATAATTTATCATCTGTTATTTTAAAATCCCAAATTTTAATGTTAGTTGAGGGGATTTAAGCCGAAGATGATGATTTTTTTAAGAAAAGAAATGTGGCCATTATTAAAAATTCAACCGGTTTCAATTTTTTATGATCATAAAAGAAGTTTATATTTCTTATCGATACCACATTTCTAGTGTTACAGTATTTTTAGTTTTAATGTGCGTTCATAATTTAGAAACAAGCAGCGTTGCGGTTACTTATTTGGCAAATCATGGAGAGAAAATACTTAAGAATGTGTTTGTTGAATTTCCAACAAATGTAGTGAAATTTTAGAGATTTTTTTCCTTCATAAATACAGTATGCGCCAAAATATACAGTGCTGAAACGCGAGCATCTGCGTTTGTCGACGAGGTGTAGCTCCAGCTACACGTGTTCGCTGTAGTGAAAAGGAAGTTGCGTTGCGTAGTTGTTGGAAATGGGTCTCTCGACGGAGGATAAAGTATTTGTAGTTGAGCATTATTTCCGCTCACACGGAAGCGGTCGTGAAGGTGGACCGAGTTTGAAAAAGGTAGCAGAATTATTCCAAGAGAAGTTTAATAAGACGGTAAAATAAGTGATCGAATCCTTTCTTCAGGATTTGAGAAAATTCTGTTGTGCAAGGAACATTCAAATAAATAGGCTGTGGTATCCACAGAACGGGGCGACCAGCCATACCGCTCGAGCAACTCTAGCCATGCTGCAGGAAAACTTTTCAGGACGAATCATTTCACGTAGTACTGACTTCCCATGCCTCTCATCTTACACCACCTGATGCCTACTTGTGGGAAATATTAAAGAAGAGTGTGTTCAACTGTGAAGATCCACGAAGAACTCTGTGTGCTTTACGCAAGAAGACCATCTATTTTGCAGGAGTCTGCCGCAACCTTTGTTTCAGGATAGGTTTGGGAATCTGCGCAAACGATAGGAACACTTGTCTACATATATTCATTTCTTTTGAGGAAAAGTAAACTCACCGAGGACGATAATGTCCTTTTGTTCATCTTTTCATTTCAGTACGCATACTGTATTATTTTGGCGCCTACTGTATTTCTTCTAATCATAATTGAAGGAACCAAATGACTCACATTCTTTCCAATAATTCTATTTCATTAGTATCAGGGAGAGTTTTCGGTAAAATGTTAAACAAGTTGTGTTTGATCGTTACTATGTAGGTTGCAATACAGGAGCAGAAGATGGTGACTATCGACAAAGCGTATCCAACTTTGGGCCATCTGAAATGAAAGAAATAATTATTATGTATCAAAGCGTGAATTCAAAACTATGAATTTTATGTTTAGAAATCTGAGTGCTTAATGTGTACTTTTGGAATTTAGAATGCATGCTCATTTTAAAGCAATTAAATTAAAAATTTGATACAAAATTCATAGTTAAAATACTACTCTACAGGATTATTCATTGCTTATAAAATTTCTAATATGATTCTCTTGAAATGACTGAATCATTGCAACAACTCGGTACTGTTTGAGCTTTTTTTTAAACATTTTCTAATTAAAATATCCAAAAGTGATATCAACTAATTCCTTATTCTTTTTTTTTATTTCTTCGTATACGAAATATTTAAACATAAAATATTGAAATCCTAAAAGAAGTTTGTAGTCGAGAATTTGATGCATTTATAGATTCTATACTCAAAAATACAGTTTTGGAATTATATCTGTTGGTCTGTTCTTTTGTAAATACAATAACTCAAAAAACGCAGCGAGCCAGATGAATATTACAAATTTTTATTATCCCACAAAATTATAAATGTATATCAAATTTCAGACGAAGTCCAGCAATGAATTAACGTCTATCAGCTTATATATTTGCTTTTATATGAGTGCGATAACCAAAAATTATAAACGATTTAGATAAATAAAATTTTATATCTGTTCATTTGAGTGGAAGTACAAATCTTTTTTAAAAAATTTCGCAGTAGATTAAAAAAAAAAACTCCACTTTAAAAAGTCATACTCGTGGGTTCTTTTTAACCCCTGATATCAGGAAACGAAAATCACAGCATACTGTTTCGTACTTGCCGGGGATGTAGGAGAAGCGAACAAAACCAACTCTTCTCCTAATTATAACGAAACTTCCTTTCTACCAACTGATCCTACCTACTGAATGTCACTATTATGTGGAATTAATAAACGATTAAGATCATGATAGATGGGCAGAAAATGGTGTAATGGTCGAATGAATGATTTTTCTTTATAGGATGACTTGAAATTACCATTTTTCACCATAATGAATAACTGAACAGGACATATGAAACCTACATCACGTTCTTTCTGTTGCAATTCCCTGTTTCATCCTACTGCTGCTATGCAAAGTGCATTTTGCAGCAACCCTTATAAAAGAATTATTTCAACGTTAATTTTCATTATTTTGCACTACCCCGAAGTTAGTTTCTTCTGTCTTGTATCTCTGGAACTTTAGTTTTAGCATTATTTATCGTAGAAATTGGTCAAATAATGTCGATAAGACTAAAGAGCGTTGACGGTCAATGAAGAATGAATTTTCAAAATTTAGATAATGTTGTTAAAAAACACATCTGAATTGTTTAGAAGAAAGTTCTGCAAAACAAATTCTAGGCCATGGCAACCGAAACATTGTTTTTTTAAGTCAGTCGTACTTGTTCAAATGAATCTCTATGAATAATAAAGATGAGTGTTAAGCGAAATTTTTAAGTTTTCCCACCGTAACTTCCGAAAATATTAATGCAGAAAAATTATTTCTGATCATCTCAAATTTCAATAAATTATCTTTTTGATAATATTTAATATTCGTGCAAATGTTTAAAGAATTTCAGTATTTTTTGGATTATAATGGATTATATTGTTTCCCTGATATTTAAACCATTTTCATTGTTTCATCAAACATTTAACAGCTTGAATTTTCCTCAGTTGTCGAAAGCAATGAAAGAAGGATGTTGTTTGCTTACATACCGAACCTGTTAACCTGTGTCATTTACAAATTCAATTAAAAAATGAAGTTACCATATTTTAAAACTTAGAAGAGAGATCCGCAAAGGACGCAGCACTTTGTTAATAACGCTATAATCTCATGGGACTAGTCTAGATTAGAAAAGCTCAAGCACGCAATGAGCAGAACATGCGCAAAACAACTAAAATAATGCGTTTTTAATGTCCGACAAATTGACGGACTCATGAGCATGAAATTTTTAAACGATTTATCTAAAATTAAATAAATCCTTGGTTTGCTTATTGTCAATATCCTTGGTGAACCACTAGTCGACCAAGTCCTCTAGCTATAAATAAAAGCGAATGATTTGTCTGGCAATTCACAAAGTGAAATTTGCATTTCACTGTACGAATTGTTATGGACGAGGATAGAACCTGGTACCTTGCGGTTAGCAGGTGAGTAACAAGACCACAAGACCAAAGTAATATTCGGGAGTCGTATTTGTTATCTGGCTTATAAGCTTTCACCACATCGCACTGCTTAAATTTCGTTCTAGACAAAAATGTCAGTCAATGAAAATTAAGTTAAAATTATCGCTGCTTATGAAAGAATCAAAAAGCGTTATCCAATCATCATCACTCACCTTTTTAAAGGAAGCAGAAATAAAGGACTAATCACGTACAACTGCATAACGCATGCGAGGAACCAAGTCATGCCCATACACTGAAAAGAATGAACTCATGCAGAAAATTAATGTTGCAGGAAATAAAACTCGAGGTACATATGCTCTTAAAAAACTACAACGTACCCAAACATGTATTATAGAACATTACTTTTACTTTTTAGAATCATCTTTTTAATAATTCTTCCGTTTTGGTTAATTACTAAAAATGGAACTCTTCCAAAGTATATTTTACAGCAATAATTTTCTTTGCTTTAATTCACCGAATTTATAATTCCACGAATTTGACGACACTAAATTCATATCTTAGTTCATCGTGCGTTATCGCTATTATACAATTAAAAGTAAAATTTTAAAATAAAATAAAGGTAAGAAAATCCATACTATAATATTATGACAATGCAATAGTTTGGAACAAGAGGCTGCAATCATCTTTAAATTTAAATGTATCTTATTTTTAGTGAGACGTTTTATAAATTAAATATAAGGATTTCGGTTCTCGTGAAGTGTTTCATTGACATAGCCCATAAGTGGCTTTTTTTTTTTTAAGTTTAAAAATTTAGTTGACTGATTTTCTTTTCTTTGTACAAAATTATATGTGTGCTTTTCAAAAAGTTATAGGAAAAACAAAACATTATAGAATTCATTAAAACTATAGAATTTATTTATTCTACATGTATGTAAAAAATGGAACTAAATTGTTCGTAATTTAGTTCCATTTCTGAATTGCTTGTAATGACTAATAATTAGATCCTCCAATGTTCCCTTGTTTCTTTGATATTTAATTTGGAAACGAATTAATCGCAGCTGTCCTTTCCAAGTTGCTTTTATGATAAAGGTTTATTATTTCAGTAATTCATGTTTACCATTATCATTTTCAAAGTTTATAAAACACTGAATTCTACTTGACTTTCCAGTGATTCATACCTATTATCTAATTATACTGAACACCGAACCATCTATCTAATTACATCTCTCTTGTTCGATTAAATTAAGAAATAAAAAGGAAATGTTGTCTAATTAGATAGATTTCTGAATATCAAGCGAGTATCTGGTAGAGAAAATATTAATTAACTTGAAATTATTGTTTTACCTGAGCAAAGTAGCCTACAGTTAATCCTGCAGTTAAAGTTGAAAGAGAATAGATTAAATGCCTTCTTGCGTGCCAAATTTGGTTAGCTTTAGATCAAACAGCCTGACTTGTAGAGCGCACATACGCACATCTTTATTATTAATACAGATACAGATTAATGATTGTGTATATTCAATCTCATGAGTGACATTTCAAGTGCGCCGTGCTAATTCTGAAAGTCATTTTACATCTTGCTGTTAAAAAGAAATCATGAGTGACAATATAAGGTAAAATTAATGTACAAAGTTGGCTTGCACAGTTATGCAACAATAAACAAACAACGTGCAATATTGATTTTTAGCAGTATACTGTTTTTAACTTGGCATTTCTTTATATCTAATGCAAATTTCTCTCAATGGATAAACATCACAAAAATTCAAATATTTTAATTTTTATTCTAAAAAACAAAAGAAATGCTTCGTAAACTTTGTGAATCATGTTACTTCTTCAATGTCTCCCCAAGAGTTCCAGAAAGTTATGGAATAAACTTCTTTATCCAAATTAATAAGTAAAATTCAAAACTTTTATAATAGCGATTATTTGATCATAATAAACTAAGAAACTTTCCAAATGAGGAGCATATATTCACTTTTCCGACTATGTACCAAATTATAATTTTTCTTGTATAATACACGAATTGTTTTCCCACACATTTGGTCCTTAACATCTTTTAAAGTATTTCTTGTTGAGTGTTCTTAATTTATTAAAGAAAAGCAAATTATTTCAAATCTAATTGACTGAACGTTTGAAATAAAAATAAATTTGAGTGTTACGATTCAAATTTCTGAAATAAGAATTCATTGGAAAATTTTTACAAAAAAACCTTTAGAACTCATATATTACTTTTTGTTACTTGCCTAACACATTTAATACAAACAAATGTGTGTTTCTTCTCATAATACTTATTTTGGCTAAATATATTTCAAAACAAGCCAATGTCTAAGAACTACAATTCACATATTGTTAAGATTGAAGAAATATAGAAATACCTGTTTGTAGTGTGAAAGGAAATTATTTATAAATAAAATGTTCCATATCCAATTTTCTCTGCACACTGGATTTGTATTGTAGGTTGGCCATATTGGGCTAGAACTGATGTAAGTGAAGAGGGTAGAATAGAATCCCAGCAGAACGATGTATAATGGCATTACCCTGTGGAAAAGTTTAATTTTAGGAATGAATAAAGACAGGGGAATAAAGCGACGCTACAAATACGTAAGCAGGTATAAATATGCTAAAAAGTTATTATTTTTTTAATTAAATGTTTGCCTTTGTGCATATATATATAATTGCCTAAATTTCATCTTAATTAAGCCCATATTAACTTCATTCTAAAATTTTCTCTTATTTCTTGATCCAATTCCACCTTTTTTATTTAATTAATGCAACAGGAGCTCGGTAAAATTGCTGATGAAATCGACAAGTTCTCACACTCCGAATGAAGGGATAAAAATTTCTCGATCTAAACAAATTTTTTAAAAGATCCCTATTCATTCCCTTACCTAATCGACACGTGTAAAGAAATCTTTATCAGAATCTCACAAAATATAATCATGGGGATAAATATTTCATTCGCTCTTTTCTCTTTTCCCTCTTTTATAATGCAGACGTATCTTGTAACTTCTTCATTGCACATTGATTATGCTTCCCTTTTTGGAGTGAAAGCGAAGTCTTAAAAATAAAAAGTGTCTTTTCTCTCTTCGGGCACGAAACTACGCAAAAATATGTGTTTTACATTATATACTTTCTCAGACATAGACATTTTAGTAAATTTTACATTATCTTCTAATCAAGTTACATACAGAGAATTAAAGAAAATATTCATATACTGCTCATATAGGCTGAAAAGTTAAGACCAAGAAAAAGCTCTGCCTTTAATTAAATAAAGGTTGGATTTTGTTGTTGTTGTTTCTTAATTTGCATATAAAAGGTATTCTTTGGAGTTTGAACTAATTTATTAACGGAGCTCGGAGTGTGCAGATAAAAGGTACACACGCCTCGCAGCTTTCGGGCTTATTTATTTCCATATTCGACAATTTCTCAGAAGCAGCATAGTCATAGGAAAAAATTTTCCAGTACTCTATTAAAGTGCATAAAAATCTGCTTCGAATAGTACCTCACTTTTGAAATTACGAAAATACTTCTGGTATAATTCGAATAAAAAAATAATAAATAAATAAAAATCCACTTTTTATTTCTTTTATAGTAAAAATGGCATATTTAAAATCATTCACTTCAATTTTGCTACAATACATACATATACTGCGTGTCCCAGGAAAGTGAAAAGACTGTTTATTTCCTTAAATATTGCATCAAGATATATACTTCCAATTATAAGTTTCATTACAAAGTAGTGGGCAAAAAATAAAAATATTTTATGTTATTTAAAATTAAAATGCGACTCATCTATTCTAAAACTATCAATATTAAAATGTTCTTCTTGCCTTAATTTTTTCGCACACAAAATTCCACATTTTTACCTTCAAAACACGCTGAGATATGTTTAATTCTAAATTTAGAGGAACGCAAGGAATTTTTCATTGCTGAAAAATTATCTTAAACGTATATTTCTTTAGTAGTGCATTATTCAATCATCATAATTTGAAAGAAGTTTGCTGATTACGCTTTCTGTTTAATCTTAATTTTTTTTTTAATTCTTAATTTTTAACAAAACAGACCTCTTTCGGTTTCTTATATTATAACAGCATAAGAACTGAAATAAATAAGAAAGAAAAATGAACGTATACGAACATACCTTAAAAATCGGACGGCGTAGAATAATATCCACGGTACTTTTCCATTATGTTTCTCGTAGTAATCAGAAAATAAGTATCCAGTTAAAAATCCACTAAATAAAAAAAATAAACTGCATCAAATTCTTTTATTCAATAAAAGTAAGAATTTAGTTTTCTTTGTTTCAAATTTAAATTCAGTTTCGAAATGAACTGGTATTTTTCAGCTTTTTAAAAAAATGATGTGAGGACATGCATAGTATTCATTTATTTTATTGAAATTAGAAAAACGCATATCTTAACGCCCCATTAAACTATAAAAAAATATTATATCTAAGGAAAAATCATAATATAAAAGTATTTTGCTTTTAATATGTTTAATAGAGCTTATAGGAAGATGTTTACAATTTAAGTTTATGAAATACCAAATATTTAGATTTTTTTAAAAAAATATTAAGGAAAAAATATTAAAATCAATAAAAAAAAACAGTCATTTTACAGAATTTGAAATGTTTTTGAAGCAACGGATTAAAATGTTCTTCTAACTTCAATTTTTACAGAAATGTGGAAGCATTTTAAAGGTATTTGAATAAGGTTATTTGAGTAAAATAATTCTTATAAAACGTAAAATAATTCTTATAAACTTTTCATCCTTTTATATATCGTTGCAGTTCCCGTTGCGGCACATTTCGTGGACAAAAATTTGCCAAAATGTACATTTTATATATAATTTGTTATTTTAGTTTAACCTTTTCAGAAAATTAGCATTTATGATATGTAATTTATATTTTTAACGCCATGTGAATGTATTTAATTGAGACTGCAGTGTATTTCTATCTCATTAACACTTTATAAGCTGATCATTTTTGAATAAATAATTGTCGAGATTAGTTCCCTTTCCTAACCCCAGATGACAGCGCATTCCGGTTGTCTTGAAAGTTATGCAGAAAAGATTTCTTGTTTGCTTTATAGTCAAGAAAAGTAGACGTTCACGTGAAATGTGAGTGATCAGTAGCTCACGAGGAAAAGCAGAGCAAATTTATTTTAACGATCAGACAGAAACCCAGCGAGTTTCTTGAGAAATTAGTAGTTTATGAAAAAAAATTTCATTGTCTTTAAGAAATATTCGTAACCGTGATATGGAATTACTTATCGGAAATTGTATAAAAATATGGTTTGGCTCGATGGGAATAAATGCTTGACTAGTCAAGAAAAATGTTTAGTGATTTTTCTTACTTAGAATCTCATATTTTTTACAAACAGGAGCACAGGGTATGGGTTCACAAACAGAGCAGAAACACTTCGTTAAGGAAATGTCCCCTATATTCGACAGTGATGACAGATTTTTATCTCTAACTGGAAAAGTTCAGACTCTGTTAAAAGTTCAGAGTCGCCGACACACTATCAAATATCTGGACAATAACACTATAAAGATTTTTATAGCATTGCAATGAAAGTAATGCAATCGGGATCAAAGTAAAACGACTTGTTTACGAGAAAGGCGTACTACAGCGACGTAATAAAGAGGTTACACTGCATAAATATGCTTAGTTCAAGCTTCTAAAACCAAATAGGTGGGTAGATGAAAATATTACAATCACATGCCATTTAATTCCCAGTACTCTATATGTTGTAGGGAACGCGGTAAATTAAATTCATAAGTAGACTGCATACATCATGTTAACTGAATAAAATATAAATAAATTAAATACAGTTTTCAAGAAAATGTTTTAAATACCCTAATAAAAGCAGAACTTTTTATTTGAATTATTTTCTCGTTTTTAAGCGCGAAATTCATTGATTCTCAAATTCGCTAACAGATGATGCCACGGGAATGAAACCAAAATTTAATTTCATTTCATTAAGGAAGGATCAACTGATAATTTAACTTTTAAAATATTAAAATAACTCAAAGTTTTCAAGAATTCAGAATTTTACATCATGAAGAGAGAAAAAGTTCAATTATTAAATTTACTATTTAGGACCTAAATCAGAAGAATTGGATGGTACCCCCTACTCATGATTGGTATAGGGCCAATAAGCCGGGCCAGTCCTTAATTCTTCCTTGTGAGAGAAAAATCAACACTTGTCTCGCTCGCCTTGCCAGTGGCCACCTTAAATGTCTTCTTTTCTCTGAGTGAAAAATCTTACCCTCTTTGACCGAAATGCTGCCACCATCAGGCCTCTGCTGAACATATTCTAGACTGTTTAGGACTTCTTTGGGGAGAAATTTATTCTTCTCCCTTCCTCGTTTTTGACTTTCTTCTTGTCAACGGATTTTTGGATTTGGTCTGACTAAGTCAGGCCATGGAGATTAGAAACAACAACTATTTAGAAACATAAAACAAATCAAATGAAAGAGAAAATGTTTACCACTTTTGATTAAGTAAATGTTTACACATTTAGCCAACATTTTAAGTATTTAAGATTGATTGGAAAAAAAAATTCGTTAAAAAACATGTACGGAATACCTAAAAATTATGTTTTCTTCGGAGATTTCGTAAATCTCTAGAATGAATGGAAGATGTTAAATTCAAATATTCCGGACTGTATAATTTAAGCATTCGAATCAATCAATTCCTTTGAGAAATTGTATATGCATTTAAAAGTAGTTTAGAATTGAAGGTTTTAAGAATTGTTTTACATTCAGAAATTTGACAATTAAAAAGGCATTATTGTTTTTCTGTGTTCGCTCGTCCCTTACTGAAGCTATAAATTTGGTACTTTCATATCTTTTTAGGAATTTCTAAAATATTTAAAGCTACCTCGTGAAATTATAGTTCAAATCTTCTGCATTTTTGCAGTTTATTAAGTAAAGGAAAACCCATTTAAAAAAAATTATACAAATAATCAAAGAATGACAGTTACCTCAGTATTATAAAAGTATCCAAAACAAAAACTGCATGACCAGCAAACTGAACAATCGCCATATCTTTAAAGACTGGAATGTACTGACCCATATTTTCTGAAAATGTTTATATTAACGTTAGTAACATAATGATTAATTATAAACTTCATAGCATATAAAAAATAGCAAAAAAATTATAAAATTATCATCTGAATAAGAATATTCAGATGATAATCTAAGTACTTATAATATTGGTAAATTAAAACAGTTTTTCGCTGTTGCATATTTTCGTTTATTCTCATAGGTGTTGTCTGTCCCCTCGATAAGCTTCTGAGCATTTTCTTCTTTTCTCAATATTTTAATCTCTTCACATGAATATAACGACCCTCATTTCTATAATATTTTCCCTTGTATATTATTTCTACAGCAACAAGAAAAGTGTCTTAATATTAATATCTTTTGCTTTGACACGAAATACCATTCTTTACTTTTTTTGTGTGTTCTTTTTTGTTGCGTTTTGGTGACCAGAAAACTCAACGTAATTTTCCTACTTTTTTTCGAAAATTTTTCTTCCTTCAGTCGAATAAAACTGAATATCATTGTGACCTGACACACTGATTTGAGTCTTTAAAAATATTAGTTATACAATTTTGCTTCCACCATTTTTTTTCAAACTTTGAGACATTATTCTTATAAAGTAGCAGCCCATTCAGGATTCAAAATACTGTCTGTAACTAGCTAGTACTTTTTTCCATATTTCTGACAGTTGTCGGATACAATCTCTAAAGAACGACGCGTCTTTTGATGCGATTCTCCAAGCAATCTACATTTAGACTTCCTCATTAGTATGTAAAACTTAATTAGCTAGGATGTATGCCAATGATCGTAACAAAAAGGAAGGAAAGGATGTTGGAAAGAGCAGTGTCTGGAAAATACAGCGTGTGAAAGTAAGACCTCTCATTTTAGCTTTGCCAAGTTTGTCTTGACCGTTCTTGAGATATGTGACCGAGCATCGTCATGCTGGAAGATAATATAGTTGTGTCTATCTTGGTCTTGTCGCTGTTTCTCCTTCAATAAGCGGCTCAAAGCCTCAAATGCGTTCGATACCGATCCCCTGTAATGGTTTCACTGGTTTCAGTTTACCTCTGAGCTGGTGATACCAAATGTAGAGCATAACCTTGGCATTTGAATATGTGGAACTTGAGCTTGGGATTACCGTAATGGTACCATTTTCCGCCACCAATGGTACCATTTTCCGAGGAACAGAGATTAACTACCTATGGTTAGGGCCAATCACCTCAAAGAGGATGCCAGTTCGGAGAATTTATCAGTAATATGGATGGATTATGTTAAAGTCTGAAGTTGGCCACAACAAATCCTGTTGATACTGCATCGTTCATTGGGGGCGGGTTGGTTGGTTGTACAAAATAGAAGAAGAACAACTCTCTTCTTCAGCTCGTACGAAACCAAATCTCCTTCCTTTTGAATCTTCCCATGACTTTGAATAGTTTTTAAAGAGTTTTTTGAGTCATCTTCCAATGATTCTGCCAAGTCTTCTGGCGTCTTGACCTCCATTCGATATCTTCGAAAATTTTCCCTCTTTTCCTCGTCATCCAACTTACCACTCCCATAGGTATTTAACGTCCGCTCAAATTCCCATAGGTATTTAAAAGCATTCGACGGTCTTCACCCACAGTTTTCTTCAAATGGAAAAAGAAACTCAAAACTTCTCGCAAACGACGGGAATTGGGCTCGAAAACTAATATCAACGATCGGAAACTAAATTTATGATGCAAACTCATTATTGTAGTTTTGTCGTTCTGTTGACTGACGGGTCACGCGGCAAGATTCACTTTATAGTAAATCATATTCATAAATGCCAAGTTCTCTTCAAGACCAAATGTCATTCGTCAAAATCAGTCGAAATAATTCCCTTATAAATGCAATAGCCTACAGAACCACAAATTACATTCTCACAAAGGAAATCAAAGCCCCAGGACCCAAACGGATGCTACAGATTTCTGATTCTACGATGTTTGTTTATATATATATGCATGTCATATAGATGTTTACAATGTTATTTATCAATTTTTTATTTCCTTTTCCTTCCTTGTCAATTAATACTCACATTTCTTTGTAAGTTCAACTCATTGTTACCATTTGTTTTTAGGTATTCTTGTTCCCTCCATTTAGTTATTACATCGCCAACACATTAAATGCAGTCTTGTAGGATTTGACACCGATGGGATTCTCTGTGGGGATCCCTGAATTGTTTGTTGTTTGTTTATTTTCTTTCTTTTCTCTTCTTTTGTTTTCCTTCCTTCCATCTTGTGCTCATCCAACTGATTAGATAACTCAATGTTATAGGCACCTTGGGCCCAGTATGGCGTTATGTTATGTTGACTAATGTGGGAGCTTACTATGTGATATTTTTTATTTATCTATTTCGAACAACATTTACTGACTGCAGCCGCTGTCGAAAAATGACGGAAGCAAAGCTGTATATCTAATATTTGCGAAAATTAAACGGAACATCATGTAGAGAAATTGAGCTGATGCCATTGGGTTGCTGGACGTGCAGTTTAGAAGGTGTAAGTAATGGAAGTTTACTCTAATCCGCAAAGCATAAAAAATTGAGTGTGCTTCAAAATAAAAACGGAAATGAAAACTCTTCATGTTTTCGCCTTGACAACCAGCATATTTCTTTTCTTTTTTCTTTTTTCTTTTTTTTTGAGTTAACAATAGCAAAACATTTTATTCGAATATATTATTTAGCTTGCACAGGCCGGGATAGCCTGGTTGGTAGGGCGTTGGATTCGAACCCCGCCGGCCGAAGACTCTCGGTGTAAATGGTGGTTGGTGCATGTATAAATCTCTCGTAGCCACAAAAACCTCCATGTCAAGACAATAACACTGGGGGTACTGGATCAGAGGTGGTCCTTCTCTGATTCAGATACGTGGATGAATGAATGAAATGTATGAATGAAGTCCGAACCGTGAATGAAGTCCATGAAAAGGGCTGTAACGCATAAATAGCTAAGACCTACTCTTGGGCCAAAATGGTGCTGCTGAAGCAAGTGACGCTAAAACTCGTCTTAAAGTAGCGTACGGCAGTGGGCTTGTCAATGACAAGTACCATAAGCAACAACAAAACCATATAGTTTGCTGTTAATGGATTTCTCAGAAAATATTTCTAAATTTCAAATTATGAAAGGCAAATTATTTTAATAGACTCCACCGTGTTGCCCATTGTACTACGCGTGTATCGAATTTTCTGCTATCTCGTCGAAATTTTGACCTGTAATTTGAAACGTAAGTGATTATAATGCTTCGAATAATGCTAAAAGACAATTCTTGCTGCAACTAAGCATGATTATCAAAGATGCAGAAAAAAAAAATTAAAATTGTTTCAACATTGAATTATATCGTAGAATATTTCACCTACTTTATGTAATATCTCAAAGAATTAATCGATAAAAATTTATCTAATTCAAAAATAAATACTTAATGCGGTACTGTAATAAGAAAGCAATTTTCAAGCTTTAAAGATGACAGTAATAACCAAAAAAAAATCGAGAAATAAAAATAAACGCAATTAAAAAAATGTTCATCATGATCTAATTTCGAAATTAAACTTCAATTGTAATTATAACACAATTTCAAAAAAGTTTAGTAAGACCATATTTTAAGCAGAAACTCACTCATTATTTATAAATATGCAATATTTTCATATCTTCAACATCAACAACTAAAGAACATTCCAATAGGATATTTGTAGCAACAATAAAAACGATTTGAATATCGTTGGAACAAAAGAAAATACTGTCATAAAATAAATTTAATTAAAATTTAATTAATTAAAAAAGACAGAAAATGCTCAACAATTAAGATGGAATCATCAAAAAGACAATTTTAATTTCAAGATAGTATGAAACTCATTTTTATTTTATAATTTTTTCCAACATTTATGATTTAGAAACGTCTAAATTTCACATAATTTGCAATTAAATATAATTTTAATCAAAATTTCAATAAATAAAACTCTGAGGTGCACATTTTAATACCGAATTTGATAGAAATTGCTTAACGTTTTACCATATTTGAGAGCGAACTCACACACATTCTCCTTTATTATTAATAAATATTTAATTGATTTGCATTAAGGAATATTTTTTCATATATTACTTTCACATTCCATTATATAATACCTTAAATATTTATTGCGTCTTAACAAAAGCTTGAACAAAAATTCTATTCCAAATATAATCGCAGTCTACATTGTAAGATTGAACCATTATGTTTTGTTTACTTAATATAGTAATCAATAGCTTACATACTTATTGATGAACCATAAAAGGCGAAAAAGTGCGTTAAATAGATCCAGAAGAAAAGTATTGCTCGTATTCCGTCTATGCAATCCAGATATCCCGGGCTAGATGTAATGCTTAGTATTTTTCTTGCATTTGTCTGAATGCAAAAACAATCGAAAAATTTTCTGCAATTTTCTCTCCAGTCTGAAAACAGAAACTTTCATTTTTATTTTTGAAATAATTAGTTCCATAATAAAAATTTATATTAAAAAATAAGGTCAATTTGATGAGAAAAATAGGATATGAAGTTTTATGCATGCATGCAAGGATATTTCGTCATTCTTTTCTACTCAAAAATAAAATGCAGGACTCCAAATGACGCCTTAATCTTCTAACTTTAAATGAGCAATTCTTGTATTTACAGAAATATATTTATTTCAGAAATCTTGGAAACTCCTGTAACGGTTGGATCAAATTTTATATTTAGATAAGGTTTTGCTTTTTAAGTTTATCTACATAGGCGTCTTTCCTAAAAATAAACACGATTTTGCACATACATAAAAATATTTCTTTTATAACTGACTATTAGAATAAGTATAAGTCAATTTCCGCTTCAAAGTGTGGGCAGTGCAGTAGAGTAATCAGAGCAACATGAATGACGCATGTGTTTCAAGTCCTTGGTTCGAGTCGCGCTTTTTGCTTTATTTTTTTTTACTTATATATTTATATTTAACATATTTACTTTTTAAGTTTATTTATATAGGTTTCTTTCCTGAAAAAACCCGATCTTGCTACAAAAAATTATAATTAACTATTTGGGCCTTTTTATACATGCTCACATGCTGACAATGTCATATAGCGCTCTCTCGGACCTGATTTTAACGTTGTAAAACTGAGTGCAAGTTCAGAAATATAAGTAATGGTAGATAAATTGTAGAATGAATACTGTAATGTAGCAGATTGCTTCGAATAACATTTAAACTAAATACATTCTTGATTTTTTTATTTAAATGACCAGTTCATATATACATAATATTTAAAAATATTCATATGTAATCAATACGTGATTCGTATATAAATATTTTCTCCAAAAAAACACGATTTTACAAAAAACTGCCGAGTAAATCTTGAGTTTTCCAGATGGTAAAAATAGACGCAACGAAAATCCAAAAATTGCCTAGAAGAAATAAAGTCAAATTTATTTGTTAAAGAATTGCGATCTGAAAAAAGAAAGCTGTAATTCACTTTTGACACAAGCGATTGAATTAGAGAATCTGCAGGAATATATCTTGATTAGACTCCAGTGGCAACCAGTCAGTTAGGCGGAGATATTATTTTTGCTTAGATACACTTCAATATTATGGGTATAATTTTATATCCATGCCTCTCTAAACAAAGTATTTTTAAACATTAAATTGCGTAGGTATTAAAACATGGTTATTTTATTGGCCTATTTCCAGTTATGGCAATAATTTACACATAATCTTTCCTAATGGAATCGAGTCCAATGACATCATAGTTAAATTATAAACGTAATTATTCGGCTAATCCATCTTCTAATTACATGTATTTTTTCGAGATACTGAAACTTCACTTTGTGATTCCACCTGTAAACTCAACAAATAACTTCCTCAGTAATTAGATAAAAATTCTTCCTCAGTAATTATAACAGTTTTTACTCAATTCCTTAATAACAGTTCTTCCTCAGCTTTTAACAAAGGGAGAAAGTCACTCTATTGAATACGTCTGACAATAATAAAATTTTTTGATTTCATTGAAGCAGGGAAATAAATATATTGTTGAAAATTATGCTAAAATGTTTTTTTAAATATCAAACTTTAGGGAAAAATTTGCACGATTAGTTTATTTCTATCGCTCAAAAGCAATGTCTTGAATTTTAAAATAATATAAAAATGAATTTTCTGAAAACATATCCTCGGAAGTTATTAAGGAGAAAGCTAAAAATTTCCATTAATTTTTGATTAATTGAAATTCTGATGAAAATTTTAAAAGAAATTACACTGAGGAGCTCATTTCCACTTTCCAAAGTGTATTTTTGCATTAATTTCGTAACTCTAGATCAAACGATCTGCTCTGTAGAGAGCCAGAAAAGCCTACTTACATATACAAGCATATATTCTTTTATTATTATTATTAAAGAGACTCCACCACAATCATGCGAATTTTTGGCCATATATTAAAAAATTTAGATATCTCAATCAGGCTAAATCATCTTTTTCATATAAATATTACAATTCTAACGTTTTCAAGTTACCCTCACATGGTAATTGGCATTCCGTCCAGATGTAATGTCACCCATTTTCCCACCATAGTTAAATGCATACCGACTGCCAGATGGGGGATCCTGATCCTCTTCACTAGTAAAGTCATTTTGTCTAGTCATTTGTTGTATCCAGATAAAGGGCCACAGATGTGTGTTTCGTCGTTTCAAATAGATCCATCGTGTCTTCAAGTGAGAAACACGTCGAAACATCTAAATGTTAAACTTTTTTTGTCCATTATGAAAGGAAGCCTCATATCTTCAAGAAACGATCACTCACCAGCAGCCGTTGTAATTAAGTATCGAAGTCAAGTGGACTTCGATACTTAAGCCGGAGTTAGCTGTGAATTGATTATAATTAACATGTGTTCTGGAGGGGTCAGCTAAAATGGATCAGATGAAATATGGATCATTAACAGCTGGAGACCATTGAGGTAGCATTGCTGGGCAGTTATTGGGTGAAAAGGAACTCAAGTTCACCAATGAAAAAGTCAGAGGCAGGGATCTGACAGAAATAAAATACGGTAATTTCTTAGAGAAAGAGAGAGATGAGATAAGAGCAGTGAGAGGCGCCGAAGGAGATTCAGACAGACGTCGTTGTACGAAGAAGCGGTTCCTGATTTTGTGAGAAGCTCCGTGTGATTCGTGTTTCTAAGTTAGGATCCACCCGATAAAGATCGGTGGATTTCTGAAACGGCCCCTGGAGTAGCTGATTGAGCTAACAGCCTGTTAGCGCTTTTTGGTGTCTATTCTACGATTTGATCGAGAAACTATTTCATGATTACTATTTCAACTGATATGTGAATTTTGTAAATAATATTAACTTAGAAGAGAACAAATTGTTTTCGTGCACATATTAAAAGCTAAAATAAAAGAATTGTTTTGTTACTCTACTCTCTTATTTGATCGGTCAGGATCAAGATATTACAAGGTCTAACTATTTTCTTTATAATCTGAAAAACAACTAAAATGCTTTGCTGGAAGAGAAACCTGCTTACAAATGAATGAATTCTTAATTAAATATTTCACGTTACCAGCTCCGCAAATATTCTAAAAAATGCTTCATTTAGCGTTTTTTACGACATTCTTAATTTTATGGTCTTCCTTATCGTTATTAAATCTATGTAATTTGATTTTCTTTGTTCAGCTTCTATTTTCCTTTGATTTTAAAGGCATTCTTTTTTCCAGATAACTAAGGCCTCAAAATTTTTTTTCATGTTTTGTTATTTTTGAGTTTATATGATTTCATAATCTTTAATATTCAAGCAAAGGTCATCAGTTATTTTTGTATTTTAAACTTCCTTTTATATAGTTTTAATTTAAAATCACATTTTGGGAATAAACATAAAGAAAATCTTACGTTATCCGTTCTACATCCTTCATTTGTTCTATTGAAAATGCATACCTTATCAAGAGTCTGGTTGTCTATATGACTTTCTGATCTTTCATCTTCAAGAAAAGATGATTCATTGTTTTTATATTTTAGAATTCCTTTTATGCTTAAAATTTTAATTTAAAGTCACATTTCGAAAAGATATATAAAAAATAATATATACTTTATTTCTTATTTATCTTGCATTTGCTTTCCTGAAAACGATGATGAACTTTGAAATAAGGTCCATATTTTCTGACATTTTTTTCTTTAAAAATTCTTATTTCTGACATTTTTTGGAAGCATGATTGTTTGCCCTTAAATCATTTGAAGTGATGAACTTGCTCACAAAAACTACAATTAAAAAAGCTGCTGATTAAAACCTTACTTTTACAAAAAAAATTTCAAATTTTGGGAACAAATTCCTTCTTTTTTTTATAAAAGTTTAAGATGCATAATATAATGGTCGTTCAAGTTTAAAACTTTTTCATTTTCTCGTACACGAAGTATAGAAAAAG
This sequence comes from Argiope aurantia, assembly GCA_026543865.1. Classification (NCBI taxonomy): domain Eukaryota; kingdom Metazoa; phylum Arthropoda; class Arachnida; order Araneae; family Araneidae; genus Argiope; species Argiope aurantia. The sequence continues at coordinate 51,833 of JAPMOR010005280.1, forward strand.
TATTGTAATCATCCAAACATTCGAACTCGAGATTTTGCCAAATCTTTGCATTTTAGACCACCCTGAGTTCAAAAATAAATAAATAAATAAAAAATGCCTAATGCGATATAGATAACTCAAAAATGCTTTGAGTTAAACGAATGAAATTTGATGCATAGTCCTCACACAAATTTGTAGTTTTCCTTCACATTTTGAGCAAATTCCGTTCAGATGAAATCTGTCTAACCAGCTGGTCGAATATAAGTTACCGCGATAATTATAAAACGAAGAGAGTTAGACAGATTTCAAATCTCTAGTTTAGACAATTGTCAGAGCACGAGTCAAATACAACGGGAGATCGACCATCTGTCGGTCTCTACTCTCAAAAACACGTAAACGCGATAACTCATAAATGCAGTGATTTGAACATATCAAATTTGGTATGCGATTTTGGGATTATAATTGCAGTTCTGTCTCGAATTTTGATTTTCATAGGCAGGGTAAAATGAGTATAAAACACACATTCGATTTTCGGATACTATTAACCACATTCTACAGGGATTCATCACCAAAATATTCTCCAAGGATCGCATGATGGATTCTGTAAAAGTTCCAAATTCATGCCCAAGTTTAATATTTGACAAATACGGTACATCAGTGCCATGCAGGATATTCTCTGGGATCACGTCTTTATTGGGGAGTGTGCGAGAGAGACCATTTGGGACAAAGAGGACCATTCCCATTGATTTAGATTCATAAACCAATTTAATATTGTAAAAGAGTTGCAGATGACATTACCATTTAATATATATGGTAAGATGCAGATGACATTTTCATTTAATGCATAAATTTCTACCTGAAATCGCTGTAGATTCATCTTCCTCCTTTTTCGTTGTAACATTTGTTTCGCCATTTGCATCCTTCTTTTGATCCTTCCCGTTTGTTGAAATCTTTTTCTTCGGGGATGCACCACAGAAAGATTCGAAAGCGTTGATGGCACTTCCGATTAGAGATGGTATTAAGAACAACACAATCAAGCACCTAAACAAAAACGAAATCTCATTTCAAATTTTTGTGCACAAAAAAAAGTTATAAACATAAATAATTGGCTAGTGTATTTTAGTAGAATTTATTAAATCTTTATGTTTCTGAATTTCTTTTTATTTTGTAAATACACAAAGAATTGAAAAGGTAAAAATAATGGGTTTTCTTAAGGGAAAAAAAATATTGAGAAGACATATTTTGCCATCGGAAACGAGAAATAAAAATAAAAAATACTTAAATAAGAAACCTCAATACGTGGAAAACTTTATATTTATCTGTTAGTGCGATACCGGTTTTCAAAAGTATAAAAAATGTTGAAAATCTTAATTTTTATTTAGGAATCACCCATAATACATTTTTCAAATATCATGCTTTATACAGATTAGCAAAATGCTCTTAAAGATAGGATTAGTATTATTTCACAGATAAATTTCAAAAATTACTATTCAATTCATCATCCGAAAGAAATTCCAGTTACCTGTAATTACTAATAATATTTTGTATATATTTGATTTTTTGTATTTCTGCTGTACAGTAAAAATGACTTTTTTTTGTCTCACTTCTAAAATTCGATTTAAATATTATTGTAAGTATTGTCAGGGCTGTTTTTGCATGGTAGATAGAGACAGCATAAAATAAATCGACCCCCAAAAAATATTCCGGAACTTCATAAATAGCAATAGCAAATAATTTGTTACGATATATTAAAGAAAATTCTTTTTATTCTGTGGAGATGGACCGCATTAAAAAAGTCTCATTTGGAAACTGTCTTAGATTTACGAAATAATGAGAAAGTGCTTTTCAAATAAAATAAATAATTAAATTATACATGATTTTTTTAATTTAAATTTACATTTCAAACATGTCGAAATTTTTAAAATGTACATAATACAATATTAGTCGTCAAAATCCAAAACGAGCATATTCTTGCGATGAACTGGTTCAAAATCACTTTCATCACTTGAATATATTAAAATTGATTTATTTTTGGAATATATTATTTATTTTGTTTTGAAATATCAAAATTAGTTGATATTATACGCATATACATTGTATGTGTACATTAATACAAAACATTACAGCGATGTTATAATGCCAACATCATTGAAATACTGATACTGCATATGAAAAATTGTACGAAAGTAAAATCGCATGGAAAGGATCGCAGAAACCCAGGTTTGACCATATAATGAATCCTTTTCAGAATAAATTTTTCTCTGTATCATAAGTGAAATTTTTCAGATTTTAATCCGAATAGAATGTTTGTAATGTATAGTGATTTTTGTTAAGATTGTTTGCATCTTTTTTAAAATTGTTATGACAAGTATATCCGAACAAATCTGCAATCGATCTTAGATAGCTGAAGACTTGACATATTAATGCATCGAAAATTATTATCCTATCATATCAAAAAAATGCATACTTTGTTACATATCAAAATGAGTATGTCAAAAGTTAAAAAGAAAGGGACTACGCACAAAACATAGAAACCCTCTGTTGTTAGCTTCTTCGGCTCCTGTTGACTTTGGGTAGAGGAAATATTAGCTGCCTCTTGCCATTTATCTGTGCAATCAGAAAAAAAAATTCGAAAATTAGTTTTTAAAAACATTAAAACAAAGTATCGCAGCAATATAAAATTGCAATTGTTTCCTAGTTATATCAGACAATTTTAACGAAATATTAAAAAAAAAAAAAAAAACTTGTTTCCATAAAACTAGGAAGAATTGATTTAGTAATGCTTGAATAATAATCTTCAATGACTAAGTTTTGTAATTAAAAATTTAATTGAAATAACTCCTTTTTAATAATTACTCCTTTTTTAAACTGTAGGATTAAGATAAAAAAAAATTATTAACATAAAAAATAAAATGAAAGGAGTAAAATCATGCTACAAAAAACATTTACCTCTCCTTAAACCAAAAAAATGTTATCTTCATTACATTATTTATATAAGTCTTCAAAAATATACTTTTAAAAACTGTTTTAATTTTGACAATTGCTTTTCATGTAATTTTCACCTTACTGATTCTAAAAATGTATTATTTTTCTGCCGCATAAGATTTTGTTCATTAAACAGTTTCATTGAAGATGGAAATAATGATCCAAATCAAAGTACCTCGACTTGTTTATTTTTTATATTTTTTTTATTACCTCGAAATTTATGTTTCACATTTATATTCTAGCTTTTACGCGAATTAAAGGTAGTTCTCAATGTTTTGGACCACCATTTGTTCGTTCATAATTTTTTTTCATATATTTTTAAAATAATTGACTACCGATTAATAAACTTTTACGAATAATGTACGATTCCACCAATTACTGTTTCATATTAAATGAATGCTACTAGTGATCACACGAACTTCGTATCGAATCAATGGCGCTCTCTTCTCAACAACCGTTCATTTCCAAGAGAAATTTCAAAACTATTATTTCACTGCTCGTTCTTTATTTGAAAAATTCACGACTGCGTTCGCCAATCACAATCACTAAATAAAGTATCTATTATTACTATTTTGCCAATTTCAGTTTCCTATAGAAGCTCTTTATTCCTCGATGCTTCATCAAGGTCATCTCATTTTTTCCACATCCATTCTCAAAATAAATCCCGAAACTCAACATTTTGACTGATTTCGCTATTTTTCAAACATAGCTGATCCATTAAAATCCAATACTATTATAATATAATAATAATTTGAAATAGTACTATTTTTTTTGTTTTTCGAAATTGTTTTCCATCAAAATCCGTTAACGTGATTATATTAATAACATTTTTCTGGTCATTACTAAATTCTTATTAAAAAGATTAATATTGTCGTGACAATCTATATTTATTAAATACATCTTATTACAACAAAATATAAAAAAAGGATTGCTGCAATCATATAAAATAGGAGTTGTACAATAATTATAGAGCATTCTGATTAATTAGCCTCGTTCAAAAGGTCTAAATCATCCAGTTCTAGGTAAAAAATTGACGAAATCATTCCAGGAGTTTAGGCTGAAGGCTTTCAAAGGTATGTTTTTCAAAATATCTGAAAATATAGAGGATGAAGATAAAGGATCATTTATGATATATCAAGGAGCTCTAAATATTCATAATAAGTATTATTTATTTATTTATTTTTGAAATCAGTCCAGTTATAGAGGTTGAAGATTTTGTCGAGATTTTTCTCCACATGGTATGAATAAAGAAGTAAAGTGTTTTCGATTTCTTACGAAAATGGAGAACTTTGGAGGACAAGCGGAGAAAGAAATCCTTGAAGACATATCTAGAGATCCTGAGCTTTCGTATGAAATAAAACCTCTTTTTTCTTTTTTTTATTGATTTAATGGTTTTGGCTGGCGAACTTTATCACAGGATTTCTCCATGAAGAATTGTTATAAATTTCTTTCAAAAAAATTGAAGGTGGATGATGACATTCGATCCTTGAGGACATATTTAAAGGTATTGAACTTTCATATGAAACCAAAATAATCGGCCTTTCAGCTGGCGAATCTGTCACAAAATTTTTCTGCAGTGAATGCATTACAACGTTCTGCTTTTCCAATTTTTCTCGAAGATGAAAGGTGGTGAAATGTATTTCACCCTTAATATAAGTATATATAAAGGTGCTTCATGTGTAGCTAAAATTTAATAAAATAGGATATATAGTTGGAGAGCTGGGTGACTTGTTCGTTGGTTTTTGTTTTTATTTGAAATTTAAATATAGTATAAATTATGAAAAAAGTAATAATTCCTTTGTCGTGCTTTGTCTTTTTTTTTTAGATTTTTTTTTCTTTTTTTTTCTTTCGGTAAAATGAAAGTAGGTTCAACATCTCGGATTAGTAGATAATCAAGCTTATGTTCCAGCTTTCTACGTTTTGCTTTTTATTTCCTGTATACTTTGGCTACTTTGTTCCTGACTGATTGCATATAAGTTTCCAGAATAATAGTTCAAATGCGAATGGATAAAATTGGCTTTTAAGCTCTTATTCGCGATATTTCAGTGCATCGTATAGAAATATTTACATATTTGACACGGAAACACCACTTTTCTCCTCCCCCACCCATCCATTTTTTTTTCTAACTTTGCAGAATTTTTAATGCCAGTAAACGCTGGCGGTTTCTCTTTTCTTTGTTCATTTGAGACGATATTTGTTTTCATCTATAAAATATAAAACCAGAGATATATTTTTAAGTTAATTAGTATTTCTGTGGGCTTTAAAATATGAAGAGATGCTCATTACTATTTCTTCATTTAAAAGATATTAATGTCTAATATTGTTAAGATCTCTATCTTCCTATTAAAATGCATTATTTTTTTCTCTGAATTGATGTTGCGTTGTATTATATGTATGGAGTATTAACTCAAAAAACAAATTTATTGATTCCAAAATTGTTGTTTTTTCTCAGAGTTGCTTTTATGTTCAGAATCTTTATCTTAATTTTTAAAAATACAGAACCAAGCGAGAAAAAAGTATGAAAAATATGTTTTCAATGGATAATTTTAACATTTAACAAAGAATTTAAACATCTGAGAATTCTTACCACCCAAATTGAGCAGATAAGTAGGAAGGGTTGCTTGCCATGCTGCCTCTCTACAGGTATCAGCTTGATTATCCATTTTGATATCTATAACTATGAATAATGAGAGAAAGCAAGTTTTAGAAAATATATCTTCAAACGATGTGCTTTTTATCATAATATTAAAATTCTTTTCTGAGATAGACTACTTTAAAGATATAAAGATTTTGAGATAGCATAATATTGATTGTGTTTAATATTTGTAAAAGAGAAACGGCAAGTAAATATTAAACTTTATTAAAGCTTAGAAAACAATTTATTCTTTAATATTAATCAACATTGAACTCGTGCCTATTTATGTTCATAATATTCCGAGTCCGAATATTCTGAACTCAGATCTACAATAGTTTGATTCTCACACATCAAATAAGTAAGCGTCACCTTTTTTTTATTTCTTGCACTCATAGAAATGAACTTTCTCTATAAATGTGAGCATTAGAGCTCTTGGTTCATTTCCATTTGTATTTGCTTTATGGAGATGCGTCTGTTATTAGGCAAAATGCTAACATTTATACGGCTTCTAAATTTTTATTAGATTTTTAAAATTTTATTAAAGATACTACAACGCCTATTGATCTTGTTACAGAAACCCCTATCTTGATGCGCCTGATCTTGTTATATATATATATATATATATATACATATATATATATATATATATATATATATATATATATATATATATATATATATATATATGGATTAACGAAGATTTAATAAACAGGTATTTTTATATACCTGGCTACTTAATTATCTAGTCAAATTTCTGATATTTCTGAAATCTAATTCATGATAATTAACATCACTATCATGCTCCTAGTTTGATTTTGGCCAAAAGATGACTAGTCCATAATCATTTGAATAAGTCAGGTAGACAATTTACAAAAAGTTAATGCTTTTGAAAATGATCTAAAAATGACTGAATTTATTCAAAATAAGGAACATTAGAAGGATACATTCCTCTTGCAGACGGTATTTCAATGATGGAATATCTGGTAAATGGCAGATGGAACCGAACATGTTCAAATTTGGATTTTGTTTTAAAAATAACAACGAATTTTGTATCCATAAAAGCAAGGCGTATGCATCCAATTACTTAAATTTTGAAAAGGAATTTAGAATCTAAATTTTTGAAGTAGAAGAGAATGCCCAAGATTCGACATTTTTCTCAAAATACTTCCAATCAGATTTCCGAGCAAGTGTCATCTCATTCATTCATGAATTCCTCTATTGCAAGAACAAATGACGATAGGGGCATAGGCTGTGTAGAGATGATTATTGTAGACTTAAAAGATTCCGACCAACCTATAGCAAATTGATAAGTGTGTTCGAATTAAAGAGGCATCTCTGCTATGAACTATCAAGATATTGTTCAAATAATATATTTAAGGTCTGATGATCAATTTAAATTTTTAATTCCTTAAATGAATAAATTCTCTAACAAGCAAAATTACACTAATTAAAGCTTATATGTTGCAGCTTTATATGGTTACTAATAAGAATTTGAATAATATTAAACTTTTTAATGCTAATAAAAAATATAAAATTAAAATGCATTCTAAATGCAAAGAAACTATTTATTTAATTATAAATATTAAAATCAAAAAATTGAATGTAAACTGTAACTTTTAGTTTATTATTTAAGCGTATTGTAACGGAGTTAATGCAAATCAGAATTCTCTTGTTTCGCACCGCATCAAGAGCAATTTTTCAGGAATAAATATATATTTTCTGTATATAAGGTATTGGACGTTAAAGAATGATGCTCATACGTTTGTGTAATTGGCAAGATAATTCTAAAATGAAATAAATAGGAAATGGCGAATTATTGTTTAAAAGGATTAAAAAATGAAAAATAATTTAACAAATGTGAACACAGTCCAAAATTATGAAGTCGTTTTATCGCGTGATTCGCAATAATTAAGATATTGTTGAATTCTACGCAATAATCATAAATGTAATATTTGTATTATAATAGAATAGCCCTATGAAACTTAACAAATCTTCTATCAGATTAACAAAAATTTCCATCTGAAAATAAATTGTCTTCCTTTTAATAAACAACAATAATTTTATTAGCTTGCAATGTCTTTACGGTAAGCGATTTAAAAAAAATGGATTAAACAACGTATTTCATTCATCATAAAAATTAAGATGTCAATTAATTTCTTCGAGAGAATTAATTACAGGGACTGGAATACAAATTGATTTGAAAAATAAGGGAAATGCTGCAATGTTTAAATAAAAACAATAGAATATTTATAATTAGAAAAAATCGTGCTCCTTAAGAATAAATTCTGAATAGAATCGATTATCCTTCCGAAATTTCTGTGAATAAAAACAGAAGAAGAAAGGTCTTTTCCGCTGCTAACAAACTGAGCTTGACTCGGGTCACCAGTATGTTGGTGTTTATTAGGCGGAGTTTACATCAAACAAATTTAATTCTCTCTAAAATTACTGCTAAGTTCTGAACAAAATTTTATACATATACATAAAAGGACCTGGTGAATCGAATGTTTAAAAACTCTCGGTCTCAGTAAAGGAAAGATTTCGAGATAGCAGTTAATTAACTGTATAAATAAACTCGGATTATTAATATTTCAACTAGAACAAACCACGATACAATTACAAATACAAAATTAGATTTTGCAAGGAATTTCTTGATTGATTGTTTGTTTGTTTGTTTTTCCAGCTAAGTTTTATTTTTCAAAAGTAAATCATATACTGATCTAAAATTTTTATCTTCCTTCCGTGCTATTTCTTCCATCTTCCTGTTACTTCCTTCTTCTATGCCAATGCATTTATGTGAAATTCCAAAAATTTCACTTAATTTTTTTTAAACGATTAATCCTTCGCGCGCAGTTAATAGTATCTGAAAATCAAATTTGTGTTTTAGATGGTTTTCCCCAACCAACTGAAACAAAAAATTTGACACGAAACTACACTTCCCATGTCACAAAACTGACAAAACATTCACTGAAGTCACAAAATCACATACAAAAATAAATTCGTTATATTTAAATCATTGGGTCTTTTGTGTTATCGCGTTTACATGTTTCTAAAAATGCAGACAAACGGTCAATCCCTTGTTGGATTTGGCTCAAAATTTGATTGGTGTCTATATTATACATGTTAATACTGTACATCGAATTTTATATATCTAGTTCTCTTCGTTTTGTAATTAAATTTTGTTCGAGAAACTGCACTTTCTCTGGGAAGATTTTCCATAACACTTGATAGAAATTTGCAACTATGATATAAACATTTTAGCATTCCATCTGTTTAGATCAAAGCGTTTTTTAGTCACAGACAGACAGACGTTTTCCAAAAATGCATTTTTCGAACTCATGGAGGTTTAAACGTGAAGTTTATTCAAAATCTCGTGTTCTTATTTTTTGACGATTAATATACTTCCTTTATACTGCGTATACGAGAAAGTAAAAAGCATTGAGTAATCTCTCATGGATATTCTTACATACGCTAGTATTAGCCCAAATTATTTTATGTCCCAAATTGCAGAAAAATTCTTTAATTAACTTACTGTTAATTTATTTGATTCAAATTCATTGTGTAAAAACATCGATGTTTCCAATAAAATAAATTCCTGTTTCCTACAAATTAGTAATATTTCTATAAAACTCCATTTCTGTAAAAAGAATTCTGTAAAAGAATCAGCTGAAAAAACATTTCTATGCAAATAATAAACGTTTTTTTTTTTTAATATAACATAATATCAAAAAATAAAAAGTACTTTCCATTTCCTTTCATTTCCTAGAAACGTAATTTCAATTTGGATAATGTTATGATTTTTTTAATCACGCTAATAATTGGAAATGCTCTTATCATCTAAAAGTAATTAAAGATGATTAAAAGTTGTAATGCTATCTAATAAGATAATGGCCTTCTGGAATTTCCTCGAACGGAACTCTTCACTTTTGAAGTGTATGATATATGATCCAAGAATATATCGATGAAAAAAAGGAAAACTCATCGAATTGCAATAAGGAAGAATTGGTAATAAACCTTGTTTTAAAGGTCACCCTCGTAATTGTAACAATTCCTTATATAATGCATCTTCCTTTTATAATATATATTGCACATAATATATTGTAAAGTTTTGCACAGTTTTTTTCACTTCAGAAAATGGCATTTTAAAATTAAAATTCTATTATCTTTAGACTTGGTTGCTTTCAACAGTACCAATTATTAAAAAACACTTTACTTGATTATAATTGAAGAAAAAAAAACAATTCTAATACGTATCTATACTACTATTATAAATGTGAAAGTTTGGATGGATAGATGGATGGATGTTTGTTAGTCAATCACGCCAGAACGGCTGAACAGAATTGGATGAAATTTTGCAGAGGGATAGATTATAGTCTGGAATAGGACATAGACTACTATTTGTTCCGATTGATTGGGTGGTTAATTTTTTATTAATTAAAAACTAACATTCATGCCAAAAGTCTTCATTTCCCCACCGCCAAATGAGTAGGGCTTCAGTTGTTTTTCTTTCAAACGCTAAAGAGGCTAGGCATAACATGTTTTCGATAGATTATTTCAAGTGATTCGGTTCATTTTCTTAATGTTTGGTGCATTTAAAATTAAAAATTGTTAATGAATCGATCTTTCGGATTCATTCTGAAGTACTTTTAAATTAAAATAAAACAGAATAAAGGAAATAAAAAATTTCTAATCTGCATTGTGTTACCCTAACTGGTGTGGAAAATTCACGCATGCGTAGTATGTTCTGATTGTTGACAACTATGTTTTCATTTTAATTAAAAGTTTAAAAATTATGTGTATTATACTGTTGTAGCTATCTCAAACTCGATCAATAAATAAAATAGATGGCTTGATTTTAAAGAAATGCGGACTTGATTTTCTATTTTGTTTCATTATATACTTTTAATAAATTTATTTATAGTTTTAAGTGCATCGTTTTTTAAGTTAGTTTTAATTTTTTTTTATTTGTTATTATTTCATACTTTTTCGAAATTCCCAGAAAACGCAAATTTAATCTTTCGAAGAGGAATCGTAAATCTCGGACTATGAAAGTAGCTAGAAGACCTGTTTGTAGTGAGCACTTGCGGACTGCCAAACCCCCTCCAGCTGTGGTATACATACAAAGACGCTTTATAAGAAGATATCGTGCATTGGCTGCACCTAATTATTTAAAGATCTTTGATATTGATTGAGGATAAAATGATTTCCATATCTAGAAAATGTCTTTCTGATTTCGACCTACCCACACTACAGCAAAGAGGAGAATTATCAAGTGAAGTTGTGAAGAAGCTAAACTACGACAGCCCGGTCTTAGAAGTGCAGTTTAATGAAATGGCACTATGATTACTTCCCAAGTAGCATCAAGTCTACGAAACGATTCTGCACCGAGCAAGTGGAGAGGAGGGATTTTTCTTTCTTGACGCATCAGGGGGTACGGGTAAGACGTTTGTGCTGAATCTCTGCTAACTCAACTCCGCAACGACCGCAATATACCTCTGACTGTAACTTCCTCGGGTATTGCTGCAACTTTGCTTACGGTGGTCGGACTGCACATTCCGTTTTCAAATTGCCGCTTAATTTTGGAAGCGAAGATACCCCAACATGCAACATCCCCATAAACCACGACCGGGGAGTTCATTTGCATTAGTGCATATTAATAGTAGGGGACGAGTGCACAATGTCGCAGAAGAATGCCTTAGAGGCGTTAAACCGCAGCCTGCAGGACATCCACGGCAATCAGGCGGTGATACGCGGCTTTGCCGTTTTGCGCACAGGCGATTTTAGGCAACCACTGCCAGTTATTGAGAGGGCCACACCGGCGGAGGAAATAAACGCAGGTCTGAAGGAGTCGCTTCTGTGTTCTAGGACTGAAAGCTCCATCTTACGAGCAACATGCGCGTCCAACTGCATAACGACCATGAATCAAGTGTCTTTTCAAATAAGATTCTGCATATTGGAGAGGGTCGTCTGAAAACGGATGCAGATTGAATATTTCTATTGTCAGAAGAATTTTCCTATCCAGTGGCTACAAAAGATGAACTTATCATGCAAGTTTTTTTCCAATTTGTGGGTTAATATAAATAATGAAGAATGGTTATGTGAGAGGGCAGTGTTGTCGCCAAACAACGATTGAGTCAATAAAATAAACAAAAAAGAATGTAGACATGATCGTCGGAAATTCAAAACTACATCCATAGAAAGTGTGATGGCTAATGACGACAGTACTGCCTCCCACGTTGAATTTCTCAACTCCTCAGAGTTAACAGGCGTATCTTCGCATAAGCTGAAGCTTAAATTTGACGTTCCAGCTCTGCTGATGAGAAATCGTGATGCACTATGCAACGGCACCATGCTTCGTATCAGAGAGCTTGGTTGAAATATTATAAAAACTACCATTATTACGGGAGCTGCTAAAAGAGACATGGTTTCAATTCCCCGCATATCTGTTATTCCAAACATCTTGCCATTTTGTTGCAAGAGATTGCAACTTTCCTTAAAATTGGCTTTTACAATGACGATCCACAAATCCCAGTGCCAAACCAGGGCTTAATATTGTATACATTATGGTATTAGAATAAAAATAAATGTTGAAATTTTCCCGTAGATCTTTCTCAATCAGTTACAAGTTTCTTGATTATATCATATCAGACTCTGCTTTCAACAGCAGTATAATGATACGGTTTGATAACATTTTACATTTTGATCAGGCCGTCAGTTCTCATACATACACATCAAAATTTCCACGCGAACGAAGTCGCGGGTAATAGCTAGTATTATAATATTTGCCAATGTTATCGAATTCTTCTCACAATTATCTAAATTTTATTCAAAATTAACCTTAATTTTTTTTCTTTTTGCAAAAACAAGTAAACTAAATAGGAAGAAGGAAAAAAAAATCTTATGCATATAAATTTAACATATACATATTTACTGAATTTAAAATATATAGTTCACTTTTCAACGAATTTCTTTAAAAAATAAGAAGAAATGATACATGAATAAGCATGAATTTAAACATAAACAAATACAAGTTTTTGTTTCTTGAGAAAAGGGCAACTGAGTACAAAAAAAAGTAAATAAGCTTCCAAAATGCTCCCTTAGGAGAGTGTGTATTTGTAATCTGATACATTTTTTTAATAAACAAGTAATATTTAAAAAAAAATTTTAAGTCAATTCCTACTTAGGTCAACAAAGAGAAATTTTATTCTAGTTACTTTTCATTAAATAATTGCAATTGATATAAATATGTATATACATATGACAGAATCACAACATTAAGTGGCAAAAGAGAAAGCGAATTTCCTTGCAATTTTTCATTTTCCTTTCTATGCATAGTGTCGGACTATTATTTTTGTTTGTTACTATTTTTTCACTATATTGCAGAAAGTTCTTTATAAATAATTGTCATTCATTTTTTTAAGTTAGAAAATATTCTTTCTCTCTCACACATACACACTTTCCATCTCTCTCACTAATTTATTCACATGTTTCATTTTCCATTTTGTTCCCTCCTTGACTCAGACTAGAACCCAGAATGAAAAAAGAATCTGAAAAAGAAAATTTTTTTCCAGCGATCTACACGTTTCGCCACTGACGGTATTTATTTCTAAATTTATATCCTGCTAAATATCTTATATAAGAAAATTTTCTTTTCTCCCATATAAAACTAAAATTAATTAATTTAATTTAATTAATGAATTAATATTTGACAAAAAAAAGCTGTATTAACATCAAGTGTCATCCACTACAAGTTTTAAAAAATGTATTTGAACATTTTGGTATAATCGAGAAAGCAATATCTCAATGCTTAAAATTCAATTATCCAAATAGCAGGCGAAGCTAATAAGGAAAATGAAAGGAAAGAAGAAAGGCTTCGTTTTGCTTCTTACCTTTTCAAATTCTCAAAAGGAAGGTTTTGTGAAGGTAATAAGCGAAATGTATGTAATGTATGAAGGATCGAAATTTTTTTAATAGAATCGATCCGAATGAGTGTAATTTAAAGGAAGTGAAATATACATTACTAGAATGTGCGCTGCTGTTAAATTGAATTCAATAGCTATAAATGGTTAAAACATTCGCTAGAAAATAGTTAAATCTCCATTTGATGCAATAAAGAAATAAAATTCTGTACTCAACGAAAAATGACAAAAGTAGTGCATTAGTAATAAAATAATATAAATAGTTCATTATAATAACTTCACAAGAATAAAAATGGTGCTTCATACCGTCCCTTTCAATTTTTTCTTGCAGTTAAAATTGTATAATTCTTCATGGAAAAGGATTTACACGCACATTGAGTTTATCAGATAGGTTGTTACCTTTATTTTTCTACGCGGACAGATGTTAACTAATCATCAATATCAGCAAACAGTCTATTATGCGTGACATAATAAACAAAAATAATTGTTCCTTTACAAATGGTAACATCCGCCTCCTAGACGAATGGATGAAAACCATTAACACGATTTTCCTAATCGTTAAGTGTCATTTTCCTTGATGCGCGATTTGTAGAAGCTAAGGACAGAGTTCCTGTGGTATTGTTTTATCATGTGGATTTATAATACTACAATAAAGTTTATAATACTACAATTTATAATACTTGTTTTCTGTCATCGAATATCTATAGATTTTCTATATTTTGCCTTTTCTAGTTCATCCCGAATCAGTTACGTAGAACAGAGCTGCAAATAATTTAAAACCATGAAGTCCTCTCCTAATTTTCATTGACACTTTCAAACTATATATCAAAACAAATGATAGCCATGGTTTTTTTTTATATATATTGAAAAATTGGATAATTCCAAAACTCTGGAGCACGCAAAATTTCAATAATACCAATTCGATATGTTTTGACAGAAGTATGAATACTGTTCATTTCATAATTTATAGCGATTTCATAATATTGAATGCCTAATATATAATATAATCCCATATTATGAAGTAGTGATAAATAGGGTATGATATTTCAAGGAATGGAGGAGCCTTACGCTAGACGTTCGCTCAAATTTCGTCTTTCTACAACTGCCAATATTATTGTCGATTTTATTGGAATGCCTACTTTAAAATGATTTGGTTATCGAACCATGCCACACGTTTCCAGGTAGAAGTACATGGTTTTTAAAGATGACGAATATTCTGAAAGATGGATGACGGGCAGAAATGCTCAATTTTTTCAGATTCTCTATCAGTCTTATGAACCATGCAATCATCTCACAATTGTAATAGGGAAATATATATGTAGTGATTGGATTTTGAAGCGTTAGGAAATAAACGTTCATAGATGGCGCTAGACAACTAGCGCGAGTGTAATTAAAAGAGTGAGGTCATTCGAGTGTTTGCTCTTGGAGAAGAAGGAGTTACTGAGCAGAGTAACTCGAACGAATCTGCAATAAATTTGTTGTTAAGTTTTCTATTTGCCTATTTATTCAAAGCACTCACAAACCAGCCACGACAATGGATGATAAAAGAAAAGATTAAAAAATATATAAATTAAAAAGTGAAGAGAATTTAATTTTGTTAAGGACCATATTGGAATGTATGGTAATGAAAGATTGGATCATTGTGCAAAGTTGATGCCACAAAAAGAAAGTATTGTTAAAATTGCCCCCAAAATCAAATGGTGTCTTAAAATGGGAATTAAGAGAAGTAATTAAGCTATAGTGTTTTGACAGATGGTATATGTCCTAGAAAATCCCCAAATGGAGATTTTTTTCTGTTTGTGGATAACTGTTTGCTTCAGTCTGATTTTAATTATTTATTTTGATTTGAATGTTTGTGAACTTTATGGATAGAGAAGACCCCACTGAAAGGAAAAAAATGCTTCTGATATTATATATTTACATTTAAAATACGGTATAAATAATATTTATTTTTTTATTTCTTAAGCACTCTTCCAGTATTATGAGATTTTTTACTGCAATTTTCGTAGGCTATTTTGTGACAATCAGACCTGAAATACTGTTAACAAGATTACAGGCCGTCCAAACAAACGGGCACGCCATCCATTGTAATATAATTTAATAGAACATAGTAAAATTTTTGTTGGATTAATGGGAGAAAGTGTGAGACTAAATCGAAAACTATGACTTAGTGAAAACTAAGGAAGGAAAAATTACAAGACTCGTTACTTCTGTTAGTTTGCATTTTTTAAAAGAACCGAAAAATTGACAGAAATCAAAAATATCAGAAAAATAATTTATAATAATATCTCTTCTGTCAAAGAATTTCAGCATCTTCCAATTTTTATGAGCTCTGAATAATTCATGACTTATTTAAAAACATGACTTTTCACATTCAGCATGCTAAATTTGAAGCCCTCATATTAATTTTTATAATTTTCATTGTATAATAGTTTAAACGTTATTTAAAAAAAAAATATTGCTCATTAAACTTATTTTTTGAACAAAAATCTATTTTAAAATCGATACCGAAATGGAGTTTCTTTTTTATTGTTTTTATTTCTGGTTAATTATAAAACTGATATTTAATAATAAGCAGAACTCAGTATACTTTTAACTGCAAAGAAAATGAGTGCTGCTGGATTGAGCATTACACAGATATTTGCATACGAAATTCTTTCCCTTTATAGAATGCTTAGTATTCTCAAACATAGAATTCAGTACTCAGTGCTAAGAATAGATATTTTTATTGAAAAAAAACCCTGAAAAATTCTGAAGTGCTTAGGTTAGTAAAATAATCATTACCGATGAGATTCCCCACTAAAGAATAATGATATAAGGTTATAAAAAATGGCAAGTGTAATGGGGAACCGCTTCCTTTTTTTCATTGTACTTTTTTACAGAAACCGTAACACTGCTATAAAAACTGTAACCGAGCTATACAAAAACAATGTTTTTTTTTATGTAAACATAAGAGACGAAACAGATAATAGAGGCGAATTAGAACAGATAATAGAGGCGGATAGAATTCGATAAGAGGCGAAAAGAGAAACATAATTGCATCAACCGTAAGATATTTTTTTCCTCCTTGATATTCTCATTGTGAAAGTTTTTTCCTAAATTATCATAGCTTTCCGTCTAAGTAAATTCAGCTATAAGTTGTCTCGGAAAATAAAGATTTATTAATAATCGTTCCTGTAAGTGATCAAATCCAGGACGGCAATTTTACATTATTCAAAAAAGGGATTCCATCCAGATAGAAAATATATGAGAAATTCTAAAACAAAATAATAATGTAGGCAAATAAAATAAAAATTTCAGAAGGCATTCGCATAGAAATAGAAATAAAAATCAGCTCAGGGTTTGTTAGTTTTTTGTTGTTCATAATTATCTGAAAATAGCTATTTAAGGCTTTTAATCAAAGTAATCAAGCATATGGCAAATTTTAATTCTTTTTTCACTGTTTGAGAATTTCAATGAAAAATACTATGAAACAAAAAAATATCTGATTAAATTTTTTACCTATTAAGTGAATATTCATTAAAATAACCAAATCACATAGAAATGCCATTGTAACTATTACTTCGTTATTTTTACTACAAATATAAATTATTTAAAGGTTATTGCATTTGGATTATTTGAATTCGGAAAAACACTAAATATTATAATACCTCATAAATTTCTTTCCCTTTCTTTACTTTCTAATACTCGCAGTATAGAGACGTTTTACATCTACATGTGTTTGAAATTCACATTTTTGGAAAATGTCTGTCTGTCAGTGACAAAGATAACTCAAAAACGCTTCAGACTAGACGGTTGAAATTTGGTATGTGGTCTTTACACCAAATTTGCAGATCTCTATCAAATTTTGCGTAAATTCTGTTCAAAGGAAGTCCGTTTGTCCGGCTGTTCGAACATCAATTTACACGATAACTTCAAAAAGAAGATATATAAGATGCACAGATTTAACATCCATAGTGTGAACACCAGTCAATGTCTGATCCAAACCCAGCAAAGGGTTGCCTGTCTGTTGGTCTGTACTTTCAGAAACATGCAAATGCAATAATTCAAAAACAGAATGACTTCAATATATCAAATTCGGTATATGATTTTATGCAATTTTACGTCAAATTTTTGTTTTAAATGGTTGAGAAAACCATGTCTAATGCGAACGTTCGATTTTTGGATACTATTAACGCATGACAGGGATTAATGACCAAAAAACTGGCCGAGAATAATACGATAAATTCAGTAAAAATGCTTAATTCACACCGAAAGTTCATTTTTCGCAACTATCGTACGCCAGTGCCATGCAAGGATGTTCTCTGGTATGACAAGTTTATTTGAAACTAGTCTAGTCTTAAAATTTTGTGGAAGTATTTTTGTATTTGAAGTGCCGTGAATTTATATATGTCCGCAAAGGAATTTCCTGATGAAAAAAATCAATTAACATTTGGTTTGAGTTGATTCAAGTTGTGTAATCTACTGCGTTCGCTTGAAAAGCTATCATGGTAAAAGTAAGAAATTAAACAGTCGGACTTCTTACGTACCGCTCTCAAACGCACGTGATGCATCACCTAACTGCAGGTGTTCCTGTCACAGAAAAAAGGTACGGCTTTTGTTTTTGCCTTTTTTTAATGGAAAAATAACTAGTGTGCATTTGTTCGTTACAATTTTAAAAAAATTGGTTGCTATTGTATGAATTGCTTATTACATACTATCTCCAAAATAATTTGTATATATCTTGAAAGTGAAAATTAACACTGTTACATGTATTTCTTATGATCCTGCGGTATTTATTATTTTATTTTATTTGTAATTAGCCGCCTTTGGCGACCAGCTGGTTTGCCAGTATTACCGCTAGATAATTTTCAATTAAATATTTTAAGTAACTGGTCTCTTAACAGATTCTCAAACAAAACATTTTTAATCTTCAAATTTTGATAGTCATACCAAACTTATACTGTTTAGATTGTTTCGTTCAATTTACTATATATATTTTGCTGATTTGTTGTCATTTCCGGTAAAACTTCAATTTTAATTTAAAGTGGAAAGGATGAAATTGCAATTAATATAAAGATATTTTTTAATAAAACCAAGCGTTTTATTTTATTTATCATCTTTATTGTTATTTATTTATTATTATTATTATTGAATATGAGTATTGCAAACAGAATCGCTCGGTATTTAAGTCTTATGTGAACTACAAAATATTTTTCCTCATTTATGTAATATCTGAAACAATAATTCAACAAAAATTTCTCAGATTCAGCATAAAATTCAGTTTTTAGTTTTGCTTTCAAAAGGATTGAAATGAAATCAATAATAATATTTTGTTCCGACCTATAAATATATTCCAAAAATTATGAGGTCTAAATTTAATGCAGTAAGGTAACATATTCTGAGAAATATTCTGCACACACCAAATTTTAAATAAATGAATGAATGTTTCTATTTTCCACGATCAACTAAGACTTATTTATGAAGTTTTGAATGTTAAAAATTTAGAAAAACTCAACATTTTAATAATCTTAGGCCAATTAATCTTGAGAAACCTGCGTGCTGATTTTCTTTGAAACGATCGATGGAAAATCTAAAGTTATCCTTTTTTTTTATTGAATAGTGATATTCAAATTTTCATAAATCAGTCAGTTTAAGTTATTGATTTAGTTGATTAGAAATTAACTCTTTTTATTTAAAATATTAGTGTTTCAAGAACATTTTGTTAATCGTGATTTCCACAGCAGAAGCTTTATGTAAAATCAAAAATTCGTAATTTATTAGAGCATTTATTGAATCAAGTTACATAAAATATAATCATTTTCCATTTAGACCATTTTAGCAGATCTGAATATTACTGGAGGTTTACAAATTAGCTGTGTGGCCCTGATTTGAATGGATATCCTGTTCATATTAAACAAAACTAGCCTTAAAATATAACTGATTTATTGGATCAATAATATAGATAGTGTAAAAGATCATAAAATAATTTTTCTTAAATTTATTTTTTAGAAAAAATAATATTTCATATTTGTTTTATTTCCGACAGACACGTGCCGAAAATTATATTTTTGCAGATTTCATTTCCAAAAAGATTTAATTTATTTTTAATTGGAGCTTTAATCAATGTGATGGCAACACTTTGAAAAAAACTAATTTTTCCTCATGAATGCGAAACGTGCTCGTGCCGCTTAAATTTTATTTTTATTTTGTACGAAAAAAATTGTTGAAAAATATAGTTAGAATATTTATTTAAAAATTCATTAAAAATAGAAATTTAATTTTAAGGTTAAAACTTTGGTATTATTTAAAAGAAACATTTTTGATCTTTAACTTGATGCAAAAATCTTGTTTGTGCGGTAATATTTTCGGAAGTTATAGCAGAAACACGCCAAAACTTCGCTAAATTTTTAAATAAATAAAATTCTAATTAAAAATTTGAAAAAATAACTCCCAGGTGCACATTCCCGGCCTCCAAGATATACACTTGCCAAATTTGGTAGCTGTAGTTTGAATGGTCTGGCCTGTAGAGCGCCAACACACACACACACATTGTTTACGGATTAAAACTATTTACCATGGAAAGAATTATTTAATGTCCATAACAAGTAATAACAGGATGAATCAAAATCTGGGAAGTACAGAGGATGCAGTAGAACATTCCAATTAAACTTTTATAGTTTTTCTATTACAGCGAACATAACACGCGATTTGCATTGCCATGATAAACAACGATGCCTCGTTGGTTCGCCAATCATAGCCGTTTTTTTTACTATGGTGTATACTAATTTATTAAAATGATTAATGTATTTGACAGAATTGGGAGATGCACCTTGAGGAATGAGCTCGCTGTAGATTTCCCACTTTTTCAGACTATCAGATGGGTTAACGTGCTTTTTTAGGGGGAAGCGAACGTTTGACGACAATATTGTCCTTAGACCAAGAGCGGTTTCGATGCGCATTTTGATACAAAATGAAAGTCCAGTCTCCAATAACAAACCTCTTTCATGTGACAGAAACGTGATTCACATGACTGATCTCCGTCAATAGTTGCAGAACCAAAGCTTGATCTTCGTGGCATCTGCTATATCGCACATACTGTGCCACGGATTGTCCTTGGCCCATTTGCGGTTTCAGTGCACATTTTGTGCAAAATGAAAGTCCCGTCTACAATAACACACTTCTTTCATGTCGCTGGAGAAGCAGATTTCTCATCTACCCTTTGTATTATTATTACTTTGAAGCAATGAAATATAGCAAGCGGCAGAAGCTTTCTCCTGCTACTCATTTTAAACATTGTAAAAAAAACTAGTGATAGTGATCTCCCCCAAAACTTTCTCGCATACTCTCTTAAAAAGGTGTTATAGAGAACTCCTTGGACACTGGCGTATAATAGTTACGAAATATTCAACTTCGGCGTGAATTCAGCGTTTTTCCTGAATTCATTATACGATTCTTGGCAACTTATTTGGTGATTAACTCCTGGTATGCGGTTAATAGTATCCGAAAATCGAATATGTGTTTTGGATGTATTTTTTTACAACCGATCGAAACAAAAATTTACCACAAGATTACATTTGTAGTCGCAAAGTCACATACCAAATTTGATAAATTTAAGTCATCGCGTCTTTGAGTTACCGAGCTTAAATGTTTCTGAAAGTACTAACCAACAAACAATCAACGCTTAGTTGGATTTGGCTTAAAATTTAATATGTGTCTAGAATATAGATATTTATCCTGTGTATCAAATTTTATCTATTTAGCTCTCTTCGTTTTGTAGTTATCGTGTTATATACGTATATTCGAATAGCCGGACGGACAGACTTCCTCTAAGCGAATCTTGTTCAAAGTTGACAGAAATATACAAATTTAAAGTAAAAACTGTATATCAAATTTCGTTCGTCTAGCTCCAAGCGTTTTTGAATTAACTTTGTCATAGATAGATGTACATTTTCTAAAAATGCGCTTTTCGAACTCAGGATGGTCTAAAACGTGGAGATCGTCAAAATCTCGAGTTCCAATTTCTTTGACGATTACTGTACTTTTTCTATACTACGTATACGAGAACGTAAAAAAGTTTTTCCAACAATGTCATGCCAATAAAACGTACTTTAAAGGTGCTCTGAGATTATTGAAATCGATTCTGTAAAAGGCTAATAGATAATCATGCATGTTTATACAAACAAAATCATTCCTAGCATGGTGCAACAGAAATTCTAATATGCAATATATATTTTCAAACGAAAAACTGTTTTAATTTTTTTTTTATATTCTTATATAAATACATGAACAAATCTTAAAATAGTTTAAGATTTAATAATTGAAAATATTAAGAAAAGATAACTGTTTTACGTACCTTTTTAATACAGTTTTTTCTAACAGAAATTCTCAAGATTCTACATGTGATAACTTCCTTTAATTAGGCGCACAGCACTTTGTGAGGAGAAGCTATAAAAAACAAATTATGTTGTCATTTTCCTGATGATCACATGAGCAGTATTCTTCCGCCCTTAATCGTGTCATAATAAAGTCGTTACGATAACAAGAGATTATCAAATCATTAAGAATGTGAACTAGAAATAGAATTAACGAGTATTAAAATCACCTATTACCGAAGAAGCAAAGATTTTGACAGTGATTAACGGATGATTGAGAAGAGAAAAGCAATTGCTAATATAGTTAATATATGAAGAAGCGCAGGATTTTTCAATGGTATGTACACCGTTACATGCAATAGAGGACCGTCATGGCTAAAGATGAAATATATATAGTTAAAAAATACCTCACAGTGCATACTCATAATGTTGATAAGGCAAGTAAACGAATTAGATTTCATCGATATAGTGCTTGTGTTGCTATTGGCGATAGCGAGGACTGAACTCGCAAACTGATGATGCGTAACCGAGTAACAAGACCACAAGACAAAAGAAATTACTCATGTCTCGTAGCTGTTATCTGGCTTATAAGGCTTCACCACATGCTAAACTCAAACTTCACAATGCTAAACTCAAGCCAAAAGTTAACGATTGTATGCCAATGACATGCAAGACGTTCTCAGATATGGCAACTTTATTAAAGAGTATGCGAATAAGTTTTCGGGAGAACCCTCGCGTTGGTTTGTACCAGATATTTTTACATACTTGATATAAAGTATCAAGTTAATACAGTATCAACCAATCTTACTTTTACTTAAACATACTTCGTAATGAGCAATACCCTTAATTTAGATATCATTTTAATGTCATTTTAGAAGATAATGACAGTATATCAAAGAAGTTATGCAGCTTTTCTGTATAATTCCAGAATTAGAATGCAGGTTGCCTCTGTAAAAATTATTTCGATGATTAAGTTTTCTTGGAACCAACAAATGATCGAATTCTTAAAGATATTTTTTAATTATTGAGAAAAAGAAATTCATAAAGATATAAATTCCAAACTGAAACAATAATACACGCAAATAAAATTTAAAATTTAAGAGATTTTCCATGAATATGGAAAAAAAAATTAACTCAAGCTCAGGGTGTTTTGTTGTTATTGATCACATTTATTTGATGAGTAATAATTTATCACAATATTTAATCAAAATAATCTAAAAATAAAAACATTTTTTATTTGTTATTAGCTAACTTCCAGTGAAAACGTTATATTAAAAAAAACTGATAAATTCACCCCAATTAGGCCTTTAGCGACCAGCTGGTTCGCTAATCTTAATGTTCGTTTAAATTTTAATAATTAAATATTTTACGCAATTCCTACTTTAATAGATTCTTCATCAAAATATTTTAAAACTTCACATTTTGATAGTTAGTCATATAATTCACTCATAATATTATAAAGGCCTTCAGTCATAACGTAATATGTATCTCTCAAATTTCCTGTTAGCTCCCGTAGAATTTATGCTTTAAATTAAAGTGGAAAGAATTAATCTGCAATTAATATAATAATATTTTTTTACTGAAACAAAGCATTTTTTTTTATAATATGATTACTGATAACAGAGTCACTGAGCGTTTAAACTTTATGAGCACTAAAGAATATCTTTCTTAATTTATGTAATATCTCAAGAATTTGTCAACAGAATTTTCTCAGATTCATCATGACCAGATCGATTAATTAACAATGTTTAATTTTAAATGCATCAAACACTAAGAAAATAAAATGAATCGTTTAAAATAATTGGTCGAAAACAGGTTTAAAAAAACTACTTAAAAAACGATGTACATAAAACTATAAGCATATACAAAAAATATATAACTAACATAAATACAATTTAATTACAAAATCCTGCAACTAACCTAAAAATAATTTAAATCAAGAATCCTCCGTTGATAATATTGTCAACAATCAGAACACAATGCGCATGCGTGAATTTTCAACGCCAGTTACGGTAACGCAAATGCGTGAATTTTTCTACGCCAGTTGAGGTAAAGCTATGCAGATTAGACATTTTTAATTTCCTTTATTCTGTGTTATTTTAATTCAAAAGTACTTCATAAGGAATCTGAAAGATCGATTAATTAACAATGTTTAATTTTAAATGCATGAAACATTAGGAAAATAAACAGAATCGTTTGAAATAATCGGCCGAAAAATATTAACCCTAGCCTTATTACTGTTGGGGGGGGGGAAAACTGAAGCCTTACTCATTTGGCGGTGGGGAAAATGGAATATTTTTTTGCGGGAAAGTTAGTTTTTAATATAAAGTAATGCTTGAAAATCAAAATTTTATATTTCAATAATAATCTTGAAATCTTTGAATTGCAATGCCAAAATTCTCCATCAACGTTTCTTATGATATTTTTTAACTAAATTTAACTGCTTATCATTTTATACCACCATATATTTACTTTAAAATGCAAATTCGTTTAATTTACAAAATGAAGAATTTACAAATAACTAAATACTTTAAATGATACTAGTAACATCTAGGGATTGCAATATCTGACCAAAAGTTCAATACCGGTATTCGGTATTTTTTAAATCTTAATACCGGGATACCGGTTTTAGTAACGGAAGTAGAAATTTTAGAAAAAGAAAGAAAACACAGGTGTTTCTTTGTTTTATTTCCAGTATTATTAGAGAGTGTAAATATAGCAAAAAATAATTTGTAACTTATAAATTATAAAAGTATATAAAGAATCACAAAAAAGTAAAGAAACATCTTATTTTTAAATCACAAAGAAGTGTAAATATCACTATTCAGTCTGTGGTTCTATTACAAATTTTTGAAATGTGATCTTAAAAAACAATGCATCAATTGTACTGTCATTAAGCCTGGAACGTAATCTTGTGCAAAAATTACCAGATGTCGAAAACGCTCTTTCGGCATCTACGCTAGTTGATGGTACTGTTAGCAATGCGCGATATACTTTTTCCAAGTATAATCAATTTTTCCAAGTACTAAAATCAATTTCTCGTCGGATGGTTTTGGATATAGCTGATTTCTGTATTGAATTTCGGTTTGTTGAAATTTTTTTATTTATCGTTAACTCTAATTTTTGTTCAAGAGACAATTCCTTTTCAATATTCGACATTGGTGTCATCATAATCTTCGATAACTGTACTGAATACTTCTGAATTTGGATAGGTTTGTGGGAAAACTATTTTAAGAAAATATACTATAAACTTGATTAGATTTCAATTGGTTAGTCTCTTTTCTTCTTTCCCATGATTTTTTAAATCATAATAATTATGTAAATACCGTAAGGCATACCGAAATATATTCTATTCCGGTATGCCTTTCTTCTGTGGGATTTTTCTATGTAATATATAATTCTTCAGATAGTGATGTGTGCTATTCTTTCAGGTGCTGCAACATGAAATGTATTGTTGCATTAGCTGTTAATAAATTAGAATCTCTCCGACATAATGCCTCAACAGACAGTTTTATTGGAAGTAGAGCTGATACAGTTCTGGATATTAAGTCGAATTCACTATCTGAAAAATTAATATGCAGGTTTAAGTCGATTATTGCTTTTTGGTTTGGATTTCTCAGTTACAAAAATTGTTCCATCATTAGGAGTAAACTGTTCCAACGTGTTTTAGAATCTAATATTAACATACATTCTGTTTTATTTTCAGTTAGTATATATTTTAGCAATATATCATTTTTTATAGGGGAACGTTTAAATATCTTAACAATTTTCCGAACTTTATAAATTATAGGAAGCAATTCTTGATGGGTTTATATTTTATCCTCATTAGCAATATTTTCTTCAACAATTACATTGTCATTATCTTCAATGTCAATATCACTCTCACTTTCACACACTTCAATGTCGAAATCCGAAGTTTCTATATCCACAGTATTTGGATTTTTCTGTTCTTTATTTTTTTTTTGGTATAATACATCTATTACTCCTAATTGAATTCCATGAGCATAGCACAATTGCTGATTTGCACCAATCAACTTTCCAACTTTTTCCATAACTGTTGCTCCATCAATCGTTATGGATACAATATCTTCTTAGGGATAATCCATGTTTCGATAATTTAGATTTAAGCACTTCCACACATTATTCGGCAGGCATACTTACCGAGACATGTGTAAGTTCGATATTCCAAAATTTTTTCTTTAATGAATATTTATTTTTAAATAGCATCTATTTCTTACCCTTGTCCGTTCATCAAATGTAAGACTAAATTTTACACCATTTACTTTAATTGTATTAGCTCGTGTTTCAAAGAATTGCGAACACCGTTACTGTAGTTCATTTTTCTTATAATGTTAATCAATGTTGGTAGATTTTTAAAACCTCTGGCGGATAGTGATTTTCTTAATTCAGTAGAAGTTCACTCGAAATGGCAAACCATCTAATGCTGTCAATTTAGCGCGAAAGGTTTTACAATACTTTGTCAAACGGTATTTTATCACTTCTTTTGATTGTACGATGCAACTTTGTATTCACAGGTTAGTTAATTTCGCCCGTTAAAGAGACATAAAAGTAAAAACGTATACTATTTTGCTATGTTGGCGATCCCTGAACATATAGTGGAGATATTTTTAAGAATTTCTAGTAAATACCGAAAAACCGGGATTTAAACTTGTGAATAGAGGTATTACAAAATTGTACAAATGGCTCAAAATACCGGTATTCGGTATCCCGGTATACTGGTATTGCAATCCCTAGTTATATCACGTTCAACCTAAAAATAGCTGTAAAAAAAATTCGTAGACAACATATTTATTCTATTTTTATGTTTAAAAATGAAATAATCATTAGAATGGACAGCTGGCTTCAAAGTTTAATTGCTATAACTTATTATAAATATAACGATTTCATTTGAAGCCGCAATATTCTGTGAAACATCGAAAATAAATACGGACATCGAAAATAAATCTCAATAACCGCTTTTTCTTGTTTTTTGCCATATTTGTTCATATTTCTAATGCTGATCAAAAGATTTGAAAAAAAAAATGTTTTAAAAAATCTAAAAATTAAACATTTTGCCGAATCAAAATGAGAATTAAAACTTTTAATAACAGTGAACTCCTAGTCTGCTCATTTACTGAAAGTTTTAATTAGCGTGTGCGCTTACGGGCGTGTATTAACTCAAAAGGCCAAAAAACATTGTTATGATATCTTTATGACATTGGCCAGCATTGAAAATACCTGAAAACATTGTGGAAACATCATGCAATACCTTGTGCTAATAGCGTACTGCTTAAAAGGCTTTCTAAAATATAAAGCCTTACTATTCTGAAAATATAGTGCAGTCGAATAATTTATAGATTTTTATAGACGTATAAATGGAAATTGCTGTATATTTCTAGTTAGAAATGTAAGTATTTGAATATTTAATTATAATAGGGTAAAAATAAAAGGCAAAAAAAAGTTTTTGGAACAAGTGCAATAAGCACTCATAAAATGTTTTTAAAATGTTAAAATAAATTAAAATGCAATATTGATATCATGATAGTGCACGAAATTCTAATATTTTTAGCATGCAATAATTTATTCAGAACAATGTATGTTCGGGAACCCAAACCGGTACCTCCAAGTATCGCCCAAACGCAGCAAAAAAGTACATTTCCATGAAAAAATTGCAGATTAAGTTTTCTTCGTGGAAAAAGAAACATCTAAATCCAAATAAAAATTATTATAACAGTAACTTCATTTCTTGATTAAGATTTTAACTGCCAAACATCCTTATAAATCGCCAAAGAGAGTCGAAACGAACAATTATGGCGGCCGTTCCGTATAATGAATCTCCCATTTTAAATAAAAATGAAAGTTATATCTAAATTGATATTTCCACGTTATTTGCAAGCCGCTATAGTCTCACCGCTGAAAAGAGTCTCAATATCTTCAAATAGAGTGTTGGGATTTTGAAAATTCCCACTGGCGATTTGGCAAAGCATTTTACCGGATATACGTCAGGAGATGCCTAATCCACGATTTTTTGAATCACTAATAATTTCGCTATTGTTATTTTTAAATATTTGTTCCAAATATCTGTTATTTCAATCATATTATTAATTAAAAATTATTAATTCGTTTTAAATATAAAATTTATTAATTATAATTAATACTTAATTTACTATTTTAAGTAACGTGTGTTTGAATTAATTTATCTATTGAAGCTTACTTTTTAATTTTGATTTTTTTCAAAAATATTTATTTAATTTATTTTTTGGAGTAAAACATTCTCTAAAAAGTTAAATTTTATAAAAAAAAATTCTTTGAAATCTTCTCTTTAGTTTTATTTTCAGCCAATAGATGGCGCCTGCAGAGTAAACCATCAGAAAGTCGTCAAAAGCAATTAGAACTTATCTTTATGGGATAGTCTATTGTCAAATGTGAATATCGGAAAGTCAAGCAGAGTGGTGACTTCACATTTATGAACACTTTTCTGTGACAGCTCCACTTTCACTAATATGATTCAATTATATGATAATTCCAAGAATAACTGGTCCGTTCACTTTTCGACCCATTTAAGATTAATGCTTTTTTCCTTTATTCCCGTTAAGGGAATGGGAGAATAGTGAATTCTTGTTTGAGAGCTTCTATTGCACAGATCGTATCGATTGTAACTTTCTATCGTGATCCAAGACTTGTAATCAAAATATCACCAATAAGATCGTATCAAGATTTGATTTATACCCCTCTTTGAAAAGTATTGATCACTGGTATTTGTGATTTTTTGATATTGCTTACGTAGTAACTACTCTTAAAATATTCGTCATTCCTAGTAGTGGATAAGACGATAGCGTAGCATTTATGGGACCCAAGTTCTGCTTTTTCTTTTCTTTTTTTTTTTTTTTTAGAATTTTTTCAAATTATTTAACAATTTACAAAGCGTTTTAATTAATGTATTTCACATTTTTGATACAAAAATATTTATTCTAATAATTTTTGGATTATAATTCAATTTTTAGAAAAAAAATTATAAATATGAATGTGTTTTTTAAAAATATTGGGAATTATTTAATTTAAATGAACAATTTAAAAATGGTTTCAATTAATGTGATACTCTTTTTATATGAGAAAATAAATGTATTTTCTCTTTATAGATAACTTATAATTTTCTATCAAAAAAAATTATTATACTCATTTGTATGGTATTTAAATAATAATTAAATTTTAAGTGTTAAAATAATTATAAATATAATCTTAAATGTAAAAATATTTCAAAATACCTATTTTTATTTTAAATTCATTAAAACTTATAAATTTTTAGATTTTAGTGATGATAAATTATTTGTTACAGCTAAACGAAGCTGCATTTATATCGAGAATTTATGAGAGCAGCTGAAACTAATAAAATTATATCGGCAAACATTCTAAGTATTAATAATCGAAAAGAAAAATTAGAAAGAAGGTGTTCATTTAAGGAATTCATTAGCAGATGGTTCAAAATTTTTAGTAACATTATACGATATGATTTGTGTTCAGCCCGATTTTCTGAAGAAAAACAAATATTTTTTGAACGTAAATGAAATTTGTTTTTTAAATCGATTCCTTTAAGCTTTCACTTGTGGATAAACATTTTTTATGAATTGAGCAGGTTGTCAAAATTTAAATGGTTTGAAATGTTTTTACGACAATTTCCATTCTGTTTCTCGTATGTATTAAAGAAATGAATGAAATATTTTTGTGATGTCAGTAATTTTGTTAGCATTTAACATCATTTAAATTATGTTTGTAATTATTTTCCTGCTTAAAAATAAAATTAGGATTCAAAAATTAGATGAGTGAACATTTATCTTTGTGAGAGATTTATTTTGAGAACATTCCTTATTGATTTATAAAAGAGTTGGATATTAATTAAACCTGTCTGTAATTTTATTTCAATAATTTTTTAAAGAAAAACGCATTTATATCTTAAATTTTTTTTTTAAAAAAATTAAGTACCATATTAACCGAAACTATTTTTAAATTGTTAATTTAATTTAAGTAATTTTTAATATTTAAAAAAAAATACGCATCCATACTTTATAATTATTTTTCTTCTAAAAATTAAATTATAATCCAAAAAGTAGGAGAGTAAATATTTTTGCATAAAAAAAATGAGTAACATATTAATTAAAACTCTTTTTAAATTGGTGAATTAATTTGAAATAATCTAGAAAGAAACCAAATAAAATAAAAGTAGAAAATTCTATCGTAGGATCAAACTGCGCACCTTCAAAAATTGTTGGCCCCTCCCTCTTTTTCCCCCCACGGCGTAGATTTAAGTTTTCATTTTGCCAGGAATTTCCCACACTTATGTTTTCCCACTGAAATTTTATTTTCATATTTGTTAAAATTTATTTCAAACTAGACTGTTTAGTATTAGAAAGAAAGATGAAAATATGGTTTTTTTTTTTTTTTTTTTTTTTTTTACTATCACGCAATTGCAATCTAATCATCTTTTCTTTTAATTCTTTAATATATTTTAATTTTTTTCATTAACAGGATTTGTATATAATATGCAGAGTTAAATCTCGAGATTATTTAAAAAATAAATATGCTAAAAATAATTTTTTTTGTCATATTTTCTGATAATAATTTTTAAAAAGAATTCTTGTGTTGTTTGTTGAATAACAACGTTTGAAGACTACTGAAAAGGATGAAGGAAAAGGAATGGCCTTTTAAACCATAGAACCATTCTAATGTACATTAATTTGATTTTATGTATTATTTTATTTTAATTTTAACTAATGAATTTTAAAATATATCAAGATTGTGGTGGAATGAAGATCATTATGATCCGTGCAGTGGAAGCAAGAGGACGTATGTTTTCGGGAACATTTCTTTAATGATCACATTTCACACAAAACAAACATAAAACACGAAAGACAAGACATTAAAGTGCGCATTTTAACATAATAACATAACAGAGCAGCATATCATCTCATTGTTTATAATCGCAATGCACAGTGGGATGCGTACCCAATCAGGCATCGCCATCTATTATCCAAAAAAAAAAACAGTGTAATGCAAATGCTACAAAGCATTATTTTATAATAACGTTTTGAAATGAAAGAGAATTTTATGTAGACATTTTTTGGAAAGATACAGAAGTTAATATAAATAAGTTATTTCCAGTGGAGTATGAGGAATGAAAAAGTAGGGCCTATTGATTTAGAAGATTAAAGTATTTTTACTTTCTTTAGAAATACATCCGTACAACTGAATTTCAAACAAAACAAAGAGGAAATGTCGTGTTATTTGTCTTACATATGCTTTACTCATTGTATATTTTAATTGCCTTGCAAATACTTTATTAATCGTGTATAGTCTCGTGACATCATAGCACTATTGAAAACGAAAATGTTAGGTCATCATCTTCTAAATTTAGTAATTTTGTATCTTCAATTTAACTTACTTCTTAACGGTCTGTACTTTTAGAAACTTGTAAACCTATAACTCGAAAACGGAATTATTTAAATACAGAGTGTGTGTGTGTTTTAAACTGACGGTACTGAAAAACTTCTGTGACTCGAACTACCAATTTTGTGCGGGGACTGTTGACGACATGTGAAAAAGGAATCCACGAAAAAAATTTTAGTTCGAAAAGTTGCCGATAGGAGGAATGTGGCACTTGATCTAAATTTTAAGTTTAACTGCACAATAAAATTTTAAAAAGCTACAGTAATCAGATAAATGAACAACAAAGAATTAATTTCTCTGCAAATGTGCTTTATTCGAAAAAATAACTTCTATAAATGATTACAAACTAAAAAAAAAAAAAAAGAGGATATTTTATTTGGCTACCGTTTTATTCTTTTGTTTTTATTCAGTAGAATCGCTTTCTCTAGGAAGACATCAGTTATTTTCAATATGACCTCCATTTTCTTGGACTAAGCATTGCATTCTGCATTTCGTACTCTCTACAGCTGAATGAAACATTTCAAAAGTCATATTCATAACAGTCCGTGTTATGTTTTCCTTTAAGACTAAAAAGTTGGAGACTCCACCAAGATAAATCTTCTATTTTAAATAACCCCGCAGAAAACACGAAACTATGACTAATGACTCTTTCTCCTATAAAGTGATGGTGCAACAGTTGTTGTACGGATGTACCAATATATGGTGGTGCTCCATCCTGCATAAAGACAATTTTATTTAAGCCTGCCTTTGCTGAAGTTGTGGGATAACAAAATTACCGCATCATGATATCTTTGAGCGTTTGCGGAACAAGTCTGCGGTCCTGCTTGGGTAATAGTCTCAAAAAAGTATGGTTCGATGATAATTTATGCTGTGGAACCATGCCAAACAGTTACTTTTTGAGAATGGAGTGGGATTTCTTGAAATGTACGAGGTTGTTTAGATGCCCAAATTCTAGAATTCTGAGTGTTAACAGTCCCATTCAAATTAAAATGGGCCTCATCACTCCAGAGAATTGTCCAAAGTCAAGCTCCATCCTGGCAAGAAATATCAAAGCAAAGGTTTGAAGATCATAATCTGTAAATTTTAATTCGTGCAAAGGGCTAATTTTATATGGAAGAGGAGGAGGAATCTCCTCTCCTTCTCTGTGCCACGACGTTTGTAAAACAAGAAATTGACAATCTCTAAAAATCGACCAGACCATGTCAACCTAAATGAGTACAATCACAGCGCATCTTATAAAAGCATCAGGCTGATGTGAACTGCGCTGTGATTGGACTCCTAAAGGTTGACATGAGCTTGCCGATACCTCCATTTATTATTTATTGCTTATGTTTACATTACACTTCGAGATCCACATGCTAAGTTTTGCTCTGAGTATTATACTATATTCTAGTTATCATATAAGAATATTCTGGTTTCTTTTTAAATTCCTTTCTACTGAGTTTTAATAATGACATATAATATGCTTTCTGAACAATGTTTATACATTCAGGATAATAGATGAGTATGGGGAAAAAAAAAAATTCTTCCTTGTTATGTTTATTTAGGGCGAAAACTTATTGCATACGTTTTATTTTCTTGTTTACTCATGATAGCAAATTCGTGATAGTAAATATGTAGTAAGAAATTGTTATATGCTTTTTTATTCAGAAGTGAATATTTATTACATATCTTTATCTTTTTGTTAACTAATTATGGAACTCGCATGAATCTTTCTAATAAAGGCTGAATTAACTTCGGAGCCTACAAAAAATATTGTCTCATAATATTCCACCTTCCATGCTTACTATTTTCATCAATCACCATGTGTTTTCTTTTAATGACTAATACTCTTTAACTGTGTTTAAATATCATTCACTTCCTTTTGCTCTGTTAGACTTTGCAGATATCCAAATTTGCCAGCCTTGACATTTCTTTCTTTTTAAATTCTTTATTCTATTGAATTTACTTTTATGGTTAATTTCATTAGGAGCAATTAACCATGTTTGTACTTTGCTAAATTAACAAAACAATTTTATACATACTGAACACAAAATAGGTAGACTGATTTAAAAGAAAGGTAGAAATTTTGTTTGAGTGAAATAATAATGCAAGAAGCAATGAAAAACTAATCAACTTTTTGTATGATTATTTCTTATGAAGTATAAGCAAAATGATATAGAAAAATCTTTTTATATACAAGTTAATTTTTTATTGTGCATTTTACATTTTAAATTCAACTGAATAATCTGAACATGTATTTTCTCCCTTATATTTAGATAATGTTGGAGAATTATTGGAGCAAGTGTCATCAGTTGCCAGGAAATTTTTTATATCTCATTCTGAAAAGATATTCTCTAAATATTTTTCAATGATGCTCAAATGATTGTATGCATCATTTTCTTTCATTTATTAAATAATTTTTAATTTCAGTAATAAACAAAATACAAAAATGAGATGTTTGAAGAAAACTTTAGTTTTCAGTTGTATATTAACAACATGCTAACAATTAATTGCCAATGATCATTGCACATAAATTCTTTCATAATTAAATCTTGACTCTATTCATCAACAGCAGGCCGTTAATATCCAAATACTTAATTTATATATGTAGTCTATTCAATAATTTGTAAATAAATTTTTTTATATTTTATGCAGTTCTACACTATAATTATATTTTATTTCATCACAACATTATTTTGGATTTATTTTTTTTAAAAAAGGCATCTTTTATTTTTTATGAATAATAAATATAAAAGCTATTTAAAGGCTGTTTATAACATATATAGCTATTTGTCTTATAATAAAAACGTGAATACAGATCTTGAAGATTTTAATAAAATGGTTCTCAGGAAGAAAGATTGACAATAAATGTATGTCAGTGACTATTTTAACATATTTATCACATATATTTGGTAAATAAGATTCATATTTAAATGTAATTTTACAGTTATTTTTTGTGCATAGTTTTACATAGTTAGTGTGATTTTTAATAGCCAATCTAATCTTGCAAAATTTTCTATAATGATTATTATATCATATGGGTTCAAAGAAACTTGCTAGAAACTCACAGTATGCATTATAGGAAACATCTAGTTCATACCTACTTATTTTACACAAGTTCAAAAAAGAGATTTTAGAATCAGTCAAATCAATAACTCAATTTGCTAATTGAGTTATCTTTGAGTCTTTAAAATAGCTCTGACTCAAATTTTATATGAATCTTTTCTGTTTTTAGATTAATTTTAACAATAATTATGTCTTACTTTTCAATGAATTCTAATTTTACTTTTGCATAGCATTGTGAGAACTAAAAAGCAATATTTATAATTTAGTTTTCCATTTTATTTTTAGCTGTTTTATTTATGATAATTTTTACGATGCATTATTTCCTCTTGCTTCATCGAGTGTAATGCATTGTAAGCAGGTCATTTTATAATAATTTTAATAAAAAAAATTTCTTTTATTGTTAAGTTGTGATGTTATGTTTGCATTTACTTTAACAGCATTTATGTACTTTTCATTGCCCTGTAGCTTTATTTATATATAATATTATTCAATCTAAAGTTCAATATTTAGTTTTGTTTACCTCCAGTCATTTGTAACAAATTTATTTGTTATTATGCAAATTTCTTTCTAATTCAACAAAATATAATATATAATAGTTACCTGATTAACAATGATTTTATAAAAAAGTCATCTTCTGTCTTTAGATTTTAAGCTACAATACTAGATTTTGAGCCACTTATTTATTTTTCGTTTGGTTTCTATAATATAATTTTGTCTGTGTTTTTTCAGTGATTATATCTCTGTTTTCTAAATATCTCATATTCAAAAATTGATACAATTTTGCAGTATTGATGCTTGATAATATTCAACTTGAAAGTATTGGATAAGAAAGTGGAAGATTTGCCAAGGAAGAAAATCCAGCTGGCAGTCATGGCAAACTAGATGATCTGTTCATCTGTGATAGCAGTTATTTGCATGCTTCACAGCTATGATAGATCTTCTTGAATGGATATGCCAATAAATTATGCACAGGTATCTTAGTGTAATATTGATTTTCATACTGTGTTAAGATCTGTGATCCCCCTCCCCAAATAACTCTTTTCAAAAATTTTAAATAGTAGCATAATTATTAATACTTTTATGTGTATATTCAGTTTTGATATATTTACAATGGAAAATTGAAATGCTATTATTTCATTCTTTAAAACTAATTCAAAAAATGACATTATGTAAATATTTTGAGCTACACCTGCAAATTTTTAAACTTTTTTTTAATTGAGATTATTTAATTTGTATTATATGGATTTTAAATGTATTTTTATTTCATATATAAATTGATATTTTCAAAAAATAGAATAAATGCCTTAATTTTGAAATGATTATAAATGCATTTTAACATTGAGTACTATGTTAAAATGCTCAATGAAATCGAATTTGAATATGAAATAATTATTCATATTTATTAGTTAATGAATATTAATTATTCTAGATAATTATTAATAATAAAATTAATATGTTTTGTAAAATTACTAATCAATATTTTGCTTTAATATTTAACTTAGCAAAAATTATGAGAAACACACAATTGAAATGCCTACCATAAGAAGTTCATTTAATTCTATTTTTTAAAGTTATTACATATGCATTTTAATATGAAACTATTTTTAAAGCATTCTGGAAATTGGGATTCGAAAAATCTGTACTACTGTTTAATTTTTATTATTAAATAGAATTCACAATGAGAAGGTATAGCTTTTGAAAGATAAAAATATAAATACTGCTTACTGATACACGTTTCCCCCTTTGCTTTCCAGGTAGTAGAACTTAAATGATTATCCTACTTTATATAGTATAAAAGTAATCCTGAAATCCTAACTCAATTTCATGGTCATCTACTCCAATTTAATTCCTCTCCCTTTCAATATGGCTTTCCTGTTACTTTCTTTATTAATTTTCTTATCTTTTATTTTCTATGGATTAGGTACCACAGGGTAAAATTGTTACTAAAATTTTGTCTTCCTCAGCTGATTATCTGTTTCTGTAGTTGAAGGGCTAAATTATTACTTTTAATATGAAAGGTGAACAACTAGTCACCGAAGTTGATTAGTTTCTTTTAAGCTAAAAGAATATCTATCAGTTTTTTGTTTATTTAATGAAAAGGATTAATTTTGAATAATATTTACCTCAAACGTCGAATTCTGATGCTATAGTGTGATTCTTCTTTTCTGCTTGAATCAAAGATGCCAATAATGAGGGAATTCTCCCCCCACCCACCCACATTTCCATCGAAAATGTCATTGCTGAAGGCAAGTACCTCCATTTAAAAAAAGTCAGATCACTTAAATTGATAAGAATAACATTAATATTTTTTTCTAAATTAATAGAAACATTCTAAATTTAATAGGTTATAAATTGTGATTGAATATTTAAGTAAAGATTCTTTCATTTTTTGTTTATTTAGTTTTCTTCCGGGTTGAAATCTAACGGAGATCCCTACCGAATCTGTAATGCAAGTTAAAAGAGACTTTTTTTTTCTAAAATAGTTGAGAATTGTTTGTGAAATAGTATGATTCAGTTGTCTCCGTTATTTATTCTTTATTCAAACTGATATTATCAAAGAAATATAGACAAATTTTCGCAGTTTAAAATAAGAAAAGTGACATTTTGATATTTTTATGTCTTTCGATATCTGTTACTATGTTTGTTAAATTTTATTTTCAGATTTTTTTTTAGTATTATATTAAAAGTATAAATTTATTGCGACTTATTATGCACTTTTGTACCTCCCTCTAAAATTGAATTTAATTTTGTTTGTTATTTCAAATTAATATTTCTTTATCAGAAGATATACTACATTATAGAATATGCCATTCGAGTTCTTGAAAGCTGATATTGTTTATTTCAGTTCGAAGTTCAGAAAAATATAAAAATTTCCCATAATAGTTTTCTGTTTATAATAAAATTTATTATAATTCATAAAAGAATTGAGTGATTTATGAAGTCAAGCCCATTTTTACTTACTAGTATAACGAAGTATGCAAAGAGAAAATATTGTAATCGTCAAAAATCCAACTCGAGATTTTAACTAATCTCAATATCTTAGTTTTAATTAATTTCCTGAGTCCATAAAGCACAGTTTGGGAACTATGTCTGTTCATAAGTATGTGAACACAATAACTCAAAAGCGTCTTTAGCAAGACAAATTGAAATTTGGTTGCATGTTATTTCAACAAATTTGATGATTTATATCAAATCCATTGATATGAAGTCTGTCTATTTGGCTATTCGAATACAAATGAATATGATAGACAGCAAATAGCTATACGAATAAAATCGGTATAAAAATTTAACATTTAAATAAGATACTTAACAAATTTTGAATTAAATCCGTCAGAGTTGAATGTCAGTTGGTCCGTATGCGATAATATAAAAAACGATGACTTAGATAAATGATATTTAACATATGATCGTGATATTAAAAATGCATTCTGCGTTAAATTTTGATTTCAATTAGTTGAAAAAAGGGCATTCGCAATACATATTTTTCTTCACCGTACTGTGAAGCACAAAACTCATATGCCATTGTCTAAAAATAAAAATCTGTGCATTTGTGACGTTGACGGTATTGTCCAATGCCCATGATTTTATTTGGGGAGGAAGGTGATGCCTTTATTAGAGAGTATACTCGAAAGTTATACTTATTCGTTGGGCTACTTTTGTACAGTAATTTTCGTATTTCGAATATTAAATTGTACATAATTTTTTGATTTTATATAGAAGAAACCCGTCATTCGAAATAATAAATCTACTTTGAGCAATGAATTGCCTTGCGGCTTTTCAACAAGGAGCTTGCATTTTCTTTCAGCCTAAGAGTCTTACTCAAGTGTATTTAAATTTTTTAGCATGAAGTATTTCGCTCATTGATTTCTTTGGGGCAATTTTTTTTTTTTTCTTTCAGTACAACAAATTTTAAATTTGACATTATAACTTAGTAAATAAATTTTTGAAGAAAAGTTTCATATGATGCTTTCGAATATTTTTGTTTGGTTTTAATGCCTTGAAATGAAAGCTGACATTAATACCCATTTTAAAAACATTATTTTTCATCTAATTTTTACTAAGCTTTAAAATTATTAATAAAAATTATTTTGCCAAATTTAAATAACAGATCATATATTACATATAAAAATTTTGTTATTTGTCAAATGCAATTCAATAATAGTGATGATAATGTTTTAAATCTTCATTTCATACCGAAATAACGGAACCTACTAAGCAACCAATAATAAATAACACTTTTTGAAACATTTTATTCATTTCGAAAATAATATTTCTTACGACATTCGGCTTAGAATTTTACTCTAATTATCTTCAGTTTTGCATCTTCAGAATAAACCATTATGTTTATTGATTTTTTAGAGTTGCATTTTTCATTATAAAACACTATTTGTAATTTTCTAAAGCAATACTAAGTTTTTTTTCCTTAGAATTTTAATTAAATTTTTAAAAAAGTTTACACATTATATTTCTAAAAAGTTATTCATTCTTATTTTGAACTAAATCATTAGAAAGGAATTTGAGACAAATATATATTCCAAAAACATCTTTAACTTGCAACTTATTGTGTGTGTGTGTGTGTGTGTGTGTGTGTGTGTGTGTGTGTGTGTGTGTGTGTGTGTGTGTGTGTGTGTGTGCAAAATTTCAAAAAGTCATGAGTATATCTGTTTTCTCGTCTACGAAGTAATATTGGATGTGAAATTGTTTCGACTTCAGAAGTTACAATTCAAACTTCAACTGGCGAAGAACATTCAACACAAACTACACAATTTTGCAATGAAAGTGTAGAAATGGTGAAACTCTTTGAAGAACCCTATGTTTATACAAACATGATTGAATCATATAAAATGACGATGTCAATAACACATTTGATCAAGTTTATATAAATGATTCAGGTTTGTGAACAAGCGTTATAATTAATCACTTTAAAATGGTTTGTATTAAAAACAGACCTGTACAATCACAAAAGAATTTTTGCTAAGAATGCTGAAGGCAGATTATTTTCCATTACTTACTACTTTTTTAAAAAAGTGCCAAATGATGAAACGCAGCTTCGCAGCTGGTTGATTTATTCAAAAACACAAAAGCACTTTCTTTGCTATACATTACTTTCTAGAGAAAGTGAAAATTCTACATGATTTATAGGTATCTATAATAGTTGGAAAAAGTTATCAACTATAATTCAAGATCATGAGCGTTCTGTTTGTCATTTAATTCATTTATTGCTTGGAACAGTTTATTTCAAAAGAAAATTTAATAGGCGAATCGATAATTTAGTTAACACATTAATGCAAATGGAGAAAGATAGACATCTGACACATGCTTACAAATTATATATGGATTTTCCATTCAAAACTTTGTCATCCACAAGGATTGAAGTAAATCACAAAAAAGGCATAAGAATTAATACCGAAGACGTCTATCAAGATTCAGAAAATACTTGGAATACGTCAGCAAATGAAGATAAAAACAAAGGATATAAAGTGGTAAAAATTCATGAAAATTGCCCAATACCGGAGCATTGTTTGGAGAAATCTACGAATATGGCATGCGACTCATTATGTGGCCATCTTTATAAATGCTCTTGCCCAGATTATAATTTGTGCAAACATATCCACAGAATTCATTCTACCTTTTTTTACAAATAAATCCATTTTAAAATCAAATGTTTTTTTCAATAGAAGAAAGAAATATCAATGGAGATAATATGATCATTTCTGCAAAAGAAATAAATATAAAATCTATAGAAAGACAAATCATTCAATGTCAAAATCTTTGTTCTGAATTAACCAAATTAATAGAAAATCCAGATGTTCAAGAACTAATGCTTAAAAATGTTATATCTACACTGAAATTTTTAGTAGAAGGATGCCGTGGAGCCTCAAAAATAAAAAGCAGCTTCAAGAAATGCTCTCCAATGCCTCATTATTCAGTGCCATCGAATAAGAAAATGACGACTCAGATGAAATTTTACAGAACTTCTCAAAAGAGAAATAAAGAAAAGTTTACAAAAAGCAAAAACAATCTAACTGAAACTTCTAAAAAAAGTAAAAATACCAATGATTTGATCATTAGCGATAAGAAAAAGCTAATATCGAATGAAAGCAGTAGGGGAAATAAAACTGAAAATGAAATAACTAATTCTGTAGAAAATTTTCCAATTAGTAGTAAGAATCAATCAATTTTGGAAGAAGATAGTGATACTTATTCTACCACTTTAACGGATGATACTTCAAGCAAAAAATCTAATAATTTTTTTTTAAAACTAAACAAAATTACGAAGAACCCATGTGAAACAATTATTAAAATAAATGATGTAAACATTTCCATTTATATGCTGAAATCGCTTGACTTAAGTGTAACAGCAGAAGAAGAAAAATATTTCAATCTCTCTCTCCATCTTTTAAGATAGGATGATTATATGATGGAATCATTGATGTCCTTTTTTTTCTTCTTCAAATTAACTAAAGATTCAGAATCGTGTAAAGCAATACGACTCAATTCATTCAACTTTACTCATCCATAAAAAAGATATCTTGAACTTTCCAGTGATTCAGGATATACAGAAAATGAACTTTTTATTAATTCCGGCGAATTTAAATAATCATTGGATTCTTTTAATAGCTAATATAACAGAAAAAATACTTGAATTCTATGATCCATTAGGTCCAAATGTGAACGAAGATGTCCGCATATTAATTCGTGAATGGAGTGCATTAATTAAAAAACTACTGAACACAAAGGAGCACTGGAAATTGATTACTCCACGTCATATGATTCAAAAAGATAGCTACAACTACGGAGTCTTCATTTTTTTTTTTTTTTTTTTTTTTTTGCATATCAAAAATACCATAATTTACGAGTCGATGAAAACTTTGATGCTACTAACTTTAGAGAACTCATCTTTGAAACTATTACAGAAAACTTTGAGTGCTAACATAATTTGAGTTTATGTTTATGTGAAAATATTTGCATATCTGCGCAAATGATAGGGACCAGGCCTAATTAGATTTCTAATTGGGGACACCTCTGTGATGGATTTTCAAATTTGATTTTGACAATTCATTAGAAGAAAAAAAAGCGAACTAGAGCTTTCCACCTCCTGGGTCTGGTATGGAAGAGAAAGCAATTCATTTTATCTATCAAATAAACCTGTATCGATTAATCTCTCTATTTATATATAATCACAAATAGGAATGTTATGTGTTGTTACTCCATAGGCCAGACCATTTCACCAAGAGCTACTTAACTTGGACAAGAATTTTAAAGAAGTGAAACCCTAGGAGCGTTTTCTCATCCTTAGAAATTTTAATTTAAACAAAATTTTTGTGATTTTTCTGAAATAATTTGTGAAAATACTACAGGACAAAAAGAATTTTTATATCATAATACAATTCCTTAAAATTATCTTTTCAATAATACTTTATGTTGTTCTTAAATCATTTTCATTATTGTTATTATTATTTTATCAGTTTTTTTTTCCTCCATTGTTAATGATCAAAATAGAAAGATTTGGCATGTATGGTATACTACATAAAAATATTGGTATATTATTTGGCTAAGGTATACATGGACATATTATATAAAATATCTTATCGAAATTTCTAGCAATCATTAATTTTAGCGAACCAATTGGTCACGAAAGTATTCTTTCTCTATCTCTATACATATTAGATAAAATAATTAATTTAATCATATTTAAAGAAAAAAAAATCGAAATGTTATAAAATTAGTCTACATTGATGGTTAGTATATTTCATTTCTTTATAATTTAACTTTATTATGAAAATGAGTCATTCTAATATTTAGATGATAATAGTTAATATTTGTATGATTTGGAAAACTGAAAATAATAAAAATAATTATATTTTCACTGATTGTTTATATGATTCAAAAGGTGTGGATTTCATTCATTTGATCCATTCACGAGATTCATTAATTTGCACAAGCAAAAGAAAAGAAAATGTTGATTGCTTTTGACTAGTATTTCAAAAAAGTGTTGATAAACTGTTTTTTTTTTTAATATTTTATTACTTTTTCATGACATTGCCATGAAAGGAAGGTCCTAAGTTATTAAGAAGGTCATTGTTGAGTTATATAGATAAGGGCTATTGTTAAAAAAATAATAACCATAAAAATGGAAGCATCAGCTTATTTTCTTTGATCAAACTGCAAATTATGATTATGGCAATAGGTAGGATCGACTATAAGAAGTTTGAGGTCCCTTTAGAAACAATATTAGTAAGTTGTTCTGTTTTTTTTTTACACTTGCATCACAGGAGGGGTTTTTTTCTCTCTCTCTCATACTTCTTTCTAAATTCATTAATCTAGAGTGAGTAATAAAAAAAATGCA
Organism: Argiope aurantia; assembly: GCA_026543865.1. NCBI lineage: Eukaryota > Metazoa > Arthropoda > Arachnida > Araneae > Araneidae > Argiope > Argiope aurantia. Next base: position 94,541 of record JAPMOR010005280.1, read on the forward strand.
TAAATAGATGAGCAAACTTTAGAAAAAAATTGTGGTTTATTTCTTTGACATATATATATTTGTATTTTTATTAAATGAATCTAGAATAATAAGCTTTTCTTTCTTTTAATACTTATTCTTGCCATTTTGAGCCTTGAATCATTCTACAACTGGTTCAAAACCAAATTCAAATTCTGTCACAAAGGTATGCTTTTCATCTTCCAGATTTTGTTTAAATAAATGTTAGAGAAGAATTGTGTACATAGAGAACATATAAAGTAAGCATATATAAATGAAAACATAGACAGCCAACTGCCTAAGATGCAAACTGAATATATTGAAAATAGTTATGATTCTTTACCAATTTTTTAAAGAAATAATTAATAAAGAAAAATAAATAGCAGAAATACAAAGTTAACAAGAAACAGACCTCAGAATGATATGTGTAAATTTCATGTCGTAAATGTTTAGTAATGTAAAATTATTTAGTTAAGGAAGTCATTAAGACAGTTTCACAAAATATTTACTTTATAGCAACCCTTATTTCCAGCTAGTAGAAATAAAATTTATCTAATCTTATTATTTCATCGAAGCTTGTTTTTTATTTAGCTATTTTTGTTTTTATAAATTCTGTTGTATGATTTTGTATGGTATTTCTAAAGAAAGAAAAAGTGCCTTAATCCATTAAATCATTAGGCATGCTTTTTTTCATTATTTACACTTCTCTGCAAATAGCTAATTTATATTAATTTTTATATTTTTCTAAAAAATGTCTACATAAAATTTCCTTACATTTCAAAACTCACTATTACAAAATAATGCTTTATGCATTTTAAAATTCACTGGTTAAAATTAAATCAAATGAAATAATACATAAAATAAAATTAATGCACATTATGATGGTTTCAAATGCCATTCCTTTCTCTTCCTTTTCAAATGTCTACAAATGTTTTTATTCAATAAAGCGGACACAAATTCTTTTTAAAAATTATTATTAAAATATATGATGAAAAAAGTTAATTTTTAACATGCATATTGTTTAGATGATCTTGAGATTTGTAATTATTATCAAACATGAAAAAGGAATTTCAGTGAAACAATATAAGTGTGAGAAATTCCTTGCAAAATGAAAACTTAAATCTACTTCGTGGGGGGGGGGCAACTTTTTAAGGTGTACAATAATTTAAGAAGTATAATTTTTTTTTAATCAAATTTCAAGCAATGGAGTCATGTTTGAAAATAACTGATGAATGAAATGTTTATTTAAATTCCTTTGTAATACAACATTTTTTATTCATTTCAGTTAGTTACAGAAACACTTAAAAATAACACTGAACAACTTGCAATTTAATTAATAAAACTATATTATTAATAGTTTTATAATACTACTTAATATATAACTTAAGGAATATCACCAAATCTTTTGAGAAATGACAATGTTATCGAAATCACAATCTCATCTTTTATATAAGAAAAAGTTATTATATATTTATAATTTTATTAAAAATTATTTTAATACATAAGCTGTTGACTAAAGGAAGAACTTTATTTCTATTTGAAGGACCAATGATTTTGCTTAAAACAATACCAATGTAAAATGGTGAATTTTTATCAGTAATTCACTTGAAAACATTTGTTTAAAATTTGCCAGAACTTTATCTGGATATTTGAAAAAGCCACTTTAATTCATAAGTATAACTTATAATACAAATCTTTTTGCACATACACATATTTATTATTTATAAAATGAATATAAGTATAACGTTCTATTCAATATGAAATATTTGTTTCAAGGCAACATAGATCATTAGTCAATTTAATCACAAATAAGAAATGACTTGAAATGAATTCTATAATATTTTAAAATTAAACACAGAATTAGTCAATAAAAGAATGAATAGGAAACCTATCTAAAATACTAAGAATTATTATAGTACAAAATCTTCATTTGAAGTGTTAAAAAATTAATTTTCTTAATCTATTTAAAGTAATTAATGTAAGAAAGAAAAAGAAAGTGGAAAATTTATTTCTATTCTGATTTAATATCACAAGTACTATTCTACACAAATCATAAATACAGTGATGTTATTTTCAAATATTTCTAAATGCAGCAGTTTTCTTTTATGAATAGTATGCAATTTCTTTTTTGATATTCGTTCAAGTTATTATTTAGCAAGACAGTTTATAAAGGCGTTATATTTAATATAACCAACGTATTTCAATAACATTCATAATAATAAAATATAAGCATATAAAAATGCTAAGAAGAAATAAAATATTCAATCATCGTTTCTAATATAAGATTTTTAAAAATTTTCAAAGCACGGAGAAAAAAGCTACACAGTCAATATCTGAATGCATTATCAACTGAATTTCATGAAAAAAAGATCCCCTATTTAAAAAATCTATTTTAATAATAATTATATCTACACACTAACAGTATCACGAAGCAAACTTCAAAAGTAATAAAAAGTAAACTTTAAAAGTAATAAACAGTGCAGGATGTTTCTACAAATTTTAGTTAATTCTTTTAAAGATTGGTATGAAACAAGAATTACTATTTCTATATTCTATTGTCCAATACATATTTCATGAGAATTATGAATATTTAGAAATTACAGCAATTATTTTCTCTTTTTGTATGTTGAATTTCTTTTTCTGTTTTAAGAATTTTAAAATTAAAAATCTTTAAAATATAATTCTATAAACTCTTAAAAAAATTCAATAATTCTGTTTATATCACTAATTAAAATTATTAGCTAATTATATCTAAATTAAATACTAAGAATTATATGAATATTAAATGAGATAAAATAACAAAAATGCATAAAACAATGAGTGTTGCATCTAAATAGGAAAACAATAGTTAATAACCTTTAAATAAAATAGTTATGTCAACTTCATATAGATGGCGTTGTTGTGTACGTCATATTTCTTGTTCTTGTTCTGTCTGTGTTACTGTTAATAAAACGTTAAACGAAAATGGCTCTCACTGATGTTCATCAAACTTATAGTCATTAATAATCTCGTGTCTCTACATTTGGCGCCCAACGTATATTTCATTATCATAATGGCTTCTTCAAATTGCTTAATTCAAGGCAAAGTGCTACGGTCTGCTGTAACGAGAATAATAAATGAACTGGATTCCTTCATGAGGGCTAACGACGTTCAAAAAGCCACGTTGGCATTTGCAAAACTCGAAGAGAAATCCAAGTGCTTGTGCGACAACGACGATATGATTATTGCATACCTTACTTCTACTTTGGATGCGCAATCAGAAACCACTGGAGATAGACCGGGTCTTGAGGAAATTATCGAAAAAGAATTGGAGAAATGTGAAAATTACCACGATGGTTTCATATCGGCAAAATTACGATTTCAAGAGTTTACGAAATCCAGTGAAAACGAAAATAAGCAGGTTGAATCGGATAATCTCAACCTCAATTTACCAAGACTGGAATTGGTCCACTTTGATGGAAATCCCAAAAACTGGTTTTCGTTTTGGTCTTTATTTAAAAAGATGAGGATCAGAAATTGACTGACGACATAAAATTTGCGTACCTTGTTCAAACTACTCAGGGTAAGGCTTTCGATTTTGTTCAATCTTATCAAGTTTCTAAAAGTGATTATAAAATGGTGATTAAGGGTTTAAAGGCGCGTTTTGCTGATGATAAAATGTTAATTGAATTATATGTGCGCGATCTTTTAAAACTTATTTTAAATCAATCTCAAAATATGCCTTTTGTTACTTTAGTTGATCAAATAGACACACAATTGCGCTGTTTAGAAAATTTAGGCGTAACTAAAGAAAAATATGCATGTATGTTATATCCGCTCGTTGAGGCTTCAATTCCTGATAATATATTAATTGCTTGGGAAAGGGAAAGAAATTCTGTTTCTCATTCGGAATCTGAGAGTTCACCTGACCTTGAGCGTTTAATGCAATTTCTACGGAATGAGGTCATTGGATCCGAACAGATTCGCGTGGCTAAAACTTTCTGTTCGAATCAAAATAAAATAAGTAAAACACATAAATTCGAAGAAAACGAGGCACTGGCGCCAACTGCTTCCGCTTTCTTAAACCAAATAAAAAAGGATACTCCAACGAACTTTCATAAACGAGAAGAAAAATTATATTGCCTATTTTGCGACAAGGTGACTCATCGCAGCTGTGATTGTTTCACTGCTCAGAAAATGACGTTTCAAGAAAGAAGGGAAAAGGTAATTAAAATGAAAGCGCGTTTCTCTTGCTTGAGAATTAATTGCCGTGCCGATAAATGCGGATTTAGTGTTCGGTGTCTAATCTGTTCTAAAAAGCATTATCCAATATTATGCCCTAATTTATGTAAAGAAGGGGAAAAATCTTTTTCTTCTTTCAACAAAACCGAAACTAATAATGTTGTGAGTAATAGCGCTTCCGCTTCCGCAGATGTTTTGTTACAAACGCTCCAAATTAAGAGTATTAGGGCCTGCGAGGTCAGCGGTTGTACGCGCTTTGTTCGACTGTGGGTCGCAATTGTCATATATAAGAAGTGATGTTGTGGAGTATTTGAACTTGAAAACTGATTATAAGTCCCTAACACATAGTTTATTTGGCGGCATAGAAACGGAAAAAATAAGACATTCCGCTTTAAAATGTGAACTTCAGGAAATTCGCAGAAATTTTTCGTGTAATGTTGTTTTATTGGATAAAGAAACTATTTGTGGTAATGTTCCTAAAATAAGTAAATCTGATGTCAAATTTTTTTCTAAAAATGGGATTTGTCTGATAGTGAAAGTGATAATTCAGATATTTCAGTACTTCTTGGTGCTGATTACTTGGGAAAACTTTTGACTGGTTCTATTTGTCAACATCCGAATGGTTTAACTGCTGTCCAAACATATTTAGAGTGAGTAGTTATGGGAAAACCCGAATCCTCTAGGACAAGTTCTACTCATGCTATGCCCATAATTTCACTACATAGTACTAGCAGAGTTTGCGATCTTTGGTCATTGGATACTCTTGGGATTAGAGATCCTGTAGAAAGCAAAACAAGAACAGAAATTGATAGGGAAACTTTATCCTTTTTTGAAAGAACTATTAAGTTTCGTAATGGTAGGTATGAAGTAAATCTCCCATGGGTTGAAGGTCATCCGGAATTATGTGACTTACGAGATCAGCCGGAGAGACGTCTAATCTCCATGACTTCTAGGCTTATCTCTTTAGGAAAATTAGATGTATATGGCAATATTTTTCGGGAATGGGAACAACAGGGTATCATAGAGGAAGTTCCAAATAGAGATAAGGAGAATGATTTAAAATGTAGATACCTTCCCCACAGAGCTGTTTTTAAGGAATCTAGCTTAAGAACTAAAATACGACCAATATTTGATGCATCTTCTAAAGATGAAAATTCTATTAGCCTCAACCAATGCCTGGCTACAGGAGAAAATTACATAGAAATGATTCCAACTGTTTTGAATAAATTTCGGAAGGATAAAATTGGCGTTATCTCGGATATCCGTAAGGCATTTTTACAAGTGAGCGTTTCTCCTTCGGGTCGAGATTTTCTTCGCTTTCTTTGGTGGAAAGACTTTGGAAAAAAGGGAAATTAAAATCTATAGGCATTGCAGAGTGGTATTCGGTCTTTCTGCAAACCCATTTTTGCTGATGGCAACAATTTATCACCACTTGGATAAAATAAAGGGAAATGAGAGAGATACCGCTGAAAAATTGAAAGAGGCATTTTATGTTGACAATGTAGTGACAAGCGTCGGCAACAAATCTGAATTGGAACATTTTTCAGAGACAGCTTGTCAAATAATGTCTCAAGCTGGATTTGAGTTAACGGGATGGGTGTTTTCCCTCACAGGGTGAGGAACAAAGTCTAAATTTAAATGAATGTAGATTTTCCCCCATGACTTGGTCTTTTGTGGTATCCTGATTCGGATACAATTGCGTGTGATGTTAGCAACGTCACAACTGAAATTGAAAATAAATGTACAAAGCGGCAACTTTTGTCAATTTCGCAAAAACTCTTTGATCCAATCGGTTTTACCGCACCCGTGACACTCATTCCGAAGCTTTTAATGCAAAAAGCGTGGAAAAACGATAAACTAGGGTGGGATCATAAACTGCCATCTGAAATAATAGGGGAATTTAAAAATTGGTTTTCTAAATTAATTCGAATTCCGCGTTATTTCGGGAGATTAGTTAATAAGCTAACTACTACACTTCACATGTTTAGCGATGCTAGTGGGAAGGCTTTTGCCGCGTGCGTGTTTTTGCGCATAGAGTATGGAAATGAGGTTCGAGTAACATTAGTTCAGGCAAAATCACGTGTCGCTCCTCTAAAGAGGGATCCCATCACCAAGACCAAAACTGAGATGTCTACACCAAAACTTGAGCTCCTTGCTGCATTAATTGGTACTCGTCTGGTACAGACAGTCAAGGCATCGCTGGACATTTTCGATATCTATACCTTCTACTGGACCGACTCTAAAGTCGTTCTATGTTGGATTAAGAATACCGGACCTTGGAAAACTTTTGTGAACAACCGAGTTCAAGAAATTCATTCAAGTTCTCCCAAAGACAATTGGTATTATATACCGTCTGAAATGAATCCAGCAGACATAGCATCTCGTGGATGCTACGCCAAGACTCTTTTTGGTGTCCGTTGGTGGGAGGGTCCCACATGGTTGAAAGATCGTAACTCTTGGCCAGACATTGACAACGTGGATATTTCAGACGCATTAGAACTTGCTACCTCAGAGAAAAAACCTGTAGTTATCACAAATCTCTCATTAAATAACTCCGAACTTGAGCCTAATTTCTTCGATTGGACTAAGCTAGTTTCGAAATTTTCTACAATTGTTCGAATTCCAGCATATGTGAAAAGATTTATCTCCAACGCTAAATCAGTAGCAAAAAAGCGGATTGAACCAATCCTGAAAGGAAGCTTAAGCGAACAAGAACTTACCAAATCCGAGTTTCAATTGTTTCTTTATGTACAGAAAATATTTGGGAAGGATCATAAGTCCATTCCTCCAAACTTTGTCCTCTACCGGAACTCCAACGGTCTTCTTAGAGCTGAAAGAAAATTGATCTCTACCGGTGAAGGGGATTATTTTAGGCGACCTATCCTGTTGCCAGATAGGCATGAGCTACTTATTAAGCTCATTGAGGAAACGCATCGAACCTTCAGTTATGTGGGTGTACAAACTCTCGTCACAATTCGTGAGAGATACTGGATTTTGCGATCAAAGAAAACCGTTCGGTCAGTCATTTCCAAATGCGTGGTTTGCCAAAGATTTAAGTCCAAATCTGCTACAACTATGTTCGCTCCTCTTCGTGAGGAACGTGTGCAAGTGTCAGCTGTGTTCGAAACTACGGGAGTCTATCTGGCTGGTCCTCTGGTTCTGCGAAATCGCGACAAGGTTTGGCGCTTCACATGCGCCGTGTACCGTGCTGTGCATTTCGAACTTGTGATGGACATTTCCACGCAAAGTTTTCTTCTGGCATTGAGACGATTCATCTCACGTCGAGGGCGAGTGCAGACAATCTATTCAGATAATGGCACAAATTTTGTCGGTGCTAACAACGAGCTAAAGAACATAGACTGGAGTGTAATTATTGCTCACTCAGATTTGAGGAGAATCTCCTGGCATTTCAATCCACCCACTGCTGCTTGGTGGGGTGGGGGGGGTTGGTGGGAGAGGGTAGTGAGAATGTTAAGATTTGTTGAGACGCAATCTAGGAAAAGCGTGTCTTGATTACGAAGAATTGTACACCGTTGTGTGCGAATGTGAGGCCATCATCAACAGCAGACCTCTGACTTGCCTATCTGAAGAACCAACTGATCTAGTGTCATTAACACCTTCTTTATTTTTACAGGATCAGACTGAATTCAGTGTTGATGATTTTGAACAAAATGATTTGAAGAATCTACGCAAGCGTGCGAAACACCTTCACTCTGTTAAACAAAAGCTTAAGACTAGATTTTATAGAGATTATATTTCTCTTCTTAAACACTCCAAGCATGTGCATCAAACTCCACTTGAAGTGGGAGAATTAGTACTAATTGGCTCAAATAATAAAAAACTAATTGATTGGCCCTTGGCCAAGATAATTGAAATTTATAAAGGTCGTGATGGTGTTCCCCGCGTTGCAAGGGTTAAAACCCAAAATGGAGAATTGGATCGACCATTTCAGAGATTGTTTCGTTTGGAAACATCAGGTGTTCTGAGTAAGACTTTGAGATCTGTCAAACCTAAACATGTTTAACTGTGCAACTTCATTTTATATTAATTTTTCATAGATATTTTTTGATTTCGAGATGTTTTAATGTGTGTTTTGATGTTGCTCTTAAATTAGCTTTTAACTTGGTTTTATTGTGCTTTTAACTTTGCTCTTAACTAGTTATATTGTGTTTAAAACTTTAACCTTTTGGCGGTTGGAGGATGTTGCATCTAAATAGGAAAACCATAGTTAATAACCTTTAAATATAATAGTTATGTCAACTTCATATAGATGGCGTTGTTAAACTCATACGTCATATTTCTTGTTCTTGTACTGTCTGTGTTACTGTTAATAAAACGTTAAACGAAAATGGCTCTCACTGATGTTCATCAAACTTATAGTCATTAATAATCTCGTGTCTCTACAATGAGTTTGTCAAAAGGAGGTTAACAGAATTTAAAAGAGTGAACTGTTTGTAAAAAAATTCATAAATTAAATAACTCTGTAAGACAGGCACAAATTTAATGGAAACATTTAAAATTATTACACAGAATTAAATATTACTTAAATAATAATTGTAATTGTTTTCTTAAAACCTTCTTCAAAGCCAAGAATACAATAACTTTCAATACTTACTCTGACCTTACTGCTGTATGTCTTCGCTAAAATTTCTAAAAATGCCATTGACAGCATGGAAATAATTTTTAAAATGCTTCTTACAAGATTGAAAGTATGAGGGGAAAAAACATTTTGGTCTCATTTCACATTTATCTGGATAAACAATAATTTAATAATACAAATCCCGCTCTTTGACTTCCATCTATAATGTAAATAAACACGTAATTTTCTAACCAATCATAATAAAACACTTTTATGCTTTTACAGAATTTTATAATTCAAAATTGATGTAGTGATTGGATTTTGAAGCGTTAGGAAATAAACGTTCATAGATGGCGCTAGACAACTAGCGCGAGTGTAATTAAAAGAGTGAGGTCATTCGAGTGTTTGCTCTTGGAGAAGGAGTTACTGAACAGAGTAACCCGAACGAATCTGCAATAAATTTGTCGTTAAGTTTTCTATTTGCCTATTTATTCAAAGCACTCACGAACCAGCCACGACAATTGATATGTTGAAAAAATAGAAAAAAAAAAGTGAAACATGCATGTAGCAATGAAGTTGGGAATAAAAATTATATAATAAATGCTAATATGGAAATTGATTTTCAATGAAAAGACCTTTATTTATTAAAACAGAAATCACTGAGGTGCACAATGGTATAACATGATATTACGATAAAAGTCAATTTCAGTTTAAATACAATAAAGTATTGACACTTCATTTTTAACAATAGAAAAGTTGTTTGATATAAATTCACTTTGAATCCATCACAAATCTGCAAATGTAATTACAAAACTAGTAATAATGCTTTCTAGAGCCATCCATTTTGCTCTTTTGTTATTAGACATGATTACCCAGCAATAATTGAATAACATGAATTACTAAAAGATAAAGAAGACTTTAAGGTTCATAATAAAAAAAAGTAAAACCTTATAATGCCAAAAACTAAAAATCAAATGCAAAAATTATTTGATGTTAATTAATGGTTTTATACTTAACTAATTTATTTACTTAATTAAATGACAATTGTTTTCAAAACTTATATATATATATATATTTCTTATATATAGCATTTAATTTATCAAATTAAGAGCACGTTTAATAAAATACATCAATTATATATATATATTATAACGGTCAATAAGAAAATTCAATTTTCAGTAGTTAGTAAAGATTTTACTTATTAAATAAATCTTTAAGAAATTTATTCACTTCCACCTAAGTTTAGCATTATAGCAGTTGTTATTTTTGAAGCAGGAGTTTGTTTACTTACATTAATTAAATTTAGATAAGATTTTTTAGGAAATGCAATGTAATATTTATGTAAACATTTTAAAATCTTCTAAGCATATTCAAAATTATCAGAAATTTCATCAAATGCGAATAAAGTGAATTAGAAATGCTCTGACGATTTTGTTTGATTGTTTTTGTTGGAAAATCGCTTACCAAATTCTTTTTTTCGAAGAATTTTTCTAAAAAATTACTGAAGCATTTGCGATTACTGGAATTCCATTTACGATTTAATAAATGAACACACACTGAATGAATTCTTCAAAATGATCGAAGCATATCACCGACTTCGAAGGCTTGAAAAAATCTATACCAAAGGTACCAATCCTAGGCAGGATTGTTGAAAGGAAAATAAGAAAACATTTTATCATGACAGTCACTCTTGTGTTTAACATTAAAACATCCATCAGCACACCAGTTATTTCTCTTTTAACACATAATAAGAGGAAAGAAAATGACTCAAAAATTATAACTTCAAATGTAAGCAAAAAAAAAATCCGCTTCATACTCGGCGGAGAACGTTAATGGCAGACTAATCGACGAAAGCGGTGCGGATGAAACTTAAATGCCATGCGCGGATAGCTCATGACATGTGACTTTTACGTCACATGAATTGACCCCATTCTGTACTGTTCGAGATCTTCCATTGGACAAGTCGTATCGATTGTTAATCTCTATCGTGATCCAAAACCTGTAATCGAAATATCAGTAAGATCATATGAAGGACTGGATAGGGATGACGAATATTTTACGAGCGGTTATTACGTAACCAATATCAAAAAGTCACAAATAATAGTGATCAATACTTTTCAAAGAGATGTGTGATTCAAATCCTTGATACGATCTTACTGGTGATATTTCGATTACAGCTTTTTGATCACGATAGAAAGTAACAATCGATACTATATCACTGAAATTTACCGGAGCGGTGACTTCACTGAAAAGTAACAATCGATACAATCTGTCCAATGGAAGCTCTCGAACGAAACAGAAAAGGAAAAATCTGTGAATGGCTTGAGTTGCACCGAAGCCTTTCTCGTCTACTCGAAGCTCAGGGTGCTGAGTTCAAAACCTTTATGCTAAAAAATGACAGGCCCATAAAGGTTGTTCTTAGAGGATTTCCCTCCTGCACTCCTATTGAGGAAATAAAAGAGTAATTAGAAAGAGAAGGCTTTACAGTTGTTAGCATTACTCAACTGTCCAAATTCCAAACAAAATCACCAATGCCGTTATTTTATGTGCAAATTGCTAACGGCACTCTGTCTGAAACGGTCTACACTCTAACTGAAATGTTTGGCACAAAAATTTCAGTAGAGCGATACAGAAGTAGGAAGGGGCCCTCTCCATGTTGGCGGTGTCAGGGATTTTTTCACAGTTCCGAAGCTTGTAAGCTTCCTGTAAAATGTGCAGGACCCCATCGGGCTAAAGATTGTCCTTTAGCCTTCGAGGATAAACTAAAATGTGCTAACTGTCCAGGTGACCATGCGGCGAACTGGCGCCAGTGCCCACGTTTCCCTAAACCAGGTGGACGACATCCCGCCACCAGTAAATTTCTAAAAAACCATCCAACAAACCGATCCATATGGGATCCTCCCAGAACGCAACGACCTCAAAAAAATTGACGAAAAAGTGTCGTTTACCAGTATGCTATTAAATGCAGAAGAATTTCCCTCTTTAGATAAACCAGTGGAGCGAGAACCTGCTTCCTCAGTTGTCGTCGATCTTATTCCAAAACTGTCGGTCCCAGTGGATGTAAATAATTCCAAAATTTTTACCGACATATTTTCTGGCCTAGCTTTATTAATGCGAGAAGATTGGTGCGAACCACCTCTTCTACTCCAAGCCTTTAGGAAGGCTTTACCAGCAATTCGTGCTGCATCCCACGGTGCTGATATGGCGTATTTTCTTTTCAACGAATACGTCAACCTTAGTAACGGTCCCCAACATTAACATTCAATCGTTACAACTCAGTTAACTTGCATAATCTTAAAGTTTGCACGTGGAATGCAAATACCTTGCGTCCCAGGATCGCTGAAGTAAGAGACTTTGTTTTAGAGCAAAATCTTGACGTGCTCTTGGTACAAGAGACCCTACTTCCCCCGGAGTGCACACCCCTAATCGCTAATTACCGGATCTACAAAAATAGTAGATCCGGAGATAGTATTAATTTACAGCGCATTTACGGAGGCACTTGTATTTATGTGAAATCAATAATTGAGCATCACGTCATCCCCACTCCCGTTTTAGAGAGGATGGATGCGACAATTATTGAGATTAAATTAGGAAATCTTCCCCCTCTCAAAATTGTGTCAGCATATGTACGATCTGGGAGTTCGTGCACATTTACTCTGGAGGATTTGAAAAAACTTTTAAATTTAGGCCAAAACGTCATTGCGGGTGATATGAACGTAGGGCATATTGCTTGGAATAATTATAAAACCACGAGATATGGAATGCAGTTGTTTAATTATCTTGCAACGCAGGACGGAATCAATGTTTTGGCGCCCCACTCTCCAACCCACATTAATCAAGTTAGCTCTAATGATTCCGTCATAGATTTCGCAATATTAAAGCGAATTCCTTTCCACTCTCAAATTAGAGTGCTAAATTGTTTAGATTCAGATCACCTTCCAGTAGTTTTGACTTTTAATACTGGAACCTTTTCTCTAAATTCACCAGCACAATTCTCCACCAACTGGGAGAACTTTCGGCCTATATTAAATTCAAAACCCCTTCCCCCTTCAAAATTAATAGCAATGATGACGCTGAATTTGCAGTTGGAAGTCTAGGAAAAATTCTAACGGAGGCGCTCGCAGAAGCCTCAAAACCAAAATTTAATAAACCTCCAGAGAAGCTTCCTTTAGAAATCCAAACCAAAATTAAACTGCGAAACTACCTGCGAAGACTTTGGCAACGCTCTCGCGATCCTCAAGTGAGAGCGGAACTTCGCAGAACCCAGGATGAGATAAAAGGGTTAAAAGTAGGTCACTTCGAGCACCGGCGAGCAGAGCAATTAGAGAACCTAGGCACACGTGGCCTTTGACGCCGCTCGTCCTTTCTTAGAAAACCATTCTCCCCGATCCCCCCTCTAAGAGGGGAAACGGGGGAACTCGCCCTTGCTCCCATTGAAAAGGCGGAAGTTTTGGCAGATAGCCTACAGAACCAGTTCGCGCCACACTCAGATACGTGGCTGTCGACCCCCCCCCCTGACGAAATACGTCACAGATCAGCTGGAGAGTTTCCTGACACGTGCACATGTAAACAACCTTGAACCCGTTCGGCCAACGAAGATAATGGAATTCATGAAGAACGTTAAGCCGAACAAATCGCCAGGTCTGGATTTAATCACAAATCGCATGATTAAAAACCTCCCTCCTAGATTTATTTTATATTTAACTTTTTTGATAAATAAATTAATGGAACTTTTTTACTTCCCCGATTGCTGTAAAACAGCTGTGGTTGTCCCTATTCCAAAACCAAACTCCGATTTGACTTTACCTCAAAATTTCCGTCCCATCTCGCTACTTAGTAGCCTGAGCAAAGTGTACGAATCTGTGCTTCTCAAACGCCTGAATCAATTTCTCAACGACAACAATATTTTAATTTCCGAACAATTCGAATTTCGTAAAAATCTGTCGACGAATCACCAGCTAACTCGTGTTACAGAATTGATTCACAGTGGCTTTGTGAAGTCTCAAACCACAGGTGCACTTTTTCTGGACGTAGCCAAAGCCTTTGATAAAATTTGGCACGAAGGGCTTTTATTCAAGTGCATGTGACTTGGATTTTCGGCGCAATTTGTCAAAATTTTACGCTTATACCTACTGTCTCGTAATTTTCGGGTACGAGTAAACGATGTAATTTCATCCCCCAGACCAATTCTGAGCGGTTGTGCGCAAGGAAGTTTACTCTCTCCAACTCTTTTTAACATTTACGTTAATGATCTACCCAGAGCTAGTAATTGTCACTTAGCAATTTTTGCAGACGATACCGCCATACTAACACAGCATAGGGATCCAAACACAGTCATAGCAAACATACAACAGTACATAACCGTTTTACAGTGCTGGCTCATCGGCTGGAAAATAAAAGTCAACCCAAATAAATGTGCACTTGCCTCTTATTTTCCAAAAAATTGGTAATGCCTGTTTTAACCCCAATCCAAATTTTCGGCCAACCCTTCCACTTCGTAAATGAATATAAATACCTAGGGTTAGTTTTAGACGCAAAATTAAGCTTTAATAGTCATATTAAAGCAGCCCTCACCAAAGCTACTAAAATGAGTGTTAAACTCAACAGCTTAATTTCTCCATGGAGCAAGCTATCGATTAGGCTCAAGCTTCTACTCTACAAAGCTATATTAAGACCAATACTGATGTACGGCTCCCAAATATGGGGGGCGACATCAGCAACAAACATAAAGAGGTTGCAGACCGACAACTGAGGAAAATTGTCAACGCACCCTGGTATGTCAGAGGAAAAATAATTCATAACGACCTCAAAATTGAACCTGTTTCGGAATTTATTAAAAGAACGTCAATTAAGTTCTTTGAAAAATTACCCCAGATTCGCAACGAGTTACTCAATTTACCTGCATATGATCCTGCATTACCCAGCTCTAGGAAAAGACCTAGAGCTGCAATAGATAATGTCTATGTTAATTTCCCAGCCGTAAAAAAGCTGAGGACTTCTTAACTCCGTTGCCAATCTGGAGGCTTAAAATTCTCAAAATTATTACTGTTTAGGCCCAAAATAGCTACGATGTGCTACACGCGTATTTAATTTTCTGAAATTTTTATAATCAGTCCAATTAAAAGTCAGTCCCCATAGTAAAAGGCACGTGCAACGTAAATCCATTAAAATCTCTTATTACCCCATAAATAATATCTCTTATTATTTTAAATTCATTAATTCTTCCAAAAACTTTATAAATACAAAATTAAATATCAAATTTCATGACGTTAGAGCTTTATTGCGCTCGTCCTAACTAGTTCAATAAATTTAACTTTCCCTAAACTTACAAATTAAAGTATCTATTCCAAATTATGATGTGGAGGTGCTCGTGACCACTTTGTCACATCGCGGAACTCCGAAACATCACGACGTTGCCGTGAATGGCTTGAAAAGTGAACGGGCCGGTTATTCGTGGAATTATCGTATCATTGAATTGCATATCACTGAAATTTATCGGAGCGGTGACTTCACTGGAAAGTGTGAAGTCGCCGCTCCACTTCCGATATTCGCATTTGATGCACTATTCCATACAAATCATTTTTAATTGCTGTGACTTTGCATATACCTCGTTTACTGCTGGCGCCATGTATTGGTAGAAAATAGAACTACATTAAACAATTTAAAGAAATGACATATATATTTAATTCAAATTTTTCAGAAAATGGTTTACTCCAATAAAGAAATTAAATAAATAGTTTTGAAAAAAAAATCAAATTTAAGAAGTAATCTGAAATAGATAAATTAATCCAATCACACGTTACTTAAATTAGTAAATTAAGTATTAATTACAATGAATAAATTTTATATTTAATATTAAGTAATAATTTTTAATTAATAATATGATTGAAATAACAGATATTTGGAACAAATATTTAAAAATAACAATAGCAAAATTATTTGTTATTCAAAAAATCGTGGATTATGCATCTCTAGGACTGGAATGACACCCCTCTTTGAAAAGTATTCATCACTGGTATTTGAGACTTTATGATATTGGTTGCGTAGTACACGCTCGGAAAATATTCGTCATAACTACGTCATCATCCAAAATAATCAAAACGAAACTTGTTCATAAACAAAAAATATTTATTAATCTAAATTCGTGGATTATATATCCCTGTGATTTATTATTACCACGATGCATACTAAATAAGTAGCTGTAATTAAATTTTGAATTCTGTTGGAGTTCTTTATTTACTTACATTAAGGAACTGAATTCTATTTATTTATCGCACTAGAGTCATATGGCTAAAATCAGTTATAAAAGAAAGATAGCAACCCATTATCATGATAATACATTTTTTTTTCTAAGAGGAAATAGGAAAAAAATTTTATGAGGATGAAGTCCTTTTTGACATAATGTTTCCTTTTTTTTTAAATCTACACATGCAGACAATAGAAAAATTATGTATAAAAAAATTGTGTCGGAAATAATAACCACATATGATCATCATAACCGTGATCTTGACTCTTTTGGAAGTTTACATTGTGGATGCTCAGAATTGAGTTCTTAATTTATTCTTAGCTATCAATTCAAAATTCGGGCTTCAAAACGATGAAAGGATTAACACTATCGAGTTTAAAAAAGCATTATTCGGTAAGAAATTCTGTAATTTTGCAAAAATATTACGAAATTTTATAATATAAACAAGGACTCTGAAGGTCATTACGCATTCCCGATATTGGTAGATATGTACTAGATTGAAATCGTGCTATTTAAATCGATTTTTAGTGTGTGTATTAAATTTGATTTAAATTTCAGGTACTGTCGGTATTAGTGTCTTGCGGAACGCATTAATATTTCATTTTTCATATATATGTATATATCCCGTCATAATACGTTATGTATTTTATCCACACACCTAATAATCTTCCAGACACTTTCACATTGTTGAGTCTATTATTTTTGTTAATAGCTTTAATATTCAATGAATAGCTTTATAAAAAAATATGTTCGTGTAGTTTAAACTTGTAGTTCTGAAAGTTTGAGGCGATAGTTTCTTTCTATTCCTCTTTTCTCTCTCTCTCTCTCTCTTTTTTTTTTTTTTTTTCTGTGCATCTATGTGAACTAATTTTTCTGTGTCATTCGAATAATGGGATAGTTAATTTAACTAGTAAAACAATATTGATACTGTATTTAAATAGTAATACATCTGCAGTTGTTATAGTATTATGAAACTTTGGTCTAGAAATTAGGAAAATATTGAATTATTGGAAATTTTGTTAGTGGTTTTTCTTTTTATTCATTTCTCATGCTTCTTTACTACTAAATACAAATGTAGTATTCGTCTTAATGCATCAATATTATTTTTTCTGCAAAATTATCTTTTTTAATTATACTGTTATTTTGTTATTAGTTAGTTCGTTTAAGACAAATTATTGATTTATTTTTGTCTGTTGTGTGCATCTTTGATTTTTACCTGGTTAATTTTTTTATGTTGGACGAATCCTTTATATTTGAAACAAGTATTTTTTGAATTAAAAAGAAAAGCAAAAATGCAGATTTCTTTAAAAATGACTTTTCCTATCTATATGTATTTGAAAATAATAGAATTAACTAGTGCATGTTCATTTCTAGAATATTGGTAAAAATTATTTGCCAATTTATGCATTTTTATTCATGAATTGATTTTTTAATTAAATTAATATTTTCTTTTTATATTTTTATGGATAAGTATCAAAAATTGCTTTTATGTAATGAGATAGAATCATGATAATTTTACTTACAGTACATAGTCAATTTTATGAATTTTTTACAACAGGGTGCTTATTTGGTATTGTGCTGGGAAAAAAAATAAAGTATACATATCATTGGTAATTAAAAATTACTAAATCTGATTTTTTTTTTTTTTTTTTTTTTCCTTTCCCCACAATATATGTTGTAAAAGACTGTGATTATTTGAACGATCGATCATCTGTGAACTTTGTCTGGTAGTTTTAAGATTTGCTGTAATTTTTTTTAAAGAAATTGTTAAATCAAATCATGTTATAAACCAGAAATATTGTTAAATTCTGCCATGTACAGATTGATTGCCATGAGCCATCTTTGATTATTTAATTTGACTAATTTTTGTTATATATTCAAAGAATATTGGCTTTTATTTGAACAGTTTGTGCATATGTCTTTATAATTTTACATGTTAATCCATGTATTATTAATGACTATGTAATTACTGAAATGCTTTAAAGTACTAAAGTTCCTGATATTCCTTCCTATGAACTTTTTTTTTTTTACAGTTAATACCCCTTTTTGTTATTCTTGGTGGAGGTATGCTGTTATCTGCAGGTTACTTGGCAAGATTAGCTTTTAAGAACCCTGATGTCAGGTATGATTTTAAAATATATTAAATATTTACATATGTAATGTAATTTATCAATTTCACTCAATTGTATATTAGAAACTTATAAAAATATTTAACCTGTAGTTGTTTATGTTTGAATGATTTTTATTGTATTGATGATCAGTATTTTTTTGTGGCAAAAAAGAAATGACTTTATTGAAACTAATTTTTATGTGTTAACTATAAACTTACATCATTAATATACAAAAACATTAAATTTTTGACTAAGACTTTTTTAAATTTAAATTTTTTTTGAATATTGGCAATTTAATGCCTATTTTGATGAATTCTAATAAATCTTTTAAATTCTCTCTTGATTAAAATTGTGTCTACACTTTTTCAAAAGAAGTTATTTCTTTAAATTACTAGCTATATAATTAGTTATAGGATACTAATAACTCTAAATTTGAATGCCAAATCATTTTCTTATTTTTATTAAGTACAAAATAACAATAACTGAGCCAAATTATATTGATTAATTTCATCTTAAAGCTATGGATTAATTGATTTAAGTGCCTAAATATCCTATAGAGGAAATTTTCCTTTTATGAGAAATTTTTCCACTTGCTTGGTATATACTTCAAAGCTGCAGTATATATGTATAATGTTTTTTCAAACCTTATTGCATAAATAGTCTCCATTCCTACATCAAGTAGTCTTATTCTACATCAAGTACAATATTTTTGTTGTTACTGAAATATGTTTTTCCCCCCTTTAAATTTTATGAATACATTTTTAATTTTTTTTAAAAATTTTTGCTTTGTCCAACTTTATAATAATATTCATGAAAGAACTGATTTTTCCTAATTAAGAAATTAAGAAACCCATTATTATAGTCCATGTTTGTATGAAGATGTTTCAATCCCTTGCTTTGTGGAGGGGTGGGTCAAGTTAGTGGTCGGTACAAAATTTTATTTTGTTTCTCCCGACTTCTTGTAGAATTATGATGATTTTAAAATCAATAAAGACATGATTGTATATAAATTTAAAATCATGTTATAAGCTTTCACATGCCAATTAAATACACTAGCTAAAAATATTTTATTAATTTTTCATTTCTTTAACAAATTGAGAAACTTTTTTTTTTATGGAGACTTGCATTTTATTTAATTATGTAAAAATATCTTTTGTTTATATATTTTATTATTTATTTATAATTTTAACTTGAAAACATGCATTGGCAAATAAGATACAATAAGAACTTTTTGTTGTGTTTAGAAGGATTTTTTTTTTATAATATGCAGAAAAAAATGCAAATTTTTAGAGTTTTGAAGTTGTTTAAAATATGTTTATAATGCAGCTTAAAATTTAGTTTACATGTTTTTTACTAATATTTAGTTATGAATTAATAAAGAATGATGTACATCTTAAATTATTTTATTCTTCTTATCCTTGTGTAAAAAGTATGCTGATTTCTAGAAATCTGCTTTATGTAAATCTTTTATTTGGGGGGAGGATTTCTTCTAATTAAAATCATAAGATATATTTTAAAATTTATCTTATGATTTTATCTTTATTTAATAAAGTTAAATTTGAAAGACTTGTTTTTAAGTCTCCTGCTTTTTAATTTTGATGCATCTTTTGTCAGATGGGTGGAATCTCTAATTTTTTCAATGGGTGGTAATATTTTGCCTTCAAAGTAGTAAATAACTAATATATTGTTTGTCTAAATATGATTATGCAAATTCTTGCCTACAAAAGGGGAGAGTTGTATTTGAAAGTTTTAGCAACAACCTTAAAAAATTATTGTGTGATCTCTGTTTAATATATATACAAGCTTAGAAAACATATTGAGTTTTGTACAAAACAATAAGCATGTGTAGGAAATTATTTTATTGCAATGTAGTTGCAACAGAAGCACATTGGTTACTCTCGGATACTTGTGGTGAATCTACCCCGGCAAATACAGCTTTGAAAGAATGGTTTGGTTATTTAAAAGGATAATTTCATACACATGACAAATAACAAAGTAAATTGCAAAAAATAAAATAATAATAAAAATAAAAAAATAAATTTGGATGCAGAATTGGGATTAAAGCACTGAAAGAAAATCATACAGAATTTGCCAAAAAACATGACTTGGTTGTTTTTCAGCATGTCATTGCTTCCTTCACTTGCCAGACCATTGAAAGAAATTTTAAAATCGCTTCACTGGAGTGTGTTGCCTCACCTATCGTATTCGCCAGATGTTGTTCCTTTAGACTGCTATTTGTTTCCTGCCATACACAGTGTTCTTTCTGGAAAAAGGCTCAGCTCCCACACTTATATCAAATATTAATTTGATAATTGGATTACATCTAATGAATCACTTTTTTTAAAGCAAAATCCCTTTGTTGCCTGAAAAAAATGGGGAAATGCTGTGGCTATTGTGGAAAATTATTTTGAATCAGTCCATCTTTAATTTTCATGACAAGCAATTTTCTTTAAGATTAAAAAAAAGTGGAGTCATTATAAAACACCATTAACTAAAAATGAAAATTGACATATAAGAGTAAATGAATAAATTTTTTAAAGAATATTTGATCTTATTGGATTGTATTTCAGGAATATAATATTTGTCTGTTTTCCTTTTCCTATACCTATTCTAATATACATTTATTGATCTTATATTTTAATTTTTTCAAGATTAGTTCATATGTGTAATTTTGAATACCTGAATTGTCAGTTGATAATCATTTGCTTAAGATGCATGAATTTTTATAGCTGGAGGAGAAAGAGTAACCCTGAGCCTTGGCAAGAATATTCTGAAAAGAGATACAAAGTAAGTTGCTTCTTATTTGGGTGTTAAATATTATTTTAACAAATGCTGAATGTTATTATAATAGAAAAAAGAATTACGATCCCATTTGACATTCCAAATTAAAATGTTCAGTTTTCAGATAACTCGTCTCCAAATCTTAAAGAAGAATATTTGTACACACAGAATAACACTAACATTCACATTTAATGATGATTGGGATCTTGCAAACAGAACAGTACTAAAAGGATGAGGAAAGGACATCAAATAAAATTTAAACAAAATTTTCAGAATTTTCTTTTAAGTTAAAATATATTTTCCTAAAGTATTATTAAATTATGTGCCTGTTATAAAAATATTCACATTATCTATTTATTGGAATAAATAAAAATTAGCATTCAAATTCATTATTTAAGAATTAGTGTATTCTTTTATTTATTTTTGAAGTAAATGTTATATATAATAATATATTTTGCTATAAAATTTAAACATGAGAATTACTTTCTTTAATCTTGGTTTAAACTGCCTCAGTAAATGCATCTATCTGACTTACTCAAATGCATTTTAAATTAAAAAAAAATTTTTTAATGACTTCTCCCCCTAATTATTTAATAAATTAAAAATAATATATCTTGGGGAATTTGTTTTGTTTCATGGAATTAACTTTATTTTTTATTTATTATTTAAATATTTTAAGTGAATTAAAAAATTTCTTATTCAAATTTTATTCATAATGATGTGTTAAATGTCATAATTTAATTGTATTCTAAATATTTAGATAAATTCATTTATTAAACTGGTACTAATCTATGAAATGTCTTTACAGTTGCTTCATATTAAGGAAGAGCCAGATTATGGAAAGTTGAAAGAACAGCGACCTGAATTCTAAGATGTAAACGAATTTCTGGTGTCTTATTAGACTTATTCCAAGTTAAAGACTATTTAATTTAGTGCCTAAGATGTCATATGATTTTTTTAATTAAAGTGTTAGATGTAAATGGAAGTATTTCATTCAATTATTAAAAAAAGTCACCTTTGATCTCATAGATAAAAAGATTAAATTATTGTTTCATAGAATTGGAGTGGGTGGGAGAACTGTTTTTTCTCAATAAAATTAATCTTTAACTTGGACATGTTTTTATTCCTTTCATACAATGAATGAATCTTTTAGTATAAAATTAATTTTAAGTTTTATTTTGGGGTTATAGTTGTAAACCAGTGATGAATTTAAGTTCCATCATTTTTGCGATTTCACTATTATCCATAGACTTATGAAGAAATAAATAATATTATTACATTGTTATAATCAACTGAACTGTTCTACAATTTTTTCCCCGTGAAATGAATCGGAATCCTGAAACATGATATTAATTTATTTTGGTTTAATACCTTAATTTTGAATTTTATTTCTTTTCTGCTAGCAATGCTAGTATGAAAAGCTAATTCATCTGCTGTTTCCAAACATCCCCTTTCTCTCAGTTCTTGAATAAATCAAGAATTTCAAATGTACTAATAAATATTTTGAGTAGTTGAATTTTAAGACATGATTGTTTATTTTTGTTTAACTAATAAATTAAATATTATTCCCCTAGCCCAAAGAAATTGAAAAATGATAATGAAAAAGTGCATTTTTTTTTTTAAAGGCACCTCCTTCCCCTTCCACTTTTGCAAGGATACTCTTTATAAACATGAATCAACTTAGCAGTACCATAGAAGATATTTTTAAAAAACAAGCCGTTTTAAATCCGAAATTTTCACCCTCACTGTCATATATTAAAGTTTTCCGTATTGTAACAATATTTGATAAGCAGCTTTTAATATTGGTTTTATTTGTTCTTTTTCAAGTCACATTGAAATAATGGTGAAAAAAGTGGCTAAAATTTGTGTAACTTTGCAATAAAATAATCTTGATCTAAATTATTGATTCATGGCAAAAAAAAATTATTATGTAACTAGTAAAAAGTTCCATGATTACTTTTTTTAAACATCCAATTGTGAAGCCATAAAAAACAGAAATACAGATATTAATTGGGACCCAGCTATTTTCTATAATTAGAAATAGACTACTCAGCTTTGTGACTTACATTTACACAGTTTTTTTCAACAGTTCCGAGCTGCAGTCGAAAAATAGTTTTAAGTATTCAATCAAAATTTCGCATTGGAGCAACTTATAATTCTTCACCACCATATTAGAGTTATAGGATACAATTTAAAAATTATTTTTAATGAAATATCAGTAAAAAGTAAGTAATATTAAAAAAAAAAAAATTTAAACAGCAGATGGGGCTAAATGGCTGCTGCCTCAAATGAGTTCTCTTAAATATATAATGTTAGAAATTCATAATTTTCCCTTCCTTGGTCACAAAATACAGGAATGATCAATATGAATTAAATGACTCTTTATATTAGCATGTGTTGAACATATTTAAAAACTTTCATTTTGTGTTAAACAAAAGTATTTGAAGTCGAACTCTTATAAACATTTCAAAATTAAAATTAAACTGAAAACATTTTTTCTCATTAGCAAAATATTAATGGATCATTCTATACATATCCTTTTTCCTAGATTATTTTGTATACATTAAAACAGAGGAAAGGGTGATCGAAATAGCACTGCTATAAAAACAACGATCAAGAACCAAAATAAAAGTGCAAGTGAAACACTTAGATGTATGATAAGAAACAATACTTGGTCATTCATACAACAACAAGAAATGAATATATATATAAGTTGAAATGATAATTGTGAACTTCTTGGAAACAATTCTTCACTGATTGAATATTTTCATAAATAATCGGTCAATTTGATTAAGTTAAAAAAAAACAGCAGAAAAAAATTAAAAATAAAAATGATGGTTTTGGAAGTATCCTTTCTTATGATTGAAATTCTTCAGTTTGGCAATTTAAACTTCAATTTTGCCTACTCATTAAAAACTGAATGTTTAACAAATAGAAGTATTTTTTTTTAGAAAAATCAAATTTGTGAAGGAACTTTGAAGAAGGTGGGAAAAAAAAAATTGTATGATGGTAAAATGAGTGGAAATTCATTAACCTTTTTTAGGGTGCTTTCTGCTCTGTAGATAAAATTTCATCTTACAAAATTAAAATTTTTTATTATGAAAGTGATTAATTCAACTTTAAATTTATGATTAATGCCAAAATAAAACATTACTTACAAGAATAGTCAGGAAAATGTTTTTTAAAAAATGCAATGTGATTCTACTTGTGTACAAATTTTAAAGTATTTTGTTGAGGGATATTTAAACTGTTATTTTTCATTGTTTAAGCTAAATTAACTGTTTATAAATTCTGTTATATACTTTTTTTATGCATAAAAATTTGTTTGAATAAAGAAGGGAGGGGTCACGTCTCGCTTTATGGCCAATTTTACATTTTTGTATTCGAATTTTGCAATTGCAGTAATACCCAATGTAGTTAAGGGAATAAGTTTTACGAAATAAAAAAGCATTATGTATATTCATTTTTATTTACAACTCATTAATAATATTAAAATATTTCAATTGTAATTGTTGGTGAGGAGTATTCATACTTTTTTTGTTGTAGCTAATGAGGCATTTATATTGTTTAATTTTCCATTAATTTGATTAGAAGTTATCAATAGTTAAACAATATATATATGATGCCTTTTTTTAAAATCTTTTTTAAAACTAAAACCGGATTAAAAATAATACTATTTTTAAACAATGTTAAATTTAAGTTGTGCCATGTAAAGGCCTTTCTTTGTTTTGTTTTGTTTGGGCAGCATTGAAAAAAATATCCCAAATAGGTAATTCATTACCAAATTTGAATAAACCACCTTAAGATTTAATTTCAACCTTGAATGATCTATTACCATTCAAAAAACAATTAATACCATCTAATACTTTGCTATGTGCATTTGCAATATAAATTCTTTAAAAGATAATTATTTTGATTAGTAACTAGAATTGAGAGTCGCAATATCAGTAAAAGTTTGTCTATAATGTTTGAATTTAAAAAAGAATAGTATGCAGGCTTTTAAGTTCAAAATATGCATGTAACCTAATGTTTCTGTAGTAGTAAAATTGGAGTTCTAAAGAATAAAGAATTAATGAAGGCAACATGAATCATAATTTATAATTATTTACTCCTTTAGAATTGATTAGCATTAAGATTATTTGTGAATTTTTGCTCAAGAATTTATTTGAAAAAGATAAACATAAAAAATTTATGACACAAAGAGGGCAGAATTCCTATTTCATTGGTAGCTATTGATTTCTTTGGTATATTATAAGAAGTGATTTAGATTTAATGGTATTAAATTCTTCTAAAAGTTATTAGAATAATGCAATGGCTGCAGAAGTTAGAATGGCTGCAATTGATGGTTAGTAATTAAGTTGCTTTTATTGAAAATATAAAATGTGTTCAACAATTTTGTTGGATTATTATTTGCAGATTTTGGCTCCAGATTAACAAATTCTTTTGGCTTTATATTTACACATCTTTTCAGCTTTTGTTTCGAATGAATAGGTGCTTATGTGATTATAAAAATTGGAGAATTACCCTTAAACACAGTTCAGCATCACCACAAGTATTTGATTATGGAAAATTTTATTTCAATACCCTTGCTTAAAAAGATTCAAATTAGTTTTGTAATATCCTAAATATTATTTGAATTCAATTTTTGGCTTGTCTGTTCTGGTTCATTTATTGTATTCTGAAGTATTTAAAAATAGATTTTATATGTGTACAATAAGTATGACTCTGAAGGTGAAATAATAGAAACTAATTTTTCATATATATATTTAGAATATAAATCTATGTTCTAATTCTTGTTTTTAAAAAACAAGCCATAATTTGATTAAATTTTTTAAAGAATATAATTATATATTTTATGCAATGTCTTACACAAATTTGCATAAATTATAGATTCAAATAAAAAAAAGCAATTTGAAATTGGTTACTAGATTAATCTCTAATAAGCAATGTACAAAGTTTTGCTTTAATGGATTTTTTTAATAATGAAATTTTTTTTTATCTTAATGATTTTTTAATGGAAATTACTGAAGTAAACATATCAGATTTTTTTATTTACAGTAGATATCCACCATAACAATAAAAGCCAGTGAGTAGTAATCTTTGCTAAACTTTCTTGCATATTCTATAATAAATGTAATATGTATTATTAACCACATGTCATTGACGAACTACAATTACGAAAGAACATACTAGGCTGTGAACTTTTGAGAATAATATCCAAAAAGCCAAAAGTGTATTTTGGCTGCCTTTTATTTTATTTTTTTTATTCCAACCGAATAAAACAAAATTTAAATATAAAACTGCTATCATAGTCACAAAATTAGATATCATAATTCATATATTTACTGCATTTTTGAGTTCTCGCATCTACAGTCTTGAGTAAATACAGGCGGTCAACACCATGGTTGATTTTATTCCTAGCTCGATGCGGATCTACACTTTACATACTACATTTGTATACCAAATTTTGTCTATCTAGAACTCATCACTTTGTAGTTATTGTGTTGTTATATTCAGAAAAAAAGATTTCCTCAACGGATTTTGTTCAGAATTTGGTAGAAATTTACAAATTCGAAGTAAAGACCATACACAATTTCATCCATCTGGCTTAAAATCATTTTTTAGTTATGTTCATAGATAGGCAAAGATGATTCCAGAAATGTGTTTTTCGGATTCATGGAAAGTTCGTTGCGATTACAGCACCTTCTCTTTGTATACTTTATATGAAAAAAAATTATTAATATTACTCATAAACATTTCACACGTTGGTGATGGTAAGTTTGTGAGAAACATCATACAAACAACATGTGTATGATATTTTCAAAGAATCCAGAATAGTGGTTCAGTGCACTTGCATACTTATTTTCAAATCATTCCTTTAGTGGTACAAAAAAAATCATGATTTTATAAAATTAATTTTTATTTTAATACATCATTTTCTATGACTATTTTTTTTCCTAACATAAAAATTTTAAGTATAGTTTATTTCTTTTGGGGGGGGGAGGTATAAATTGATAACATTTTATTAAAGCTTGCATACTTTTTAAAAATTGGAATATAGAATTTATGTAAGCTGAATAAATTGTAATGCATAATGTTCAGAATAGAACATAGTACAAGGATGAAACTTTATAACTTTACTTCTAACAAAGTAAAGTTATAAAGTTTACTTCTAACAAAGTAAGTAAACTTCTAACAAAGTTTGAATCAGAATTTTATCGAAAATTCTAAATAGCATGCGAATATATTAAAAGCACAAAATTAAATTTTACATCATTTTAAAATTTAGAAACTTATTTCATTTATACCAATTTTTATCATATAATTTTTTCTCTAATTTTAATAACATTTTAAAAATATTTTCCAATAATAATTTATATTGTTTTTAACTATTGCACTTACGCACACAGTACGACAATAATAAAAACAGTAGGGTGTGTGTGTTTTTTGCTGTTGTTATTGTATGCATTAACAGTGAGTAATAGTTTTCTTTAGTATATATATTAACCCTCCTATAAATAAGAATAATTTTAAAAATAACGTATGTACAAATTGAAGAATCCAGCCTAAAATATTATTCGAATCTTTTAAATTTTTCATTTTTTTTAAACAAGATTAAGATTTTTTAAGTTGGCATTCTTTCAGTAGATTGATTAAGTTGGTTACACACAAAGTATAATTTGTTGTAAACAAGACAATAATCGAGCCTCATGGCATAATCAGAACTGACTTGAAAATTCGGTTTGATAAGCAAAACATTTTGGTATAGTGATCAAAAATTGGATTCGGATTCCATCAGAAATTCAAGTATTTATTGAGACTCGTGCTGAAAATAGGAAAAGCTCACATAAAGAGAATGAAAAAAAATTGGTATGTTGATATATTTTAGAAACTTATTCATTAATTATTTAGCGATTCTTAAAAATAATTTTTCGACCCAGATATTTCACTTGCATTTTTATTTAATTGAATAATTTATATGCTGCTTTGTGTTTAAGCTGTGGATGTTAAAATATTATTCCTATAACTAAATGTATTTTCGATACAATAAGCCCTAAAAACCCGTTATAATAAGTTTGTTTTATTAATATGGGTTTTTCATTTTTACATCTTTTAATTCAACTTCCACAAAGTTTAAATGGTCATTTTTTTTTTTTTTTAGTTTCTCGTATACAAAGTATGTGTATAGAGAAACTATTGTAATTTTCAAAAAATTCGAACTCGAGGTTTTTACGAAACTGTTTATTTCAGTTCTTCCTGAATTTTCGATGTTCCATATTTGAAATGATGTTTGTTTGTGAGCACGACAGCTCAAAATTACTTTGACTAGGCTTATGAAAATTTGGTGTATAATCTTTATACTAAGTATGTAAGATTTTCATCAAAATTTGAACGAAATACAATAATGTATAAATACAATAATATGTAAATACAATAATCTAAAACGTAATGACTTAAATAAATGATGCTTGCTATGTGATCTTATTACTGCAATTGTATTTTTTGTCAAATATTGGTTCCAATTCGGTTGAGAAAAAAGATGTCTAAAATGCTTTCCTTCTTTATTGTATTACAAAAAAAAAAAAAAAAAATGTATGGGAACATAGTTTTATTACGAAGCATGCGAGAAAGTTTAAGGGAGTTTTTTCAATATTTTTCAAATATTTAATGCATTAAGTACATTAGCAAGATCCTATTAAATGTATTGCATTTGAATGCAAAATATTAAAATAATAATAATTGCATGATTTCTGCAAATTGTGAAAATGCATGATGCATAAAGTCATTGAAAGCGCTTGACAAAAAATACTTGGAGCTACCAGATTTTTATTAATATTTATTGGATAGTAGGTGCGAAGGAAGAATTTTTTTTTAACTTTCAAATTGATATATAGTAAAAAAAAATATTATCTAAAATTGCAACGTTTTTTCTCAATACATTCAGAGAATATTAATGAGCTAATACCATTTTTATACATCTTTAAAATTCATAAAATAAACTTTTCATGGATACCAATTTTATTTCCATACAATATTTTTTTTAATAAATTTTAATAATTCTTTAAAAATATTTTACAACATTGTTTCATTTTTTTAGTTACATACTAGCTCGTTGTGGCGATTTTAAATACGTTTTTTATGTACACGTTAATTCTTTTATATAACTAGCCGACCAGCCGGTTCACCAATCTTAATGTTTGTTAAACTTTTAATAATTAAATATTTTGTGCAATTCCTACTTTAATAGTTTCTTCATCAAAATATTTTAAAACTTCAAATTTTGATAGTCATATAATTCACTCATAATATTATAAAGGCCTTTAGTCATAACGTAATATGTATCTCTAATTTTCTGTTAGCTCCCGTAGAATTTATGCCTTAAATTAAAGTGGAAAGGATTAATCTGTAATTAATATAATAATATTTTTTTACTGAAACAAAGCATTTTTTTATAATATGATTACTGATAACAGAGTCACTGAGCGTTTATACTTTATGGGCACTAAAGAATATCTTTCTTAATTTATGTAATATCTCAAGAATTTATCAACAAAATTTTCTCAGATTCATCATGAGCAGATCGATTAATTAAGAATGTTTAATTTTAAATGCATCAAACACTAAGAAAAATAAAACGAATCATTTAAAATAATCGGTTGAAAACAGGTTAAAAAAATCTACTTAAAAAACGATGTACTTAAAACCATAAGCATATACAAAAAATTTATAACTACCATAAATACAATTTAATTACAAAAGCGTACAACTAACCTAAAAATAATCCGTTGATAACACATGCCAACAACCAGAACACAATGCGCATGCGTGAATTTTCATCGCCAGTTAAGGTAATGCAAATGCGTGAATTTTTCTACGCCAGTTGGGGCAACGCTATGCAGATTAGATCCTTTATTCTGTTTTTATTTAATTCAAAAGTACTTTAGAATGAATCTGAAAGATCGATTAATTAGCATTGTTTAATTTTAAATGCATCAAACATTAAGAAAATAAACAGAATCGTTTGAAATAATCTGCCGAAAAATTTTAACCCTACCCTCATTACTGTTGGGAAAAAAAAAAAAAAAATCTGAAGCCTTACTCATTTGGCGATGGGGGAAATGAAAAGATTTTTTGTCGGGAAAGTTAGTTTTTAATTAATAATTAAAAATTCAAAAAACGGGACTCCAGGTGCACTTTCCCGACCTCCAAGGTATACATGTACCAAATTTGGTAGTTGTAGGTCCAACGGTCTGGCCTGTAGAGCGCCAACACACACACACACATTGAGCTTTATATAAGTATAGATTAACTCTTTGTACGCGAGGACTTTGTTCAAGTTACCGTAACAAAGTAAGTTATGAGTGACAGTCGTCTCTCGAGTGCAAAAGATTGAAATATAAGAAAAATTCAAAAGATATTAAAGCATTATCATGTTTGATATCTCTGACTAGAGGTTCGAATATATATATATTAATTCAAAGCGATGTACGTTGCATTCAAATCATTTTGTTTTAACTAAAAGCAGGAGAATTTGAAATATTATGCTCCTTTTTTAATGACTCGTAATCAATTTTACACTTTTCTACTCTTCACTGTATTAACTTTTATCTAATCTTGATCAGAAATGCGAGGAATAAATTTCAATTTCCTCCATCTCTGCGCTCTTTTGTTTTGTCTGCTGGCTGACAAGCGCCGTTTTGACTGGGAACAAAAATAACTTTCACAACTGTTAAATAACAAGCAGTTATTTATTCTAAAATTGTCTTCCTTTCTTCTTTCCTTTATGACATTGCTGCAGTTAGGTTTTATTAATCTAAGATGGTAAAACTTGACATTTAAATCGTTGAATGAAAATCCATTGGTGCGAAATTAGAGTTGGCGAAATGTTAATAATACATTCTATCTATTATAATCAAATGCGATTCAATTTCATAATTCGCTTGCTTATTTTGCACTCATAAAACAGATAGGTCAAAAGTATGGTTATATAAGTCACTTTTTGAAAAAGAAAAAAAAAAGGAGTTTAATTTAAAATTCAATTTAAACCATATGTGAGATTTAGATCCAGAAGATTTCTAAATTAGATTATTTTTATTAACACATAATACGGTACCTTTTGCATTAATTTCTGGAAAACAAAGCAAGTGTGGGTTAATATTACTGTAACCTTACCTCGTCTAAATAATACTTTTGAATTCAGACGATTATAAAAGAAAACCCTAACAAATATTTCTGTACTATGTTAAGTTCTTTTCAAAATAGGGTTTAACAACTTTTGTCGCTCTAAATCTCATGTTTTTCAGTTTGCACATTGGGAAGAAAGTACATATTTATATACGAAAGGCATTCAAAAAAAAATTTTTTTAATTCTTTGTAATTTTTAATAAAAAAAATCATGAAAATCATTTTTTTGAAAATGTGCATTCTGGAATTTAAAAGGAATATTCTCAAATCTGGGAGCCTTTTTCAAAATAGGGGCAAGTTGAAAATTGGAGGGGAGAAATATGAAAAATAAAGCGAACACAAATTATTTGTGTAATGTAGAATGGTGGATAACCGGCAAAATTGCCTGTAAAAATGCAATTTAATACAAAAATGCTGCTAAACAATTTTTATTTACAATTAAGTGATTTAACATAGAATTATAAACAATAGATTTCTGTGTTTAATAAATTTTGTTCCTTTATATTTAGTTCGTTTTTTTTTTCATAAAAAAATCATTTTTAATATTAAAATGCTTTTATTTCAAAACGAGTAATTTTAATTAGAGAGTTTTTTTCAATTCCTACTATTAGTTCACACTCTCCCTATATATATTTATATATCTTGTTCAAATTTTCAATCGTTAATAAAATACTTTTTATTCATCCATTCAAGTTCAAATACATTTTTATAAACTTGTAGTAGATTGACACTTGATGTTAATATAGTATTTTTTTCAAATATTAATTTATTAATTATTAAATTTAATTACTTTTTAATACTTTAAATATTTTAGCAGTTGTAATAAAAAATGAAACCAACAGGCAGTAACTGTTGATTTCAATTTCAATCAGTAAAATGCAAGGATTTCAGTATTTTTCACGTGAAGGTGAAGAATACGAGTTCAATTCTTGCAAAAGTAAGAACTGACTTAATTTTTTTTATATATATATAACTTTTTTTTTCCTTCCTTTAATCTTGATCTGGTAAACTTTCAGTCAGTAGATGAATGCTTTATTTAAATAATAGATGCTTTATTTTAAAAAGTATCCCTTTATTTATTTTCAAGGAAAGGAAAATTTAGAATTTGTTCATCCCTCGTTTCTCGACACTACTTATTAATTGAATAAATAGAAACGCTGGCAATTTGACTGATGAGTTTGCACCAAAATTCTTGATTTCTATTCAAATGGAATGAAATCCATTTACAGGCCAGCATGTGAACATAACAATTGAAACATTTACTACCTTGTTTCATATTTGTAAAGAGGTACTTTTACAATTACCCTCCTACTTCCTTATTTGCTACAATGTGTAAAAAAAATTGTTCTTGCGTTTGTTTATTCTTTACAAGCCGTCTTTGGCGACCAGCCGGTTCGCCAATCATAATGCTCGTTAAAATTTTAATAATTAAATATTTTATGTAATTCCTACTTTAATAGCTTCTTCATCAAAATATTTTAAAACTTCAAATTTTGATAGTCATATAATTCATTCATAATATTATAAAAGCCTTCAGTCATAACGCAATATGTATCACTCACATTTCTGTTAGCTCCCGTAGAATTTATGCTTTAAATTAAAGTGGAAATGATTAATCTGCAATTAATATAATAATATTTTTTACTGAAGCAAAGCATTTTTTTTTATAATATGATTACTAAAAACAGAGTTACTTAGCATTTTAACCCCATGGGCACTAAAGAATATCTATCTTAATTTATGTAATATCTCAAGTATTTGTCAACAAAATTTTCTCAGACTCCTCATGAGCAGATCGATTAATTAACAATGTTTAATTTTAAAGGAATCAAATACTAAGAAAATAAACAGAATCGTTTAAAATAATCGGTCGAAAAAAAATTTACTTAAAAAACGATGTATTTAAAACTATAAGCATATACAAATATATATATATATATATAACTAACATAAATACAATTTAATTACAAAAGTATACTACAACTAACCTAAAAATAATTTAAATCAAGTCCGCATCCGTTAAAAATAGTTATCAACAATCAGAACACAATGCGCATGCGTGAATTTTCAGTTTGAATTTTTCTACGCCAATTGGGGTAACGCTGCACAGATTAGAAATTTTTAATTTCCTTTATTCTGTTTTATTTTAATTCAAAAGTACGTCAGAATGAATCTGAAAGATCGATTAATTAAAAATGTTTAATTTTAAATGCATCAAACATTAAGAAAATAAACAAAATCGTTTGAAATAATCGGTCGAAAGATGTTAAGCCTAACTCATTAGCGTTAAGCCTAACCTCATTAGCGGACTGGTCTTACTCATTTGGCGGTGGGGACATGAAGATTTTTTAGGCGGGAAAGTTAGGTTTTAATTAATAATTAAAATTCTAATAAAAATTCAAAAAAGGGACCTTGGGTACACATTTGCGACCTCCAAGGTTTACATGTACTAAATTTGGTAGTTGTAAGTCAAACGGTCTCACCTGTAGAGCGCCAGCACACACATTGAGTTTTATTATAAGTATAGATGACAATCTCTCCCTCACCCTCTCGCTCTCTCTCTTTCTCTCTCTCTCTATATATATATATATAATATGTAATGATATTTTTAAATCAAAATTAAACCCTAATTAATTTCCAAAGTTTTATCTTAATTCAACCCAAATTAACTTCATTCTAAAATGCCCTCTTATTTCTTGATCCGATTTCACCTTTTTTTGTTTAATTAATGCTACAAAAGCTCTGTAAAAATGCTTACATCTACGGTTCGAGTGAAGGGATAAAAATCTGCCAACTTGATAAATTCTTTTAAAAGATATCTATTCCTCTTTTACCTAAATCGACACGTCTAAAGAAATCTCTATCTGAATCTCAGAGTATATAATGACGGGAAATATATATATATATAAAATCTTTTAAGCTCTTTTTTTTTTTTTTTTTTTCGTTCTTGTATTGTGACGTAAATTGACGTACTTCTCCGCTTCTTGCTTGTACATAAGTTATGCCTCACGGGATGGAATAAAGCAAAGTTTTAACATTACAAAAGTGTCTCCTCTATCTTCGGTCACGAAACTATTTTAAAATATGTTTTACATATTTATATAATGATTTTTATATAATAATGATATTGATATAATAATATCAAATCTTAATTATTTTCCTAATTTTTATCTTAATTTAGCCCATACTAACTCATTCGAAAATATTCTCTTATTTCCGGATACAATTTCCGCTATTTTATTTAATTATTTATAACACGCGTTCTAGAAAGCTGATGAGTATTCATTTTCTCACGCTCCGAGTGAAGGGGAAAAAATCCTCCATGCTTACGACATTCTTTTAAGATATCTAAGTTTCTCTTGCCTGAGCCGACATGTGGCAAAGAGATCTTTGTCAGAATCTCATAGTAAAATCACTGAAAGGGAAAATTCCTATCACTTTGCTCTTATGTAGTGATGTAATCTGGCTCATATCTTACCATTTCTTTCCTGTACAAATTATGGCTCCATTGGTGAAGTAAATCGAAATGAAAACTTCAAAAATGTCTTCTTTTCGGCCACACATATGCAAAATTATGTTTAAACACACATGCACACATACAGTGGTGGAACCTGGCTTAACGAGCATAATTCGTTACCGAATCTTACTCGTTATGCCGGGTTTACACTCGCCAGTTATAAGACAGCCAGTAGGCAGCGCATACGTAGAAAGATTGCAAAATTGCTGTTCGGTCGATGGCAAGTAATTGTCCCGGCGGGGTAACATGCTGCTTTATTTTAATTTTTTTCTTACTGCGGATGCGTTTATAGAATTTGGCGGGTTTCTTTTTCTTTTTTTGGCGTGAAAAAAAATTGATCACTTATAGCTTAATTCCGACATTTTTTTGTTCTTTGTTCTTTCTGATGCGAGGTTATGTTTGTGTGTGTGTGTGCGCGCGTTTTTTCTTCATTTTATTTGCCTTTTCTTATCTATAATTTTCCAAATTTAAGTATGTTGACCTCTTTTTTTTATTTTACCATGTTTCTTTGTGTAAATATCCATAATTTTAATACGAAACGCAATGAATTTTTCTTCATAAGAAGAAAAATTCTGGGAGGCCAAAACGGCAATTTATAGCCAAGCATGGAATGCCTGAATCTATCATGAAATTGTGGCAAACATAAATCAGTCCTTTTCTACACATGCGCTGCCTACTGGCCCTCTTATACACTGGTGGACAAAATTACGAGATGGAAGACATTTTCCCAAATATCTTAAAAAATACTGAATATAAATAAATGAAATTTGGTATGGATATAGCTTATACCATGATAATAAAGTATGCAAACCAAAATGAAAGTGCCATTCACTGGCAAGACCTATTGCCAATAAATCCAATGTAGTCTGAACTTAAGGATAAAAGATAACAATAAAAGTGAGGCTTGTACAGTGTGTGTTGCCTTTAGTATGGTATATGGTCACCCCTGACAGACAGACAGCATGCACAATGAGTATGCCTGCTGTTAATAAGGGAGTTAAAGAGGGGTTGTGGAAGACCCTCCCATTCTTCCACCAGAGCAATTTTTAACTCTAGAATGGTTCTGGGGGGAGGTTGGCGCATCGCAATAGCTCTCCCAAGAGCATCCCAAGCATGTTCAATAGGATTCAGGTCAGGGGATTTGGCTGGCCAATCCATTCGTCGAATATCCTCGCTTTCCAGATACTCAACAACCATGAGAGCCCTATGTGGTCGCGCATTGTCGTCCATAAAAATGAACTCAGGGCCAACAGCGCCCCTGAAAAGACGCACATAGGGCTCTAGGACCCCCTGCCTGTACCTCTGGGCATTCACGGAACCATTGTCAAACACATGGAGCGGTGTGCGGGTATCTTGCATGATCCCTGCCCAAACCATGAGTCCTCCACCAGCATAATGGTCCCTTTCGATAATGTTGCTGGGGTGGTATCGGGTTCCTCCATATCAATAACTGTCCAGAATCAGGTTGTAGACTGAATCTGGACTCATCGGTGAAGAGAACATTAGCCCATTGAAGCTGTGTCCAATTCTGATCACTGGTGGGGAAGTATTGTGGTGGTAACTTCGTAAGCCAGATAACATCCTCCGGAGTGGAGTGATCACTTTTGTCTAGTGGTTATGTTACTCGGCTATGAACCCTAACGTTGAGAGTTCGAACCTCAAATAAGCACATATTATTATATAAGTTATATTATTCATTACATCCACTCGCAAAACTGCAAAACACACGTTGTCATTCTTTTGGAATCACTACGTGATTCCAACTCACTTCTCTATATCGTGTCTTCGTAATTAGTGTCTAGTAATACGAAATTGATTTCTTATCTAGTAATAAGAAATTGATTATATATATGTAAAATTGATAAATACTAAACTGACAGGCAATAAAAATGTTCATTTCTAAGTTGTTTAAAAATGAACATAGAATTTATTCTTTTTCCTTGTTTTAATAAAATGTATTTCATCAAAACTGAGTAAATAATGCTAATAACATTGAAATACACGCCAAAATTAATTTAGTCGTGTCAGTCAACTTTCGCGAACTGCATTTTATCACAAAAATTATACCATTTCATTTTACTTTGATATAAGTAATTAGTTGAAATAGTTTCCCGTTCTGTATTGACAATTTTTTCATTTAACTCATCTCGTAATCCAGAAATGTAAAGACGCCATTTTCCAAATATCGACAATGGGGACTAATATCAAAGCTGTTCCTTTTTACATTATACTTGAGCAATAAGGTGCGTAGATAAGACTTTGGGTAGTTAAGTATACTTCAAAAAGTGTGAAAATGATTGGAAATTCTTTTCATCTCTATTTCATTCACACCGACTGGATCTATTTAGGAACAATCCTTCTTAAGAACGATTCTTCCACTTTTTGTTTTCGATTTATAATCAACTATTTGAGCGAAACAATTCATTTATTAGCATGATCAAACTAAAATAAATCGTTTTTTTTTTTCTATCGAGGCAAACATTTACGCAATTCGAGTGGGCGAGCTATTGCTGAATAACGATGAAAAAACTCGGTGTGATTTTGCGTCAAATAAGCGTTTTATATAAATAGATTATTTATATAATACATGCATTTTCACAAAAAAAGTTACCTAAAGACATTTATTTTTGTTTACGCAAAATTCGGGGAAGATGAAACAAGGCTTTACCGATAAATAAGTTTGTAATTCGCATAGCTACTGCCGCTGCCGCCTTATTAGGGATGCTTCTTAATATACGATGTAACAGTTTCTTCTGCTTTCAGTATCATCCTAATTTCAGAAGGTTTTTGCTATGTTGCATAGATCTATTAATGAATTTTTAAATAAAATGATTAAAAACCATAAAAAGGGAGGTGAAAAAAACTCCGATTCTGAATATGATTGCTATCAAAACATTAAAAGATTACAGACGAAGTCTCTTTTGCCTGTCTTATCAAATATCAGGCAGTGTAAGATGTGCCGAAATAGCTCAGTTGGGAGAGCATTGGACTGGAGATCTAAAGGTCTCTTGTTCGATTCCGTAATTCGGCTAGTCCGCTATCCTCGGTAGTATAGTGGTCAGTATCCCCGCCTGTCACGCGGGAGACCGGGGTTCGATTCCCCGCCGGGGAGGAATTTTTTTTTTTTTTTATATATATAAAAAAAATTCTATATATATATTTATATATTATTTTGAATTTAAGAAGGGTTTTTTTATGTTAAATGAAAAAATGAAACATAAAAAAAAATCTAGAATTATACAGGTTACAATTCAATATATATATAGTATGTGTGTGTGTGTTAATAACCTGAGAAAGATTTCCTTATTTTTTTAATAAATATTCATATACATTTTTTTTAACACAAAGAGAATTTAAACATAGAAATAAAAAAGTGTTCGAATAATTTGTTTATTGTATTATTCGTTTTACAATCTCCGTGAAGTTGCCGAAATGCTAACTTGGGCTGTTACAAAAAGATTGATCCGAGTCCATCCGCTGCCGGTGTAATGTTCGGAAAAATTCTGATGTTACATTATTTATTTCCTATATTTCGGAGATAGTTTTGCTCGTCGTGCCCACAAACTAAAGTTCATCTTTGAAGAGAAATTTTTATAAGGAGCTGCACAAAATAAATATAATAATCGATTGTATTGATATTTTTTTGAAATTTTCAAGTACAATTTTGAAACATTTAATTGATGCAAATCAATCCGACATTTTGAGATGTATTCTTGTCCCTAATATTTCGCTTAGTTCAAAATAAAATTCTCAACAGTGTTTTAAACTCCTTTTACTTGTACAAAGGACATATTTGCAAAAAGTAAAATAAGATGAAACTCATATAGTGGAACTTTAAAATGCGTTACACTTTACTAAATCTCGCCTTAGAAATAATATTTTCTTTATGATATAAATAAATATAATTTGCTTTTCTTCATTTCTACATAGATATTGCAAATAATAAATACTTACTTGGCTACATAATTATCTGTAGTTGAATGAATGAATTGCATGAATGAATTCCGCTCCGTAAAAAGGGTTGTGACGCCTGAGTAACTAACTCGTATTCTTAGCCCTAGATGGCGCTACTAAAAAACAAGAGACGCGAAAGCGAGCTTGTCTATGACAAGTGCCATCAGAAACAACAACATTATTTGAATTAATACGGCAAAATCAGGTAGCTTTGTCTTAGAAGTGGCATTTAAAAAAAGGAAGAATCTATGAGAAATTATTTCGCCAAATATTTTTCGCTTGAAGACGAATGTTATTTAGGGTGCCATTGTCAGAGATAAATATTTTCTTTATAAATGGGAAGGGGTTTATTAGAATAAACATACTATATTTTTTTTAACTTTTCTTTTCTCTTGCGTCGGCACTGTCTTATACATTAATTCTTTTCATATAATTATATATATTAAAAGTATTGTTCACTTTCAAGAAAATTAATTAATCAAGTAAACTTTTTTTAATCAATTTTTGGATTTAGTTATTTTATTTTATCAAGCATTATTTTCCATATGTTATTATTATTCAGTATTAAGCATTTATAAATTACTGTAGTCTTGTTCGATTAATTCACTTTTATTGTAATTGAAATATTTTATAAGTATTAAAAAAGAATCAAGAAATTAAGAATTTTGTTAAATTCGAATCAACTTAAAAGTAATTAAAAATGTATTCCTCATTAAAGTTCAGTTTAATTTTTCCATGATCATGCTGCAACAGATTGAAATGCTTTAATGCTACAGCCTGTGTCTCGGTCTATGTACTAAAATCTAGAAAGAAATATAACCATATTTTTCCTAGAATTAGGTCTCAGTGCAATTAAATCTCAATAGTTTCTTAATTGCTTAAAAATTGATCATTTTTTGATGGTCAACAAAGGAAACTCGCAACTTTTTTTAAATATAAATTTAGCAAATTTTTAATAAAAAGGAAAAGAGATGGAAGAATTTTATGGAGATAATTAATATTTAACTTACTTAAATTAAATGTAAAATTAGTTATTATGGATTATTTTGAAACTAAAACTAAATTAGGGAAATTCTACTTGGCCTCGCCCCTCCCCATCGGTAAATCTCTATTGCCGCCTCTGGTTATTAGACATTGCAAATTTAACTTCCTTCCTTTTCTCCAGCTTTTTTTGTTGATTTAAATTTGATAGCTCTATACATGCAGTTCTCAAATAACAAATATAATGACCAATTGAAATAACATAACACTAAAGTATGGTTCACTTTTAAGTGTTGGTTTCAATAAATTGTATATGAAAAATTTAAATTAAAATGGTAAAAATTTTCAAAACTGTTTTTAACTTATTCTAAATATTCGAATATAAAGCTTGCCACAGTTGTCAGTTTGTGAATGAACCACCAACTGAAAAACAAATTCTATTTGCAAATGAAATTAAAGAGAAAAAAAATTATAAGAATTATATTTAGAAATTGAAACATGAAATGATTTTAATTTAACCCTTTCTAGGGCCGTGGGAAGTATGCTTCCCACCAAATTTATAAATCTTTGTAAAATTATGCAGGTTGGCATAAGTTCTGACGAATTTTTTTAGTAAGTCAGAAACTTACATGCTTCAATTCTTTATCTCAGACAAAATGACGTGTCTTGATTTGTTACTTAATTATTAACTAAACAAATTAATTAATTAATCAAATTAAATTTATCTAATAAGCTAAATGGACCCCTTTTCTTATTCTAATTAAACCCTAAAAATATTTTAACATAATATGACTAGAAAAAATTGGCCTTTTAAAGAGTCAAATAAATTTGTTATTGTAAATCAAATGAAAACAGCTTGCCTATTTGGTAATCTAACTCTGATTGACAGTTAAAATGAAAAAAATCTTTGTTTAAAGTACCTTTTTAGGTAGCATAGATAAAGACTTCATTCAATAAAATACATTTAAAAGCATTTTTCATTTTTATTCAACATATCACAATAATACAAGATCAAATGAATCATTGTAAATAAAATTCTCGAGTTTGCTTTGTAGATAACAAAACTGAAACAAATCAATATTAGTTGTCAAACACAAAAGCACAAACTATACATAAAATATACAAATAATTTATTAAGAAATTAGTCTATTTAAGCTTTTATGGCACGTGTATTAAATATTTGTTGAATAATTACATGGCGAATTTCAGTATTGATGCACATTTGCATGATTTTAACACTGAATATTTTATTAATAATATTACCAATTAAAATTATAAAATGCAAGCATTAAAAAAACATCAAAAGATTGTAATATTTTTTTAATTTTATAAAAATAAGTAAAATTAAATTGGGGGATCTGTTTTAGATTAATCACAAATATTGGAGATAAGAATGTAGAATACAGTTAAAAAAAAGTCACTTATTTTTATTTAAAGTCTAGAACAATTTAACATTTATATGTTAATATATCATAATATTCTAGAATTTTTATTACAGTTTTTCATATTATTAAGCTGAGAAATATCTTTTAAGCAGCTAAAGTGACATTTTTTTTAAATGCGTATAATGTGCAAAACTGTGTAAACATAATAATGCACATAAATATTTAAGGTTGTGAATATGCATTCTAAATAAAATTTATCGAACATTTGTTTATATACATATAATTTATAACAGAAAAAAAAAGACAGCAGTAAACATGAATTCGATCAAACCATGCATGAAAAGAGAAACTGTGTCACAAATGCAGTTAAAAGCATAACCTAATATTAATCCATTTAAGCTATTCAATATTAAATTTTAATCTAGTTTATAAAAAATTAAAATGAAGATGAAAAGTATTATAAATAATAAATGCATTATTAACAGAATGAATTCAAAGATAAAAAGAAATAGGATCTGAATTCCTGTCTAATTTTTCAACATTTTAAAATTACTTGCATTAATAAAAAGATATAATTTTAGTTAAAATTTTAATTTTGATGCTTCAATAAGTATATTTCACTTCTTTAAAATAAGCAATTGAAATAAATAATTAATTCAATACTGAATTATCCACACTGATAAAATACATGTTTCAATACTTTAGTTGCCGAAGTATGCACTTAACTGTTAAACATTTATAGGTAAATGCATATTTTACAAAAAACGCTATAAGGCATGTCAACAGAATATTGAAACATGTAACAATTATTTTGAATGTATGTATTTCAGAAATCATTAAGGAATTTTAAATATTGAGAAGGAAAAAAAAAGTCAGATAAATATGTAAAGGTAAAAATTCTTTACCTAAATAAAATTTAATTCAAAATATTTAGCAAAATTAAGAAGAAAAAAAGAACTTTAAAAGAATTCTTGGCACGGTTTGCATGAGGAGTTACCACATTTTTAAAACATAGTTCATTTGAAAATTGATATGATTCAATTTGTAATATAAAATCAAAACCCAAACTTCTTTTTTTTTACACCATATAATGTTTAAACACATGAGGATTCTTAACATAATACAGAGAGATAAAATGAAAAATGTGAGCAACGGGATCTTTACATCTTCAGTAGAAAAATCAGAAAATAATGCATTAGGAATAAAAAATGGTAAATATGCTTAACAAGAAAGAAAATATATTGTAATGCACTTAATGTATACATACACCTGCCGTATGAATAGTAAATACAGCTCTTTAAAGACTTTGCATAGTTGCTCCATAGACTAGACACACAAATTGAGAGGAAAGTTAAACCAATGACAAAGAAAAATAATACAACACTATTTTCTTGTCATAACAATTTGTCTTTAGAATTGAGTAATTTTGTTCCATTTTCTCTCATTTAAAATAACAACAAATATACAACTAAAAGAAACAACCGGATTAAGATATAACTTCTGTTAAAAAATAGAGTGGAATACCAATTCAGGGAATAAGAATTTGGTACATATAAAATTTTACTAATGCTAGCTGTTTCATATTTAATTTCAAACATTTTCCCTGTCACTGTCCTCCGAGTCACTTTTCTTTCTGTCCAAATACTGACTGTCAGTTCCTTTCCTACTGTCTGAATCTGCACCATTTGCATCCATTGCTCTTCTACTGTCAGATACATCATTACCATTTTCTGCCATGTATGTAAAAGGTGCAGTTACCAGAGGTATTGAAACTTTTGGGTCCTGAGAACTTCCATAACTTCTTCCGCTAGTAATGCAGGCTGGTGGTCCAGAAGATAGGCTATAGCCCCCAGAAAATGGAGTGTAACTACCTGATTGCCTTAAACTTTTGGAAGTTATTGCATGGGGTTTAGCCACTGGTTTCACAATTCGAGGACCCCCTGAAGGTTTTGCTGGTGCATTGGGTAACTTTTTATTAACATTCTTTGTAGTATTACTTAGGGGTTGTCTGGGTTTGAATGCTCCT
This sequence comes from Argiope aurantia, assembly GCA_026543865.1. Classification (NCBI taxonomy): domain Eukaryota; kingdom Metazoa; phylum Arthropoda; class Arachnida; order Araneae; family Araneidae; genus Argiope; species Argiope aurantia. Next base: position 137,524 of record JAPMOR010005280.1, read on the forward strand.
CCTGTAACCTGTGTTGTGCCTCTGTTCTGGGGTTTTGAACTGTCGTTTTGGCTTGTTTTGGGTAATTTTTCATACGTAGAACTTCTTGGAATGCCTTTTTGCTGCACTAGGGGTGTAGTGACACTGCTGCATCTGAAAGAATAACAGTTAACATGTAATTTAGTATTAAATATGCCAAACTTAAATTCTGCATTTTTCAAAATACAGACAATATGTACTATATAAATATTTATCTTATTCTAGATAACACGATCCCAAATTATGAGATTATTCATGATTTTAAATATACTTTCTTTAATTTATTTGCATTACAATGACAAAAAATAAAGCAACCAAATACTTTAAACATATATTTTAAATTTGTAATTTGTCAGAGTTCTGCCGTAGCAGACCAATGCCAAATGAATGCAGTCTGAATCAAAATGTTTTTACAAAATATAAATAGAAAAATTTGAATGCTTCTTTTCACTGAAATTAAATTAGGAAATTCAGAAACCATAAAATTGTACTAAAATGCACAGGTATGTCCATATATACAAAGTTATTTATGCATAAAGATTTTTATGCCAACAAAATCAATTTATATCCTTTCAATATTTTTTTAATTAAGTACAGAAAACAAAATTTTTAAGATTATCTGCAGAAACAATTTATATTTAATAATTTAACTTATTGGGTACATTTGACATATGTTGTTGTTGTTACTCATGACACTTGCCATAGACAAGACTGCTCACGAATTTATACTGAGTTTGTACAGTAGCTTCTGAGGGTAAAGGCCCTTAAGCACCCGGCAGAAGTTTAACTTCTAATTCATATGAAGATGACACTCACACACTCGCTTGCACAGCCCCTTTTTACGAGGGGGGTGACTCTTTTACACACCTCCAGATAGAACACAGGGTAGAGAATAACCATGCTCAGATCACGAGGAAGACACGCTACCCCTAGACTAGGACATTGGCACATTTATATACCAAGGCTTTATGTATTTCTTTGTCCGATGTTACACATGATGTTTGGTCATGCCATTAAAATATATTTTTACATGCCCCAAAAAATAAATAATGCTCTCTAAATGAAAAATAATCCAAATAACTGTGTACCCAAAGAATTAAAAATCTTTTTAATGAGATGAGATGTTATCTATTATGTGATTATTATTTAATGCATAACTCTTCTCGCTTAAAAGATTAAAGCATAGTATTAAGCATATATCTAATAAGACATAATACCAATAAGACAAAATGGAAAACTAAAATTCAAATCTACATACGAACACAACTTTTTAATGAAAACATTCTCTATTAAATTAACTTTTAGTTTTTAGATTCATTAATATTGATAAAATGATAATAAATAGCTCCAATTTTAATTTGATTGTTTCTTGATTAGCTAAAAAAAATTTGATATTTTTATTGTTGCATGTGACCTCACTTTCAGCTGAGTAGCCCTAGGAATTAGTCCATGTAGTTAGATGACTGTTACTGTACTTCAAAGAATTTTCACAATTTTGTACAACATCTAAATATTGGGAAATATAAAATAATAGCAATATCCTTGGGCTACTTCAGAGAAATATGTAAATTCTGATTAAATATATGTTTATTTCACTGGCATTGTATTTTTCCAAATATTTCACAAAAGAAAAGTAAAATGTAATTACATACTTCAATCAAAAAATGAGGAAATGAATGAAAACTCCAATTTCTGGTCACAAAAACATAAATAATTACCTCAAGGGTACACTTTTTGTTACATTAACTTTTCCTCGGGCACTCCCAGGAAGTTGCTTGTCTGCAGTTGAACTATCAGTTACAGGACTGTTTGCTGATGAGCTGCTTTCACTTCGCTTCCAAATTGAAGATATTTTACTTGGCACATCTTTTTGAGAATTTTGTTTTTTAGCTGATAAACTATTGGAAGACACAGATGATAAGCTATTTGTACTTGTTGTTCGACTGCCCACAGCTGATATTCCACGTCCTGATAAGTTATTGCTACTTGGGCTCTTTTTTTCTAAAATGCAATAATACATGAATAAATTAAAGAAAATTTATTAAAAAATTATATACACATTATAAGATTATTATCTTGAGAAATAACTTTTTTATTAAATCTGCCTGAATTTAATTAATGTATTTTAAGGTTTCTCGGCTACAGTGATTAGTTTCCTAATGATGTATTAATTTTCCTGATGAAATATGGCAGCCAAAATTTTAATGATTTGCTTTCCTTATTCTATTTTCCAGTTACTTTAATTTTCTTAATTTCAACTAACAAAAAAATTACTGATGGGATAAACTGTTTTCTCATTTATTGCTTTGATACGAGGAAATAAACCAATGGTACAATACACATTTCTATTCATCCTCATATAATGTACGATGCCGTTTATTCTACTAAAAGACCTTGTAACAGAGTAATATCCCTTTGTATAACTTTAATTCTTTTAGAGTAGGTGCTTTAATTATTTAGTGATAAATATATAACAATTTAAAAGTTAAAATTTTTGTCATATAAAATATATATTTAAGTATATATTTTGTAACTTTAAGGAACATATTTATAAATATTTCTTCTAGTTCTATACAAATTTTCCCATTATTAGAACATAAAAATTCATTATTAATTAAACATTATTAAAGTTTTCTTGGAATATAGATTATATTTTATTTTTCTTTTAATTATAATGACAGTCTGAAATAGATAAGAAAAATCAGAAATTCTCATTTATGATAATCTAAATTGCTAGACAAAAATGCCAAAGATTCACCTGGAATTTTTGTGATGCTTTGAGAGCTAGGTGAAGTGGGTATACCAGGTCTTTCCCCTTTTTTCTGAATTGGAGCACTAAGTTTTCTTTGCAAGCTCAAGCTGGATGAAGGTACACCAGAGGTTACAGATGAGAGAGACAGTTTTCGATCAAGAACTTTTGCTTCAGATGAAAGAGGTGATGTCACTTTTCCATTACAGATTTTATCGTTATTATTATGGTCATCTGTATCAGCAGGCACTTTTGGAGTTGTTTCATCTTTTGTAAAAGTGTTTTGTTTTACTAGTGGATGTGGTCTTTTTGGTTCTATGTCGCCATTGCTTAATTTAGAATCTGAAGTGCCAGAGGATGTTGTTTTAGTAAGAGGTTGTTTGATAATTTTATTAGAAGTTCGTGCAACCACAGGAGGTGGCTTGCTAAGAAAAGCTCTCGGAGACATTCTGCCACCACTTCCTTTAATGTTTGTCTGTTTATTTTGGGAGGCACGTAAGGCTGAAGTTCTTGTAGGTCTTACACCACTCACTGATGGTGATGAAGTTTTTGCATGTGTTGCTTTGCTACCACTCATAATACGAGCAGTTGTGACTTGTTGTAAAAGATTTCGAGGACTGCTGACAGAAGCTTTACCTCTGATTGACTTAACTGTTTTCTCAGCAATTTTCTTTTCTTGCATCTGGCGAATAGTATCCCGATTAATGGGTTTAACAATTCGAGGACCACGCCGAGCAGCAGGTGGAGAAGACGATGGAATAGTGGTATCGTAATTGTCGTCTTTATCTACACTGCAGTGATCATCATTTGTAAGGTTACTAAAAAATCCAGAAGACATTTCATCATCTGTAATCAAAGAAGGGTTTTGAATACTGCTTATTGGACTATTATTTTGATGCTCCCTGACTAAAGTACTGATTTGTTTGGCTGGGAAAAGTTCTCTGTCCAAAAGACTGTCACCATCAACTGAACTATTTAAATTTTCTGTACTTCTGTCTTGATACCTTGCAGAATGTACAAAAGGCGAATGCACAGTTTCTGTAGATGGTTCCACAGAAGGTTCGTCATCGTGAGGTAGTTCCTCTTCAAGCTCAAAGTCTGATACTAAGGGATCAGATAATATTTCAGTTCCATCCTCCATAGTCACTTCAGCAATATCCTGAAAGATAGAAGGTGGCTTCACAAGATCCAAGCAATCAGAGTTACAACTACTCTTCATGCTTCCTGTCATTATGTTGGACAATTCTCGTGAATACACCTGAACCATTGCTGCAGCTGCATTCAGTCGCTGAAACATTTCGGAATTACTTCTAGGATCTGCTAGTGACTGGGATCTACTTTCCAGAATATCAGAACTTATACTGTTTAGACTAGCACAGCTATTTGTCATAGATAAATCATCTAAAATTGATGGTGGATTTATATTTTCTATCAGATCTGAAGTACCACTACTTTTCATACTGATGTTTTCCATAGAAGTAGAAGTCGATACTGGTTTCTCTGGTTTTTCTTTTTGCCGCGATGGATCTAAAGTTTTAGCTATTGTTTGTCTTACAGATTTAAAAACAAATCTATGGCTGCCATTCATTTTCTTGGATCTTTTAATATTACGTCTGCGATCAACAGCTCTTTTACCACTGATGTAACATCCATTGCCATTTGATAAGAGATCAGAAAGTCCACTACTGGTCATACTCATTTCTGCCATGCAAGATGGAGGTTTCATATTCTCCAAATCAAAGCTTGTACTGCTATGCGTATAATCTTCAATACCTTCTTCTAACTCGGCAGCAATCATCAAAGCCCCTCTTCGCAATTCCATTGAATCGGTCATATTTCTAGGAATGTTAGATTTAGCAATGCAACCGCCTTGAGGTCTACGATCTGTCTCTTGACTTAAACCATCTTGATAAGCAGCGCCTTCCAAAAGGTCAGGTATAACTCCTCGAGAAACTTTCTCTTTTGTTCTTTCATCTTCCTTCATCTTTTCCTCACTTTCACTAGAAGGAACAGACATGGAGTGACTGGGTGCTTGTGATGATCCTATATCAGTAGCTCTACTAAAAACATTTTTGTTATCATCTTCACTAGACTGCTCAGAAGGAGGGCGGATTTCCATTGAACGTCGGTTGGCTTTCGTCTTTCTTGAACGAACTTTATTATTCCTTAAAATGGCTTCGCCAGCTCTACTGTGAGGTGCTCTGGTTTGGTAATCTGAATCTTGACCTTCAGATTCGTCACATGCTGACGGACTACTGCTAAGGATATTTTCTTCAGAGACGTTGTCTTCAGTTGAACTCGAATTTCCATGAGTTGAAGGTCTCTGTTCACTGTCTGTATTAAGCCTACTGCTGGAGGAATAACCTGTATACACTGGTAAATTTTGAGATTTAATATGGAGGTGTCTCGGATGCTGTTCAGTATCAAATCTTGGATTCTCTGTTCGGACAATTTGTGGAATAGAAGTTTTAACTTTGCCTAAAAATTAAGAAAAATAATTAAAACGATGTATAATAACTTATTCAAATGCATGAAAACAAATATACATTAAAAAAACTCTCTATATAAACAAGTGTAATCTTTAACCCTGATAAAAAAATTAAATATAATTACTAACAACATTGTTTTTTACAGTAGTTTATTTAAAATATGCCCTGCATAATTCTCATGTCCATACAATTGTCTTAAAATTAACATCACATAACTAAATACAGTATGCGCAAAAATATACAGTACTGAAACACGCGCATCTCGAATACGTGCTTGCGGTTGTCGACGAGTATAGCTCCAGCTACACGTGTTCGCAGTAGTGAAAAGGAAGTTGTGTTTTGTAGTTGTTGTTGGAAATGGGTCTCCCGACCGAGGAAAAAGTATTTATAATTGAGCATTATTTCCACTCACATGGAAGCGGTCGTGAAGGTAGACCATGTTTGAAAAAAGTGGCAGAACAATTCTAAGAGAAGTTTAATAAGACGGCACTAAGTAACACTTATGCTGTTTACTGTTACGAAATTGGAAGGGGAAGTCTGATCGACTAGTAATTGTTAAAGAAGAATATGTGCAACTGTGAAGATCCACCAAGAACTGTGCCTGTATTATGTGAGAAAATCATCTCTTTTTGTAGGAGTCAGCAGCAACCTTTGTTTCAGGATATGTTTGAGAATCTACGTGAACGATATGAAAACTGTCTACAGCGAGGCTACACATTTTGAACACTTAATTACGCATACCGTGGTAAGTCAACACGCTAATAGTGTGTATGTATATATGTTAATTTCTTTTGAGGAAAAATAAACTCACAGATGGCAATAATGAAATTTTGTTCATCTTTTCATTTCAGTACTGTATATTTTGGTGCATACTGTATAATGAACTCAATTTATTTACATTCTGAAATTATTTATTTCCTAACTATTTAAAACACTCTTTTTAAGTATGAATTCAACATCTGGGTTGCACCGATGACTTCAAAAAATGTAACCTGTCTCATGTGAGGCTGCAATATCACATGTGGTTTTAATAAATGCTGGTTTAGTTAACTTTTTGGAATGTTTCTTTTTGAAGCTATGTAACTCCAAATACTCTCTCTCCTCTTTTCCTTGCTTTCTGTTTTGCTGTGTTGAGTGTGTCATCCCCAAATCATGGATTTGACAAAGAGATTTTTTTAAACAAATAAAAAAAAAAGAAATGAATTTTTTTACTGAATGATGAAGATAAATAAAGCTGTCATTTACAAAGAATTCAACTCCTGTTCATTTACTAGAAGTTGTATTTTGCAAAATATATAATACTTTTTTGCAGAATCAAACATCTGAATCATGATATAGAATTTTTGCATAAAAATTCTACTTTTTACTTTCTCATATGCATATAGTTAAGAGAAAGTATTGTAATCAACACAAAATTGGAGATTTTGACGAATTTCCACGTTTTAGATCTCCCGGAGTTCGAAAAGCGCATCCTAAAAATGTCCGTTCGTCTGTCTAAGACAAAGATAACTCATAACGCTTTGGGCTATAAGTATGATATTTGGTATTTAACACTAAATTTGTAGATTTCTATCAAATTTGAACAAAATCTGTTCAAATTATTTTCGTATGTTCGAATATAAGTTAACATGATGACTACAAAATAAGAGAGCCAGATGGATAAAATTAGGTACACAAATCTAACGTCTATAGTATAGACACCTATCAGTGTTTGAACCAAATTCAACAAAGGATTAACCGCCTGTCAGTTCTGTATTTTCAAAAACATGTAAATGCGATAACTGAAAAACACAATGAAACACTCGCCAAGGGTCACACAATAGACTGAGCAAAAATACTAAATTTATGCAACTGTTGTATGCCAGTGTCATAAAAGGTGTTCTCTGGGATAATACTTTTATTAGGGAATATGTGAGAAAGTTTTGTAGAGACCACTCTCTCTGGTCCAAGGAATGTATTTACAAGGAAAATAGCAAATAATAGGAATTTAGAAACATTTTTTTTAGAGAGTTCCTGTAATATTAAGAAAAATAGATTTGTATTTTTCCAGATTACATTTCATATAAATCTTTCAACAAATGTCATTTCTTCTCTACTAAAAGTAATAAATAATAATGAAATAAATAAAAAAAATTGTAATAACTTACTTGATAGATTTAATTCAGCTTGATCAAAGCTAGATTTTTGACTCAAAGCAGGATATTTCTTGCAGACATTAAGGCATTTGGATAGAAATGCTTCTGAAATTACTTTTTTGGATTCAGAAGAATCATTTTGTGATGGAAAAGTCTTTTCACATTGCTTCTGATCAACTCCAGAATGTATTAGAAGATTATCATTATCATCACATATGGTACCATCAGAATGTGTTAGGTTTCTGCAAGTGGACAAATTTGAAGATGATCCAGGGATATTTTGTGAATAGTTTTGACGTGTTGCATCAGGTTTGCATGGAGCAGGAAATGATTGAGTTAATCGAGATTTAACAGGAATGCTACTTCGAGAATATGAAATGGAAGAAAATAAGTTAGTTAATTTAGAATGCAGAGTTGTGTTTATTTGTTGCTTATGATCAGAACTGCTTGGCATTCCCAAATTTATGCATACAGCTACTAAATCATTATCTTTATCCTCATCTTGAGTTTGCCGTTCATTTTCTTGAGAACTTGAACTCTACAAAAGAAATATTACATTTTCAACAGAAATTTAAAAACACAATTGCTTGGTTTTATAAATTATTTATGTTGATATTGGAATAGAAATCATTCTTTTTTTTAAACAGATGCTTAGCTCTACAAAATCATACAAACTAATTCAAATATCAAAAATTTATACAACTTTTATTTTTTATTAAAAATATTTCATTTGCAAAAATTTAATTTTGTGAGAGAACTTATTAAAGCATATAATAAATAGCACAGAACCAAATTTCAAAATAATTATAGCAAAATATTTTAATTTACAAATTTCTTAAAAAAAAAACATAGTTTAATAAAATTTTGAATAATATATATTGTAAAGGAAAACAATTATATTTAATATAATAAGCCTGAAATATTTACAACCAAATTTTTCTACATGAACAAAAAAGTTGAAATTATTTAAATCAATATACAAAAACTTCTGCAAAATAAAATAGAAATAAAATTTAATATTTAAATAACATATTATACTACTTAAAATAAATTTATAAGTCTTGTATTATTGTAGTAAGAATTTGAAGGGCAGCAGTTAATTCTCATAAAGAAAGGATGAAAAAGCTTTGGAATTTTAAAGAAATTAAGATAATTGCAATCTGTATAAAAATTTAACAAAAATGTTTCATCATTTAAATGTACAAAATAGTATAATAATTGTATCAATACATAAAATAAGATAATAATTTGCCCTAATAATAATGAAAATAGTATGTTCTATCTAAACATTCAATTACAAATTTTTTTTTTAAAACACACTGTTTTCCTACTGTATCTGAGCTTGCAAACTTTCATTACTAATTACCAGGCATGTAAAATATAATCTTAATTGTTTCAAAATTTAAAAATCTAAACTCAATTGTAAAAAGAAAATTTAATTTTTTAAATCTTAAAATCCCTTCTTTTAATTATATTCAAATTTTAGCTTTCTAATTTAATAAAATTTGTGAATGTGTTATTCATGAACCAAAAAATATTTTTATTTCTTAAAATAAAGTGTAACATTTATTACTAACAAAAAAGAATTAATATTTGTCGCATGTTTCTATATTTTCACGTTCAACAAGCTTAGTATAACAAAATTTGGCATTAATGTATTTCAGAGGTAGTGATGTGCATTTCAAAGGCATTTTTTAAAATTAATCATCATCTTTTTTTGGGAGGGCATTTTTCCATTAAAAGTCCCAAAAAAATATTCTTGCACAAAAACAATTATATATTTTTAAAACTTAAAAAAGAATTACATTTTAAATTATACTAAATTAGTTGTCAAGTGAATTTTGATAATTTTTAGCAATACCTTTCAATGCTACAATGAAATTCAAATCGTTTTATTGTTTTATCAAATAGTTAGTCATTTGATTTTCTTTCATAGCCAAAAGAAAAGCTAGATTAGCAAGATAGTTACATTTTTAATGACATTATAATATAGAAATTGACTCCATGAGATTATTTCATGTGATTAACAAACAAAATATATGTAAGGCTATTCAAATAACATGGCTTTAATGTCTGTGATGTTTAATGACACTTTGTTGAGGGAACATTAGGTAT